>JAYESD010000329.1:0-49966 GCA_036927565.1 Tuctoria greenei
CACGCTTGATGTTTTCTGGTTCGGTGAAAAGGTACATCTCTTCATACTGATTATATTCCTCTTCATTATCTCCCACATTGTCAACCCCAACAATATTTTGCTTTCCAGAAACAACTACGTGCAACTTCTCAGTTTCTGGATCTTGAACATAAAAAACTTGTGCAACATTATCGGCGAGAACCCACAGGTCATCTTTGTAACCCACTTTATTCAAGTCTACCAGTGTCAGCCCGTAATTGTCGACTTTCAAACCTTCAGAATGTTTGACCCATTGGCACTTAAATACGGGCATTACCATTCTTTCGCCATAATCGAGTTCCCATATTTCCTCTATGAACCCGAAGTATGTGGTCTTCTGCCCTTGTGAATCATAAGCCTCAATACGAACACCACTATTTTGTGCAACACTCTTACCATCTTTTTCTTTAGTGTAAAATGTGTAACCATTGATGTCATATGCTTGCCATGATGTTACCAAAGCAGATGGGCCACAAGCTAACTTCTTCGTTGTTGCCTCTTCTATAGTGTTTCCGTATGATATATTTTTGTCCATTAACCATTTAGTAAACATCTTCTGTGCTCTTTCATGATCCAGTCCTCTTTGCGGTCTTGGTTTTTATCACGAAGCTCAATTTGGTGTTCCTCGATGTACGGCTCAGCTATTGTGAGCTGTTGTAGTACACCAAAATGTGCACCGTGTACATTCTTGTAATCTTGAACAATAAAAGTTTTCTTACCCACTTTGCCGCTCCCACATAGTCTACCATCATGTACCGGTATAGGCACACCTATCGATTTTCCATCTTTGATGTAATCAGCGCAACCCTCAATCAATTCTTCAGTGGTGTATCCTTCCATAATTGAACCCTCTGGGTGAGCACGGTTCCGCACATAACCTTTTAATACTCATAAATATCTCTCCAACGAAAACATATGATGTAAATATAGTGGCCCCAATGCTTTTATCTGATCAACAAGATGTATGATTAGGTGTACTTGCATATCAAAAAAGGATGGTGGGAAACACATCTCAAGCTTGCACATTGTCTCGACGATGTATGTTTTCAGATAGTCTAAATCTTCACGTGCTATCACCTTTTGCGATACTGCATTGAAGAAGTAACACAAACGTGTGATGACAACTTTTATATGCTCAGGTTTGATTACTCTTATTGCAATGGCAAGGAAAACTGTCATCATCATGTGACAGTCGTGAGAATTATAACCGAATAAAGACAAGTCATTCATCGAGACTAGTTTGCGGATATTGGATGAGAAACTTGTGGGCACTTTGATCCCATGCAAGCATTCGCAAATTGCTTTTTCTCTTCTAGTGTCAAGTTGTAGCTGGCTGGGGGGAGGTAATGCTTCCCGTTCGCCTTTTCTACTGGATGAAGCTCTAGTCTCAAATCAAGATTTACTAGGTCCATACGTGAATTTAATCCGACCTTTGTTTTCCTCGGCATGTCCAGCATGGTCACAATGATGTTGTCAAATACATTCTTTGTAGCATGCATCAAATCAATACTATAGCAAAATTCCAGATTCTTCCAATACGGAAGATACTTGAAAAAAATTGATTGTTTCTTGAAAGCCATGTCAGTTGTATCATCCGAAGATGTACTTTTCTTTCTCTTAATTCCTTTACTCTTTTTTCCCAGAGGAATCTCAGCTGATCTCTGGATATAGCGAAGCAAAAAGTTGCAAAACCTTAATTACATAGGGCAAGCCACCTAATCTAGTTTTTTTCATGTTATTAGGACATGATTGTTAGTAAAGATCTGTAGTTTTGTACATGTCTTAATGACATGAGAAAAAAATACCGGAGCTGGAAAAACTTTAGCTCAAACAAAGGGTAAAATCTACATACCATGTAATACTGAAACAGTAATGGATAACCAAAACAAATCATTATATGACCATGGGAATGGGAAACACAAAAGAAAGAGAGTGGTGCAGCACACCAGATATTCAACAGTGCCCTGCTAGTACTCCATGCATAACATAAGTTCAATGGTGATACACATTCATGAAAACATGAAAACGCTGTATACTGTGCACATTCATGAAAACACTGGCTAGCCTTAAGTTATAAAGTGTGGTGGAATGCTAAGAAAGCAGGGAGAAATAAACATTTCCCAAGTAATCAAAATAACTCAAGTTCAAGGCATAAAATAGCATAGAAATAGGGGGTATGAGTTTGGAATAATCCACCATACCCAAGTATCCTAGCGCAATTGCAAGAGATAACATGAAAAAATAACATATATATAATATTAAAACCATACATAACAGACATACTATTAGATATCATAGATGAGGACTCAAATGGCAATCTGACCTTTTGCTTGTAATAGTGATTTTCTTCCCATTGATCTCTAGTGATGAATCATCCAAAACCTTAATAGAACCTTTAAATGGACCATGAGTGGAGTCATATTTGAACATATAGGCCTGGAATATGGAAACATATATACAATTTAAACAAAAGTACTAACTATGCTAGATCACAAGGATAGACGGAACTGGTACACCTGCATTAAAAGAGAATTAGCTGAAACCCCATGGGCAAGCGGAAGGTATGCGTACACAAAATACCATGTAAGTCTAAATGACTAATTGTGTTGTAAACCATCAAATGCATATTTTAGATAGAAGAAAATTATGCAAACGCACATGAAGCACATCACCAATGAGCTAACAGGAAATACAGGTTAGCATCAAATTATACAGATAATTGATTAGTAATAAATCTTGATTCTCAGTTGTAGTTGTGCATTGCCAAGGGTGTCACAGCTGACGGCTCCCAGAGGACCAAAAGGAAGATTCAGGTGAAACTCTAACCCCACAAAATATTGGAAAACAAATTGTTCACAGCTCATACATGAAATGTTTGAACTCCAAAATATGATATATGATAATTGAATCATTACACGGTGCTTCCTTACCATGTACTTAGCATCGATGAAAGGATCAGTCACAGCGAAAACTTCAATATCGTCTCTGCTGATTGCAATTTGCAGGACAACCTGCCAATACGTCCAAACCCTACAAGATCATATAAAATGGATATAAAATAACCCTTGCTAGTTTTTACTTGTGATACCAAACAGCATATTAAATGAGCAAGCCAAGTGTTACTTAGTTTCTGAAGGTTAGCTAGTATATCAAATACTCAGTTGAAAAACAAATATTTGTAACACCCTATAAACAATGTATCATATATATTAGTGAAAAGACAGGCCAAGACGAAATGCATCAACCAGCATAGGCTAAGGATGATTTATAGATGAGGTTACAACATTTTTCGTTTGGAATCTAGCAGCATCAGTCTCGATTGGAATTCCCTTGACAGGAGTGAGCACATTGCAGATTTCACCGCAGTCAGATAGAAAACCTATGTCCTTTCATCACTGGGTGGAGGCCAATTGCTTCTGGAAACAAACAACCGGAGACAAAATACTTTTAAAAACCAGCAACCAAACAGCCACGGCGAAACATACTGTAGACTAAGCGCGGCATATGGTTGAGAGTCCCACCAATGTACCAAACAAAAATCAAAGCAGGATGCAAAACGAATCTAGCCACAGCAATGAACCGCGGAAGGAACTCGCAGCCACATGCGGGCGGGGACCGCAGTAAAAATTGGTGGTGGAGATCTCAGGGAATTCGGGCAGGCGGGGCGAGAGGGTAGGGGAGAGCTGCGCGGGCGCCGGAGCAGCCTTACCTTGACGGAGTCGGCGATGCGGGATCCGGTGACGGCGGCGGTGGCCGCAGTGCAGAGAGCGCCGCCATCAAGAGGAGATTGCGAAAGGTGGTGGAGGTGGAGGGGCGGGGGAAGGTTGAAGGCGTGGTGGGCAGACGTGCTAGGGTTTGAGGTTGGAGGCGTGGTGGGCAGACAGGGGGGGGGGGGGTGATGTGGAAAGGTAACAGGCTGGACGGAAGCATGTGTGGACCGAATCACCGGAGCAGTGGTCTGGCTACAAAATGCACAATTCTATACCCAGGTATAATATATATATATATATATATATATATATATATATATATATATATAATGGTTGGTACTGGAAGGGGTTGAAGCAACCTGCAGGGTGCAAATGTTATGATTTGTTACGCTGGCACACGGCACATCCCCATATGAGGTCACAGACACGCCTTAGAGCTATGGGGCTGTAGAATGGAGCCCTTCACTTGTGTAGTGTCTTCTGCACCAGTCTCATGCGCATCATACAGCAACTGCGGCCATAATGGTGAATTATCTGGTACAAACACTTTACCCTGAAACAGGATCAGACAATCTACAATATCCCAAACGTCCTTGGTTGTTCCCTCCTGAACTTGAGCTTTTAAATCCACCACCTGGGGCTCATTGGCTGTTTATGCATGAATTGTAACAAATAGCTGAAATGTTGGAGAGGAAATACTGTGCAGAGAAACACCATCCTCATCATGGCGTGATAAGGCATCTGCTGCGCCATTGAGTTTCCCAGGCTTGTACTCCACCACTAAGTCATATCCAAACAGCTTGCTAACCCAAACGTGTCATGGAATTATAGAAAGCAGCCGATCAAGGAGAAATTTCAGACTATTGTGGTCTATGCGTACCGTAAATGTTTGGCCCCATAAATAGGGTCGCCAGTTTCTGACAGCTTTAACAAGCCCAATTAAATCTTGTTTAGCCGAAGCCCCCTCCGCCTCTTCCTTACTCGCTCCCATCTTCTAAGCACTAGGGAGGTAGCACTACGCCTTTGGAGTGGAGTACTAAACTCAAGCTTGTCGTATGTGGAGAAGAGTGAGCCTCTACCCCCTATTTATACCATGCAAAGGTCGGTCGGCACCAGAATATGCACAGAAATCAGTAAACATTGTTGCTTGGAAACCGTGAGGAACCAACACATGTCAGCTAACCGAGTTTGGCGTGAATACCAGTTCCAGCGAACTTGTGGTTCAGCCGCACTCCCAACGGCTCGTTTTCATGCTTTGTTTCGTCGGGGAGGCTCTCTCATGTGGGCCCTCAGCCTGGGTATGGATAATTTCCTTGATTTTTAGCTGGTTTTTTCCCTCATATGGGCCTATGAATCATTGTGCTTACACCTGATTGTATGGAAGGTGTATTTTTAGATTGATCCCTACAAATCTCTTAAATTATGGGCATAATTCTTCTGCATGCACAATTACGCCAACACATTTGGAAATTGTTGGTAAATAACTCCTAGTAAGTTGGTTGTTTAACTCATGTTTTATATGCAGGGAATTGTTAATTATATTTTGTTTTTAAGGACCGTCAAGAATGACCTCCTTATATTGGCATTCATTAATTGAACAGATGAATATCATAAAGCCAAGTTTTAAGACGTTCATTAATTAAGCAGTTACTACTTGGCCATTAACGCATCTGTTACTAGCCATAGGTGGATATGTTATGACTCACCTTTTAACGTGTCCTTTATGACTCGCCTTTTTAAAGTTGAATTGATCAAATATCAAAATGTGACATCATGACGCATCACAATGTGGCTTGGCTCAACACGTGCATGCATGTGACACATCCTTCATCATCTCTCAGACTCACAACAGATAGACCATCAACCCACTGTATGTGCATGTCACACATTCTTCATCATTTAAGTTAATTAAATAAAAGGATCTTAGACCAAAATGACTAACAAAATTATGTACTCGAAAAGGTGATGCCCCATTAGCAACTCATTCTCGATGGAACAAGCTGCTTAGTTTGGGTGCTGGGTTGCCCAGTTTGTTGGTGATATGCCCAAGAGGAAATCATAACAATTTGAGTAAGGCCTGATGGATATTTGATCCATAAGAAATTGGCGTACTAATGGGCCTTCGACCTAAAAGCCCATTAGTACGCCTATAAATACGAGGGGTAGGGTTAGGGGCTAATTACTCCACCACGTGACAGCCCTAGCCGCCACCCCTCGCAGGCCTCACGCCGAGACCCTTTCCACGCACGCGGTGCTAGCACACCGGCGCACGGCGTTCCTCCCCGTACGTGTGGACTCCGTAGAGGCGCTGCTGCTACTGCTGCAGTGATCGGCTATGACGATCATAATCGTCTACTTGCTGCCGTGACGAGGACGAGGAGGAGACAAACCAGATCGTCTGCTTTATCTACACCGACGCGCGTCTACGTTTCTCTGTGTTGCGCGTCTAGTGGTAACAATCTATGACCTCTGTACTTGCATGTTTCGTGGGTGATGCGGTAGAGTTGCTAGAGTAGCGTACCGCCGATTACTTAACAAATTTTTTAAGCATGAACCTTGTTTCAGTCTCTACTCCATTGACACTATACTTCGACTGTTCGAGCCGGCCATGAACTTGCTGGTCATTCGAATGCGCCGTTGGTGGTGAACAGACCAGTTCTGAGGGTGGTGAGTGCAGGCAAATGGCACATGGGAGAAACTGTGTGCAAAACCTGTCAGAAACTGCGATAACTGAATTCCCCAAGACTTACAACTCTTTTTGTGGCAAATTAATCATAAGGATTTGCACTTGTTCGTAAATGAGGCGAACGGCAGCATATCCATTTAGGCACAATGCGGTGTGGACAGAAAAATAATTTAAGAGTAGAGTACTGGTAAGAGTGGATGTACTGTAAGAGTATAGTGTATAATGCAATAATTAATTCATTCAAAGTAGGTATTTTATTATAAATTTTTGAATAAAATAGAGTTCTAGCTATGGAACAATAGAATGAGTGACAGAGGGACACAAACAGTACCTGATAAACCGACATGATCTGACCGCGACGGAGTCCTTTGCGTGACAGGGATTGGGATGCTGGGACAACGACGCCCGGGGGCGCCTGTCCGACCCCATGGGCCCCGCGACGTCTGGCGAGCGTGCACTAGAGTTGGTCATGCATGCAGCCACTACAGGACAATGCATACAGGGTGTCGGCCCTGTAAACGTCGGTTGTGCACTAAAACCGACGTACATAAACTATGAACGTCGGTGGGCCGACACATATAGCCAAGGTCACTTATTTGACGTCTTTATCATATAAAAGCGTCGGTCCCGACGCTCTTAGGGACTTAAAGCTGTCGGTGATGTGGGACCGACGCACATAAAATTAAGACTGTTGGCCGAGGAACTGACACATTTAAATATTATAAACGTCGGTTTCCTGGACTAGCTGATGGCCTTAAGGTCTGTATGACCATCGTCCAGTTTGGAACTGACGGCCTTAAGGTCATTATGACCGTGGGCTGGGTTGAAACCGACGGTTTTAATCAGCTTATGACCGTCGGCCACGTGGAGAACCGACAGCCATAGTACAGATATGAGTGTCGGCCATCCCTAAACCGACGGTCTTACTTGTTTTTTCTTTCACCCCGTTTTCTCTACCTCCCGGGCTGGGGAGCCTCCGACAGCTCATACAGCCATTCCACAGATTCAATACAGCAGATTAATACAGCCATTCCACAAATCAATATCACAAGTTTCCATACATCAGTTTTAAACATAAGATTCCATACAGCAGTTTCAATTCCATACAGCAGTTTCAACATTCCAAACATACAAGTTCTCAAACATAAGATCAATCCGCACAACATTGTATTAAATCGAAACATCACAAGCAATGATAGTAAACAACCATGAAGATCAATCTGCACGCATGTTGGGAGAGCTTTCGCCACTCGCTCCTCCACCGCTCGCACCCATGTTGTTCAAATTTAGAAAATCATCACAACCATCGGGTGTCACTTCATGAGAATCCTACAAAAACACATTCAAATTAAAGTTTACATTAGTGAAAACGATTTCGCATGTCTCAATATCAAAGTAGGGTGCTACTTCACTAATATGTTATAAAACTTGCATAGCTATAAACATTAGTCTTAATTTGACTTAGATTTGAGATTAGAAAATCGTACCACTGCTGTATGAGTTGCCGATTGCACGGGACCGGCTGGCAGTGGTAGAAAACCTCGATATGGTGGATATGGATATGGTGGCCAAGCTGGAGGAGTTGCGCCCAACATCGATAGAAATCCTTGAGCTGGTGAAATATATCCTTGGCCACTCTCGGAACCCTGTGAAAAATATTATTACTATTGTCTAGTGTTACTCGAATGAATAATACAAGAAGTCAAAATTATACCTGTGACGACAAAGCAAACAGAGTACAAGGAGCACCGAACTGCGATCCATTTCCACCATGAGGGATAAATTGCATCAAGTAAAGATAATAAGTTAATTAATTAATGTAACATACTGTAATAAGAAAAATATAACTCGAAGAAAACAATCATGTGTACCTGGAACATATATGCCATTTGTTGCTACATTTGCATATTCATCTTTCGTATCTCACGCATCTCTTCCTTATTGCGTCTCAGTTCTTCTTTTAATTCTCTTTCCGTATCAGACTCATACCTACTAGGACACTAGACGACCTTCGTCTAGCATAAGCCTCGTGATCCAGATACCCATCACCCAACCCAAGTCTAGAAAATATGTAAGTGTTATGAATTGATAGTTATAAACATATAAATCATCAATGTCTTTTCACATACTTCCCATGCGTTAGACCTCCGCCGGCTTCATACGCTGCCGCCACATACAAAGGCTCTCTGACATAGTCCGTGGCATCTCCATGAGTTTTCTTAAAACACTCAACATATTTTGCCTGCAATACATTGAAATAACAGATTGATCTAGTACAAGATAAATTGGCTTCATGCACACATGTAACAAATAGTGAACATTCGTACCAATTTTTGTGTCCATGCCTCGTCACACAGCTGCTCCAGATGATTTGGATCTCGACCTCTGTGTCCCCTAAGATAAAGCTCAAAAAAAGTAGGAGGCGTCCCAGTTTCAGCTGTCTGCAATACAAAACATCAACATTTCAATCAATACATTTTTTTCAAGCAAAGTATGATTGTAAGAGTTCATACCATTCTTTGCTGCATTCGCACATATCCATCCGGTCCATAGAAGTGCTTTCCAGACTTATTCTTCCAGTTCCTTCGATTTCTGTTAGATTTATTTTTGAACTCATCTGACGCTCAGTACTCACAAAACCACTGCCAAGCATCCATATCCGCACAAATCCAATCGATGCTACCCTGTAAGTACTCCTCCTTATCTAGGTGAATTTTAGTTGCATCTTTATTTGTCATTGGCTGCAACAACACCGTCTTGTAGTACACGGTCACGACTTTGATCCGTGCATCAGAGAAAGAGTTCTTAGTATGTCTTCTAGCTACATTATGAAAAACGAAACATGCATAAGCTTCACTCGTACCCTCCTCCAAACGAAATGAACATTGCATATAAGTAACAATTACTGTCATCCAAATCAAGAAGCAATGTGATTAAATCGATAAGGAGAAACTTATCCAAAATATATCCCATACTTTACCTTGACAAGTACCTCTGTCATACTGTTTTAGCGCATAGTGATCCCAACTATGTTGGCTGCATAGCGATCAGGAAACTTCAATGTTTTCAACCAACTAAGTATTTGCTTTCTTTCTTCTGGCCTGACACAATATGGAGCTCTTGGCCTACTTTCATTTCCACTTGCATTTGTTATAACCTCAAGTGCAGGACGATCACAAATGTCAGCTAAGTCTTTCCTTGCACTCAATTTATCTTTGGTTTGACCAGTAAAATCAAAACACATGCTTATGATGCTTTTAGCGACATTACGCTCCTGGTGCATCAAATCTATATTGTGTGGTAAAAGCAATGCTTTGCGTATGGTAACTCCCAAAGAAAATAAATATGGGTCCAATTGTGTTTTTTACCATAACCTTTGAAAACACCTTTTGCGGACTCTTTTAACTTTGCATGCCATGCCATTTTTTGTTCGCCTGTCAATCGACGAGGTGGTCCTTCTGTAACCCCTCTGCCTGTTCGAAACGATTGTGTATCACTCCTGAAAGGATGGTTTGGAGCAAGGAATCATCGGTGGAAATCAAAGAAGCTGACTTTCTTTCCATACTTCAACCTAATGGCATCGGTGTCAGCCATACATATAGGACAACACAATTATCCATGGACACACTAACCAGCCCAAATGCCATATGCCAACAAATCATGTATAGACCATAGATACGCAACATATAAGGTAAATTCACATTTTAGATGACTATCGTATGCCTTTGCACCTTGCCATAGCTTTTTCAGCTCCTCAATCAACGGCTGCATAAACACATTGATTTTCTTTCCAGGATGTTTAGGTCCAAGAATAATGGCCGCGAGGAATATGTATCCTTCTTTCATGCACATGTTGGGAGGGAGGTTGTAAGGTATGATAAAAACAGGCAACAAGAATATGGGCTGTTACTGGTGCTGAGAGGAGTGAAACCATCTGTTGACATCCCAAGAAAAACATTTCTTGGATCCATACCAAACTCCGTATCAAAACGGTCCAGAGCTTGCCAAGCCACGCCATATGAAGGATGTGCCATAATATCTTTGTCATCACTCTCACGTATACCTTCAGAATGCCACCTCATCTTCTTTCACTTGTTTCTTGAGATAGAAATAACCGTTTAAGCCTCGACGTGATAGGCATGTACCGTAATAGTTTAATAGGTACTTTTGTAGTTATTTCCTCTCCATCATCATTCTCAACCATCACATGTCTAGAGGAGCAATGCATACAATGAGTATCGTTTTTGTGTTCCTTTGAAAATAGCATGCAATTATTCTCACAGACAACAATCTTTTCGTAACTCATGCCCATACCAGCCAAAATCTTCTTAGATTCATACATGTCTTTCGGCATCTTATTATTTAACGGAAGGAGATCATTGAACTACTTCATGATACCATTGTAGCAATTGTTCGCAAAATTGAACTTAGACTTCAACGCCATAAGTCGTGAGAACGCCTGCAAAATGGTCATTTCGGTGCCTTCATACACTTTTTCATCTAAGGCAGCAAGAAGTTTATAAAATTTTTTCACCTCTTCAGGTAGTGACTCTTCCTCATACACTCGACAAACATCCGCTATAATCTCATCCATACGATCTTCATCCTCATTTTTGTCCGACTCACAAGCATGATCCATCCCTCCATGCTCGTGCCACACTAAGAAGTTGGGCATAAATCCGTGCTTGCAAAGGTGCAACTCAATTTCAGGTCTTTTCAGACACAGATGATTCTGACACTTGCTAGAAGGACACTTCACCAAAGAAGCACCACTAGCAAAAGCTTGGTTCATGAAAACATTAGCGACATGAGCCCATTCCATACTGTGACCACCAGTTGAACTCCATCCATCATGCATCACCTTACGGTTGTCACCCATTTTTCAGTTTATACCTTCAAACCAGACAAATCATTATTAGTTTCATTGTTATGTTATGTCACGGCCCCTACAACCTAGGAAGATAGATCCTAAACCCACCCAAGAGTGACTGAGCCGAGCGTGCTCATGACGAGACGCGTGGTCCGGATCCGAACGAAATTTCGGCAACATAACCCCGATGTTCTCCATTGCATGCACGAAAATGGTGCAGCAGAGAACAACAGGGTTATGCCATCGAAATCTCATCCAGATCCAGACTCGCGTCTCGTCATAAGCCACGCCCCCTCGGTCACTCTCAGGCTGTCCAAAATGGGACAATTCCGAACCTGCACGTCTCACATGCCAATAGCATGTGAAACATGCTGATTCAGAACGGGTAATTAAATTCTATAGGTTACGCTGCTCATTTTCATTTTTCGATCATTTACGAGAGAGGAAGGAACAAGACAGAGGGGGAAAGTTGGTCAGAGTTAAAAGTTCCAAGTCCAGGTCTTACCGTCCACGCTTGTCTTGACGCCGTACACAAATGTTCTTGTATTCACGCGTACGTTACAACTACAATCATCTCAGAGGGTTCATGCACGATATTGAGTGTAACTAAACTTCCAAATTTAGTATAACTAAGCATTCAAACATTTCAACATAATACAAAATTGAAATATAAATGCTTCAAGTTAATTAAAGTTTTAACATGTAATCAAGCTTGCATATACAAGATAACTTTTGCTAATTCATACAATTTATTTGTCATATTAACAAGTTAAGCATTGCCAAAATCATTAACAAGTAATCAAGCTCACATGATCGTATTAGTATGACACATTAATATCACCATGTCTATTTTCCACATTGCTGAGATCTTCAATTTTAAACGTCATTTATACAAATTAAAAGTTTACTAAAATTACAACTTAGTCATCAACAAATAATAGTTTCTTTATTTAGATACTATCGTTTCATCAACAAATAGCATTCACCACATCATCTTAGTCATCAACATATGACATTCACTACATTCACTACATCAACTTAGACATCAACAAATAACATTCACTACATCGAGAACAAAATCATCAACAAATATTCATGTACAATGCAAAGATTCATCCACAATGTAAGGATTGTACCTTGACCGGCGGAGGGAAACGGATGGCGCAGCCCGACAGGTGGTAGGGAGTAGGGGCGACGCGGCGCTGCGGCCGGCAGACCAGCAGCGGGGACTAGAGTTGGTGCGGCGCTGCGGCTGGCAGACTGGCGGTGGGGACTAGAGGCGGTGCGGACCGGCGCAACCGGCAGCGCGGCCGGCGTCGTGGCGTAGGGAGAGGTGGCGGGGACACCTCTAGGCGGCGGCGGGGGGGGGGGGGGGGGGGGGTGAGCACTGTCGGTTGCAGAGAGGAGACCTCTCGTGCGGGCGCCCGAGAGAGACTGCGAGAGATGGAGACGATAGAGTTGGCGCACGCAAGATAGAGACAGTGGTGGGCCCCACTTATGAACGTCGGTTTCCAGCCGATGGCTTTAGTAAAGATGTCGGTTCCCGTAGCTCGGCCGACGACTTCAGTAAAGACGTCGCTTCCTACTGGGTGACCGACGGCTATAATTTAAAGGTGTCTGTTGGTCCTGGTCAGCCGACGGCTATAAATTAAATGCGTCGGTTCAGAGAAACTGACGGTCATAAGTAAATTAAATGCGTCGGCCCCGACGTCTTTATAAATCCCGACATCCTATTGTCGTTTTCCTGTAGTGAGCTGATCACATTGAAACGCTGTAAGACTGACCGTGGGGGTAACATTAAATGTTAATCTACTGTAGATTACGTCCATAGCACTCTAAATGTTACTTTAAAAATATAGTATAAACGATGTTACTTTAATTTCTACTGTGTACATATTGTAAAACGCTCATGTGCAGGTTAATACGTGGATTATGTCCTATTTTGGCAGTATATATAGAGTAAAATATGATTAGAAGGAGATGGTATATTGTATTATAGAGTAGTGAATATTTTAGAATATGGTAATATTCTTTTAAAGAAATACTTTAGAGTATGACGAGTGTGGCGGTCTAAATGACTCGACTGATCTCTTCTGATTTCTGCCTGCATCAGCGGCGATCGGGATCTGGAAGAAGCGAGCTACTGCATGGTGTGCGACTGTGAGGGATGTGGTGCCGGTAAGCTGGACGCTAGCGCCTGCGATTGTGGGTGAGGTTTGGCGACACTTCTGGGGGGCAACATTATTGAACGAGGGAGACAAACCACGGGCAAAATAGTTTAATCTTTGTATTGATCCAGCGGAACATATTTATATGCAAATATATCCAGTTCGGTAAACGAGCAAATGCTGGTAACAAATTGCCTAAAAACTTTTGCACAATCTTTTGATATATATATATAATTTATTATTCATGGTATTTATTTGACAGGAACACTCTTTTCGTACTCAGCAGTACATGTCACCCTCTCCATCTATAACGCAAACATGGATATACTACTAGACCAACCTTAACCAACTTATAACAACTTTCGCTATCCACCACACACTTTTGTTCGCTTCTGTAGCACATGGACTCCCACACTCCAGCAGGTACACATGGTAGTGTGACAGTGATGTTACACCCTCACGTTCTACATGCTCTCTAGCCCTGTCGCTTTGCCATGGAGCTCAATTCCTGCTTTTCCCCATTCTTTACCCTCTCATTATGGGGTCGTCGGAACTGCCAGCGGCAGGTCCAGGGAGACGTCCGGTGGCGGAGGCATGAGTGTCATGCCTGGGAGCCCGAGATGCAGCTCCAGGGACACAGGAGGAGGTGCAGCAGAGGCCAGCTGCGTCAGCTCCTGGCAGCCGATGGAGGGAGTTAAGCGCAACAACCGTTGGATGTACATCTAAGGGCTGGTAGAGTCTGTTTGCAGGATTCCACCACAAGGGAGATTGCATTCTATATATTGCTATTAGATATACTTGAGATGATGTATCCTCGCTCTCTTATCACTGGTGTATGGCAGAAAACTGGTAGATCGAGTGGGAGCAACAATCAGCAGTGATGAGTGGCAAGACTTTCTCCGTTGACAAACTTCAGTTTTTAAATGAGCGAAGTTATAAATGAAGGTTTTAATTATTGAAAATTATAGGAAGGAAGGTTTTGACTTTTATTTTAAACTGGTCCGTTGGTAGATTTATCCTACGGATAGACCAATCGATGATCTATTATTCACAGCAGAAAATCTTTAATTAATGCATCGTCAATAAAGCACATCAAAGTATATCTAAACGACTGAGATTTATGCCCCTTGGAAATGCAGGAAATACCATAGGATCATACAAGCATTTCACTCGATTTTGAAGGACCCCAAGCATGCCACATCTGTAATAACAAACTGCAGCACAAAAAATTTGGCATGCAACCTAGCTCAAACATACACATTCCACAGCTCTGTTCAAGCGATGGTGCAAGAAGGGAGCGAAAGATCTTTGTTTCATTGTTTTGCTTTCACATCCGTATTCAGCAGCTAGAATGAAGTTATAATTAGGAAAAGCTAAGCTGGTGTTGGATGCTGCCAATGCCAGGTGCAACCAGACAAATTTGGATGGTGAAGATGCTGAAGAAGAGTTAAAGAAGAGACACAAAGAGATCCAGCTGCAGTGGAGCACATACGAGGATGCTGATCCGTTGCAGTGGAAACCTTTTCCCTGAATGGATGCAACCAAAAAGTTGTGGGAAATGTGTTGTGAGCAGTGGGCTCTAGGGTAAATTAATCCTGCACGTTCTTCCAAGATCAAAGAGGAAAAACCGATATTCGGGGTTAATTTTGACCTTCACTAGAGAGTATGGCACGCCTCTCCCGTGAGGGTGGCTCGAGTTTTGAGAAGGACGATCAAGCCGTGCTGAGTGAAAAGCTTGAGCGAGCTCGGGCACACGTGGAGGTAGCTCGGCCGGATGCCAAGAAAACGAGTGCGGAATTGAAGAGGCTCCGAGTTGATGATGATGTCGCCTGGGAGGTGGCGGTGCGAGCTGTTTGGGAAGGCACATCGCTGCTGAGGAGCTCGGGGTTCTCCATAACGAGCTGTTCGGGAGGGCACGTCGCTGACGAGGAGCTTGGCATCCTCCGTAACGCTGCTTTCCGGATGTGCGAGGTGATACTTAGACCGTCTGTGGCAGACGCCAGATTGGATTCTCATCTCCAGGAGATTCCCACCCGCTTACTTGTCATCCGGGGGAGGTCATGACCAGAGCTCGGTACATCAGGAAACGCCTCCCTAGTGACTCGGCTTCCAGTGGTTCCTCAACAGCATGGGGCGATGGCTGAGCTCTCGAACAAGGTGGCCTCCCAACTCTACGTTGTGGCTACAGTCGGGGTTAACCTCTGTTGCGTCTTGCCCTTTGATCGTGGTGTCTCACTATGATGGTATTGACCTTCATGCTGTCGTGGAAGGTTTCACGAGTGGGTGGTCAGATGCGCAGCTGGAAGCTATTGCCTGGGGATGCGAGCCTACTGTCTTATCGCTTGTTCCATTTGAGTCTGTTGTGGAGCTAGCTTGGCAGATACACTACCGGAATCCTGATAACTAGGGTTCGAAACTGTCGTAAATAATCTATTTACGATGGTTATCGCTTATTTATGACAGTTTCTGGCCGATGTTAAATAAACCTCAAAAATAAAATTAATTACGACGGCTACCGTCGTAAATATAGTTATTTATGAGAGATAAAGAGAGCTCTCATATATAAGTCCCTTCTATCACGTGGCGGGGCGGGAAACTTATTTACGACGGTGACCATTGTAAATATATTTGAATTATTTACGACGGTTGCCACCAATCTTCATTAATACTGTGTGATTATTTACGACGGTTTGTGCACCGTCGTAAATGTTGTGTGCTTATTTACAATGGTAACCGTCGTAAATAAATTTTGCAATTATAAAAAAACAGAAAACATTGCCCTGGCTTTGAGGCCAGCCCCGCCTCAATGGCCAGGTCACACAGGCATTAAAATATATCACATGCATTCACATATACCACAAGCATTAAAACAAAAGTATAACAGAAGTCCAAAATAAGCATTTAAATGCAACAAAAACTACACACTACCCCGTCCGCTAGTTCCGGAACTCGGGAACTCGTAATAGAGCCGTCCTTGCGTTCCCGGTACGGTCGTTGATGGAGTGCGAGCCTTCGTCCCCGATCCCTGTCATGGATAAGTATAGTTAGTTCATATTTTAGTTGAATTAAGCAAGTTGAACTAGTTCTGATATATTTGAGCAAGTTTAGCTAAAATTTCAGCAAGTTTAGCTAGAATTGAGCAACTTTAGCGAAGTTTAGTTGGATTTCAAGTTAGCTAGAATTGAGCAACTTTAACTATGTTTAGTTAGATTTCAGCAAGTTAGCTAGAAATGAGCTGGTTTAACTAGACTTGAGCAAGTTTAACTAAGGTTACTTAGAATGTACCTGAGCTCCTGGAGTAGGCTGCTGTGGCGACTCTTGCTCAACCACTGGTGGTGGAAGGACAACCTGGTGTTTAGCCGTTATAGCCTACGATCACGAAGCATTAGCACATATTTCTTTCATAACTTTTAAAAACAAAGTTGAATGATGATCACTTACAGCCATCACCATATGAAACTCCATCATATACGTGGTTAGGTACTCATCCCCGACCCTGGCGGCTGCAGCTTCGCAGTCTCGCCTCTCCCTCTCTAATTGGAGCTTCTCCTGTGTCCCGCGGAGCTCATCCTGGACACTCTGGAGCTCCAGGTGGGTGTCCTGGCTGCTATATTGCATGGAGGATGAGCCACTAGACGAGGAGGGACGCGCTTGCCTAGAATCGACCACTCCTTGAAACATGCCCAACCTACATAAACAAGAGAATTTATTACATTTGAGTCGACCACTCCAACAAATTCATACATAGTAATTCCAAAAGAAGATTAACTCATCGGTCGTGAGGTTTTCCGCCTCTGCTAAGCCACGCGGCTTCAGGAACGACTGATCGCTCTGCAAATCAAAGTTGTCGCCTTGCAGCCTCTTGGCCTCCTGCCCATACTTGGCCTAAAAATAATAAAATAAAATAACGTCAGCCAAATTGATTTAAAGAATTCAATACGAGTGAAAAATCAACTCACCATTGCCTCCGTCGCCGCCTGAGAACACATCTGGTTAGGCTGTGAAGTACCCGTCCAATGTTACACTTACAATGCGCTTATATTTCCGCAAGTACCCGTCCACACCGAAAAAGTGTGAACGGGTCCGTTCCTCTGCTGTCTCGACGGCTGCGAGAGAGGTTTTGCAAATCCTCGGTCGCCCACCTCAAGTCGTGGGCATGGTATGCCTCCGGCCGGCCCTCTAGCCACTGAACCCCTTCATGACTCTGCACACGATTATTATTAGGTGAAACCACTAGTAACATAATTAGTTAATGCATTAAAATAAAATCGACAATTTACCTCCATAAACTCCTTTGCAGTCAGGTACGTGGAAGACATCTCCCTGAACTGGCCCGGCTCTCGCGTCTCCTTGAACTGGCGCACCTCTCGCTCCTTTGGATGTAGCTTGAAGTATTTGATTGTAGCTTGAATTTGGGCACTCAAAAGGGATTGTGTCAGGATCTTCTTAGCGTTGTTGTGGAAGACTATCCTGGCATGGTCCACCTCGCCATTCGTTCTCCAAACGGTATCATGCCTTATAGAAAAATTATTAGTTTCATTGTTATGTTATGTCATGGCCCCTACAACCTAGGAAGATAGATCCTAAACCCACCCAAGAGTGACCGAGCGGAGCGTGCTCATGACGAGATGCGTGGTCCAGATCCAAACGAAATTTCGGCAGCATAACCCCGATGTTCTCCATTGCATGCCCGAAAATGGTGCAGCAGAGAACAACAGGGTTATGCCATCAAAATCTCGTCCAGATCCAGACTCGCATCTCGTCACAAGCCACGCCCCCTCGGTCACTCTCAGGCTGTCCAAAAAGGGACAATTCCGAACCTGCACGTCTCACATATCAATAGCATGTGAAACGTGATGATTCAAAACGGGTAATTAAATTCTATAGGTTACGCTGCTAATTTTAATTTTTTGATCATTTACGAGAGAGGAAGGAACGAGACAGGGGGGAATGTTGGTCAGAGTTAAAAGTTCCAAGTCCAGGTCTTACTGTACACGCTTGTCTTGACGCCGTACACAAATGTGCTTGTCTTCACGCGTACGTTACAACTACAATCATCTCAGAGCATTCATACACGATATTGAGTATAACTAAACTTCCAAATTTAGTATAACTAAGCATTCAAACATTTCGACATAATAGAAAATTGAAATATAAATGCTTCAAGTTAATTAAAGTTTTAACATGTAATCAAGCTTGCATATACAATATAACTATTGCTAATTCATACAATTTATTTGTCATATTAACAAGTTAAGCATTGCCAAAATCATTAACAAGTAATCAAGCTCACATGATCGTATTAGTGTGACACATTAATATAACCATGTCTATTTTCCACATTGCTAAAATCTTCAATTTTAAACGTCATTTATACAAATTAAAAGTTTACTAAAATTACAAATTAGTCATCAACAAATAATAATTTCTTTATTTAGATACTATCGTTTCATCAACAAATAACATTCACTACATCGACTTAGTCATCAACAAATGACATTTACAACATTCACTACAACAACTTAGACATCAACAAATAACATTCACTACATCGAGAACACAATCATCAACAAATATTCATCTACAATGCAAAGATTCATCCACAATGTAAGGATTTTACCTTGACCGGCAGAGGGAAACGGACGACATCTACGACGCAGCCCGACCGGTGGCAGGGAGTATGGGCGGTGCGGCGCTGCGGCAGGCAGACCGGCAGCGGGGACTAGAGGCGACACGGCGCTGCGGCCGGCAGACCGGCAACGGGGACTAGAGGCGGTGCGGACCGGCGCAACCGGCGGCGCCGCCCGCGGAGCGGCAGCGACTTGGGCGGCGCGGCCGGCGGCGTGGCGTAGGGAGAGGCAGCGGGGACAGCTCTAGGCTGCGGCGGCGGGGGGGGGGGGGGGGGGGGTGAGCACTTTCGGTGGCAGCGAGGAGACCTCTCGCGCGGGCGCCCGAGAGAGACTGCGAGAGATGGAGACGATAGAGTTGGCGCACGCAAGATGGAGATAGTGGTGGGCCCCACTTATGAACGTCGGTTTCCGGCCGACGGCTTTAGTAAAGATGTCGGTTCCCGTAGCTCGGCCGACGACTTCAGTAAAGACGTCGCTTCCTACTGGGTGACCGACGGCTATAATTTAAAGGTGTCAGTTGGTCCTGGTCACCCGACGGCTATAAATTAAATGTGTCAGTTCAGAGAAACCGACGGTCATAAGTAAATTAAATTCGTCGGCCCCGACGTCTTTATAAATCCCGACATCCTATTGTCGTTTTCCTGTAGTGAGCTGATCACATTGAAACGCTGTAAGACTGTCCGTGGGGGTAACATTAAATGTTAATCTACTGTAGATTACGTCCACAGCACTCTAAATGTTACTTTAAAAATATAGTATAAACGATGTTACTTTAATTTCTACTGTGTACATATTGTAAAACACTCATGTGCAGGTTAATACGTGGATTATGTCCTATTTTGGCAGTATATATAGAGTAAAATATGATTAGAAGGAGATGGTATATTGTATTATAGAGTAGTGAATATTTTAGAATATGGTAATATTCTTTTAGAGAAATACTTTAGAGTATGACGAGTGTGGCGGTCTAAATTACTCGACTGATCTCTTCTGCTTTCTGCCTGCATCAGCGGCGATCGGGATCTGGATGAAGCGAGCTACTGCATGGTGTGCGACTGTGAGGGATGTGGTGCCAGTAAGCTGGATGCTGGCGCCTGCGATTGTGGGTGAGGTTTGGCGAGACTTCTGGGGGGCAACATTATTGAACGAGGGAGACAAACCATGGGCAAAATAGTTTAATCTTTGTATTGATCCAGCGGAACATATTTATATGCAAATATATCCAGTTCGGTAAACGAGCAAATGCTGGTAACAAATTGCCTAAAAACTTTTGCACAATCTTTTGATATATATATATATATAATTTATTATTCATGGTATTTATTTGACAGGAACACTCTTTTCGTACTCAGCAGTACATGTCACCCTCTCCATCTATAACGCAAACATGGATATACTACTAGACCAACCTTAACCAACTTATAACAACTTTCGCTATCCACCACACACTTTTGTTCGCTTCTGTAGCACATGGACTCCCACACTCCAGCAGGTACATATGGTAGTGTGACAGTGATGTTACACCCTCACGTTCTACATGCTCTCTAGCCCTGTCGCTTCGCCATGGAGCTCAATTCCTGCTTTTCCCCATTCTTTACCCTCTCATTATGGGGTCGTCGGAACTGCCAGCGGCAGGTCCAGGGAGACGTCCGGTGGCGGAGGCATGAGTGTCATGCCTGGGAGCCCGAGATGCAGCTCCAGGGACACAGGAGGAGGTGCAGCAGAGGCCAGCTGCGTCAGCTCCTGGCAGCCGATGGAGGGAGTTAAGCGCAACAACCGTTGGATGTACATCTAAGGGCTGGTATTTTTAGAGCAGTTGTACTATGAGCAATTGAATTTTGAAGTTGGAATCAAAATATAAAAATGATGTTTCTGGTAATATTGAACAGCAGATAATATAAGCATTAAACTATGCTAGTTACAATGAAAATGAAACACAAAAGTAAGAAAATAAGGTATCGACATTAAGGATAACTTACATCCTCACGATTCACTCTATATACGCCGGCGGTCCGAAGATGCTCGCATACATAATAC
This sequence comes from Tuctoria greenei, assembly GCA_036927565.1. Lineage (NCBI taxonomy): Eukaryota > Viridiplantae > Streptophyta > Magnoliopsida > Poales > Poaceae > Tuctoria > Tuctoria greenei. Next base: position 21,120 of record JAYESD010000329.1, read on the forward strand.
CCGCATAAGACACTCCCAGCAGGATGCTTCGGACAAGCATAATACGTTTTAATGTCCAATGCATTCGTATTAGGAGGTCTCTGACCGCCAAGCCGTTCCGCGTAGAACTGCCAAGCGCTGTGATACAAGAAATGTCATATAAAACTTATCAACACATTCTAAATATGCGTAAATTAAAATTATTGAATAAACGTACAGTTTCAAAATGGAAAGGAAATCTTTGTAACGATCTGGTGGGTAATCGGCCGAGTCCAAGACTGTTGCCATTCCCTGCGTTGGCTTGATGAAGATCATTATGTAGTGATTACTACAAACATACATACACGCGTGTTAACAATTACCAATAATAGCTATTTCAATGTCATGTGTCGAACTTACTCGAAGTGGTATGGAGCCTTTATGAGGTCATTGCCGTCTCTGACAAAGTTAAACATCGCTTGTCCTATGTAAGCTGCAACTTCTGTCTTTCTATCCTTCTTATGTTTTGCAATTGCTTTTTCAAAATCTTTTTTTTTCATGTGTTTGTACTGTCCTGATTCTCGATTCGCCTGGACGTCGAATAGTGACTTTGCAATCCTAGTAGGGTCAAGAATACCTGTCTTGCGCTCCAACTTTACATAATCCATGTATTGCATCCTATTGAAGAAGTCCAGAATTGTTATAATCTCATGAAATGCGTATGCGTATAGTAAGAAAAGCAAATACAAAATATTAGAGCACTTACAAGCACCAGACGAGCAGCAGGTTGATATCGAGCATGCCCCGATGGAAAAGGGAATGCAGCTCTTCAAATAAAATGACTCGTTTATCTACTCCAGTGCTCCAGAATGCTTCTTTTGGAATACGAAATGTGACGCAATTAAGACCATATTTTGTGCTGGCAGTGATGTACCACTCATGCATTCTTCTGAGTTGGATGGGTTGTTTGCTATGTTGTACGGATGTCATGAACGACTTTCCATTCTTAAATTTAGGAGGAACATCCTCAATCTTGTATATTGGAACTCCTGGTTTAACTAAAGTCGTCCGCCGATTATGCATGACACCGTCTTCTTCCCACTCCTCGATATCTTCTAATGCTGGCTCATGAGAAGAAGGAGGTGCACTCGATTTTCTAATATTTTCCTTCATAGCTTCCAAATACTTTGACACTTCTGATGAAGGTTTATTAATTTTGTATGAGCTAACTTTGATAGGCACTGATGATCGAGGAGTAGTCGTCGGAAGTTGGACACTGCCTTGTTGTTGAACCTGTTGTTCAACTAATTGCTCTTTACTCCCAGCAGTTGGCTCTAGTACTACTTCAAGCTGTTGCTCAACTGGTTGCTCCTTACTAGCAATAGCTTGCTCTTGTACTGCTTGAAGCTATTGTCCAACTTGTTGCTCTTGGATATCATCCTTGCTGAGACATAGGGGGAGTGGATCTTCCCGGACTGGGAGTGGATCTTCACGCACTTTCGCCTTAGAAGATGGGGTTGCAGTATTTGGAGATGCGATGGGGCTAGAAATTGGCTCATCGTCCAACACGATATCGCGTCGGTGCCATAGGATTAACTGGTTCATAGCCTGCCCCAGAGTCACGATCCCCTCAGGTGTGACGTGGTCTATTTCATAATCTTCATAATCATTATCAATGATCTGAAGAACTTGCACCACAGCATAATACAATGGAAGTGTATTCCCGTTGAAGTCACGATCAGGCTTTGCCATAGCAGTGGCAACCTGTTTGGTTTTGTTCCCTGCTCTGCCTATTGGGACAAGAAGACGACAAGATTTGTCGTTAGCAATATCATCGACAGGGAACTTATGGGCTGACCCTGAGCCTGGCACGGAACCAATGCTGCTAGGGTAGGCAGTTGGAGATACTAATTGCTCCTTTAACCGGAACCATCATTGTACTCGGTGCCACTAATTGTCCTGATTGTCTAAGTTGTTCCATTATTTCTTGCATAATTTCTGTGACCATTTGAGCAATCGTTTCATCAAGTGTTTTCTTAAACTTCTCACGCCTTCTATATGTGTCTTTATCTTTATGGAAACCATCTAGCCAAGACATTTGAGAAGAGACCGCTCGAACCATCCGCTGTGTTCAGGGTTTCCTAAGATAGCGGTAAGTTGGTCATTCTTCCTCTTCGGCTTGAAGAGACCATTCTGTTGCTTTTCAATAACTTCTTTCATTTTATCCTCTACTTCATTCAGAGAGTCGGGCTTTTCATGTTTGCCCTCGCTGGTCAAACCTGACCGAGCAAAGAACCAACATTGAGTTCGCTCACTGCACCCTTCTAATGGGTGAGGAATGCCCTTACTGGTAATTTCGTCTAATATCTTATTCCATTTCTGGACTTTGGGGCCATATCCGGTAGACCCCAAGCGATGATGGTATTTGTTCTTTTTTGCAAGCTCTGACCTAGTTGCACTTAGAGCTTTAGCATCAGGTGTGCTCTTTTGACGAACAAACTCTTGCCACCGAGCTTGTGTGATTTTTCTCATCTTCCTCGGGCTAGGGACCTTATCGGCCTTAGCATAAGCATTCATTTCACTCTTCCAGCATCGAAACTTCTTGCCACAAGAGACCAATGTTGCTTTCTTGACAGCTTCTTCTGTGCCTTTCGGGAACTTGAATTTTTTCTTTATCTTTTCTCACAACTCATTCTTGGTCTGCTCGGGTAATTTCCTCCAATTCTCGGTTGTGATCGGCACAACCTCCCTAACAAGAAAACCGCATGCATTACGGTACTTGGTAACTGAATCCAGTGGTTCTTGGGGAAGCCAACCTGGACTGACCCTTGTTATGTACATGATGTGGTCCAATGGACCCTTATTGGGACCTCGTTGCCCTCGTTTCCGCTTGAGTGAAGCTGAGGATTCATCCATTGGAGAAACTTTTGCGGTTTTAGGAGCCGATGTCACCTCATTATCTTCGCGATTAATCTAGGTAGAAAAAAATTATAAGACTTCATATACTTGACAACCAACATTAACTTGAACTGCTGAAGTTAAGATTCATGATCCATACCTCGTCGGCAGGATCATATTCCGGGTCTAGATCCACTGAAGTCTTTTTAGTTTTTATATTCGAAAAAGGATCTGAAAGACTGTGATAGGAGCCTGAACTGCTGGAGTCAGTAAACTCCATATTGTCTTCTTTGTTGTTACTATCAGGTCCAGTCTTCTTAGGGCTTTCCATGCTAGATCTAATAAGACGAAAAATCTAATAAATGGCATATTAACTCTACATGAAGTGTTGCATGAAGAAAAAGATGGAAGCATTCTAGGATTTGATAAGGCATTCTAGGGTTTAAGGTGACTGACCAAAAGGTTCCTATACATTGCAAGGGTGACAAGCATGGTAAAGTTGCTCACCAGCAATGGCAATTTTATCTTTTTATTCTAAATAGGCTAGCATTGTTCAGAGTGGAGACCACGTTCTTGAGGTTTACTAGGCGGCGCCTAGCTCCTGACCTATAACTGATCAAGCAAGGGACAAAAAGCAAATCCCCGCACAACTCCTACCTAGCTTAGAGGGCATTATCGTCCCCGCTCTCAAGTTTCCTCTTATTCCCTGTCACTGATTCTTCTGCCTACTGAATGAAAAACAACATGCTGATGCATACTTGTGCAGATGCAGTGCCTAGAAGAGACTGATAGCAGCAGCAGCAACTAGCGAGCTCACTTTACACCGACAACCCAAGGCATAACCTAGTCAAAATTAGTCAAGTATAGCTATATATAATGTAACTTAGCCAAAATTAGCCAAATTTGCTCAACTTGACCGAATATAGCTAAATCTTGCCCAGCATAGTCAAACATGCTTGATTATGCTTTAGTTAGCTAAATTTGGTCATATTTAAAACAAATTTTCTCAATATTGGCTCAATTAAGTAAATTTAGCCAAAACACATTTTTGAATTTATATAGGTCTAACTAAATTCATGTATCATAGAGATCGGCAGCATATGCTCAGACTCCATCGCCACACCTAGTGGTACCTAGATATGGGCGTGAGGATGCTCCTGGCATAACAAATGAGTTGGCCAGCAACTTGTTTGGCTTCAGAGCTAAATATAGCATAACTTTGGTAGCTCAGATTAGGTACAATTGCTCAAATGAAGCTGATGGAGCCACAAGTGCAGACATCTTTGGTAGCACAGATTAGCTACAATTGCTCAAATGAAGCTAACTTAGAGAAATAAAAGCAAACTTAGCCAAACTTAGTCTAGCATAGCTAACTCTAAGCAAAAGTAGCCAAATATAGCTAAATATAGCATAACTTAGTCAAAATTAGTCAAGTATAACTATATCTAATGTAACTTAGCCAAAATTAGCTAAATTTGCTCAACTTAACCAAATATAGCTAAATCTTGCCCCTAATAGAGAATTATGTGGCATATGCAAGGCCGATGACAGAAATAGGGAATATACTGCTGTTACTAGAGTCTAGAATCATGTTTACCACTAATGTGTCAGAACAGAATAGGATCATGCATAATGCGATGACAACACGCGCAGACTGACAGTTTTGCTACATGATTCTACAGGCTTTGCTCCAATGAATATAATGAAGTGGAACATCTTCAGCGTATATTTGGTAAACCTAATGATCCTAGGAGAAGAAAAACAACTACTATTCAGAATATTATCTCCGCATACTACCAAAATATGAAATGCTACTGATTTCACAATTTTAGACACAAAGAACCAACTACCAATTTATCGTGATATAACCATCCACGACGAAGGGAGTAACTGATTTCACAGTTTCAGACACACAAAACCAACTACCAATTTATCGTGATATAACAATCCACATAAATCTCGCCCCACCGAACCCTAACCAAAGATGCCACCGAACTTGACAGTTTTTCGAATTCCACCGAACCCTAACCAAGGATGCCTACCATTTTCCAATTCTCGAACCCTAACCAAGAATATGCAAGGCGGCAGCGAGGGCGGGGAGGGAGGCGGCACGGCGAAGGAGGATGGAAGGTCGAAGGGTTTAGGGTTTACCTTGAAGCTCGGCGGCGACGGCAATGGCTTCGCTCGGCGTACCTGGAAGTGACGAGGGCGAAGCTCGGAGGCGACGGCGAAGCTCGGCGGCGTACCTGGAAGTGACGAGGGCGAACACTTGGTGGCAAACAAAATTTTGGCAGCCTAACGGCGTCTAAGTGTTTCGCCTGGGTTAGGTTTTACAATACTAGCGGAAGTAAAGAAATATATATATCATAGCTACGCTCTCAGCACTAGCTATGCAAAAGCAAAGTTATCCATGCCTTGGATACTTTGCACTAGCAACACTCAGTCACGGCGGCGTGCAGGGTTCCCATTCGGCTGTACACCCTGGAGGGGGTGCAGCCTCATCATCAAACCCTTCATCAATTGTATAACCTGCAAAAACTCGTTAACTGCAAACGTGAGCATAAGGCTCAGCAAGACTAACCCGTCTCACTAGACATATGCAAAGGGGACACTAAACATAGGTAAGGTGAAGCATAAATGACTCGCCTACAAGTGGATCCTTATAATCAGGTTTTATGTAGCAAATGACATTCTCCAGGCATGGCACATCATGGGCTCCAAAATCAAACAAGAAACGCTTTACCGATGATATGACATGCCCAGAGCACATAATGCTATTACAGCTAAAGTATGGGGAAATTGTAAACTTTTGATTGCACTATCTCTAAATCATACAAAGTTGCAAAGCAATTATAATTCAATACAATATAATATTTTGGTTTCTTTAGTATTTACTACGTCACGGCGTAGTGAACAAGTGGTACTCTATTACTACGAGGGACAGTGATTGCAATCAGGACACACCCGGACAACATGACACATATGTCGTTTGGAAGTGTCAGCGAGCACACTTGTACCTACATAACACTTCAGTACTAGGCGTATATGGCCACCTTTCACAAGAAACCCGAATGCCGAGCCCGTCTCACCTCCGCAAACAGAAGGTCTCCGCACGGAACACCTTATGTGTCCGTCGACCGATCTACACCTTACTGTCCTCAACCCACCCCTATTGATGGTGAGTTAATGGGCCTCGACACCCCAGTTATCAAGTTACATCAGTTTACTGGATTCCATATGTCCATTATGTCGCCGGTACAATTCAAGCTGGTCCGAAGGGGCCGATACAGACGGGCCTTAATCGACACAGGCAGGGCTATGCGACCGAGACTCAATTCTCGCCGCTTCCTATCCATTCCCTGCCCGGTCTCAGTTTCATTATATTATGCCATTTTCTATCTAACCAATCCTGTGATATATGTCCTACATCTCTCGCAGGAGATTCCAACTACTCGACTTCTACCGGATTTCCTATGCATTAGCAAAGCAGTTAGTACAGGTCAAACTGTAACTCATTTCAACCAATCCCTAGGATTTTTGGTCATGCATGTGGAGTATCAATCATCCTAAACGTAATGCACAATTTATATACTACTCATCATAGTGAAAAAGTAAAATTTTATAAATGACTTAAATGCAAACCAGGGCTTGCCTTGTTGATGGTCAGAGTCTGAGTTAATATTCGGAAGGTGCTCTTCCAAGGTTTCTGGCTCCTCCTCGACTTCAGTCACTATATGATATGCATAGAATACGTATATGAATGACTTTGAAAAATAGTTATTACCAAGACCATGATTTAATTTATGGTGACCATTATGTGATAATGACCTAATTGGCTTTGGAACTTTGTAGGTGGATACTAGGGAATATGATAGAAACTCTTGCAAAGAACAGGAGATGATAAAAGTAGATTGTGGTCTCCAAAATTACGGCAAGCAATTAACTTCCAAAAATTCTAGAGAGGAAACTGTAGCTTGAACATAGCTAACAGTTGATAATCAAGATAGAGGAAATTGTCTTTGTTCTAATAAAATTTGTTCCATAAGTTTCTAAGCTTTGGTGAAGGAGTTATTGTATTTCTATGTTGGCAAGAATTTCTGGAATTATCTTATAATTGAATTGTTAGCCATTTAATCAATATTCAGTTTGTAACTGAATTAGGACAAGGATAGTAGGTCAATTAAATCCAAGATTTTTACAGGAACTAGTTTATGACTAATGGTAGGTTCAGTCAAAATTTGGGACATAAGAAAGCCACTGAACATATGTAAAAATTCAATAACTGAAAAAGGTAATTGAACTATACAGAGGGTTAAACAGGTGCAATGGCTCCCAAACTTTTTCTGGTAGTCAAGAATAAGACACCCAATTTTATGTGAACTTTGGGGATTTTTCCAGTGGCTATCTTATCTGGAAAAATTGTATTTGCATTTGGAAAGATTGTTTTCTACAGAACCTAATTGGCACTGATAGAAACTAGAGCTCAAGGGCTTTCAAACAAAATTTGTTTGAATATTTTTGGAGCATCCTACAGAAAGATATTGATTTTCAAACTTTGACAATGGTTCTGCACCAAAAGGGAAAATTCATCTTTTGAATTTGGCGCCAGGGCCCACTGGATTTAAAATCATCCAATCAGGGCAAGCCAGACCGGGGGTTATAAACTTTTCCACGCGGCCACACTGGATCCTTAGCCACAGACTGATCCGGGCGCGTTGCGTTCACTGACAGGTGGGACGCGCGAACCCAGTCTTCTTGCACCTCGAGTCATTGCTCGGATGGCGGCGCTCTCACCAGCGTGCGGCGACGCTTTCGCCGGCGATAGCCTCCGGCCTATGGGAGGCCTCGGGACTCGCCGCTTCCACATATTTTTGCACGGAGAACACGAAGGACTAGCTCCCCACGGCGAGGGGTGACCGGAAAACTAATCCCGACAGTGGCGGCAGGGGTTAGGGTTTCGGTGAAGTGGAGACCTTCGATTCCCTAGCTAAACTTCACGTTTGAAAGCTTGGGAAGCATCGTGGATGCATGGGGAAGGTCTCAGGAGGGTTTAGAGATCGTGTCATAGCCGGCAATACCGAAGTCGACGTTAAACAGAGATTTAACAACGGCGGAAGGGGAAAACTTGAAGATCTTGCTAATTAGCCAATGGTTCTTTCTGATTTTTGGAGGGAAGGTGCGTTAGACTACATGGATCATGTCCTCTAACTGGATCGAAGAGATTTTCTACATACAATCGGAATGAAACCGACGATCTAGGCTCCACGTGATAAAAGTGCTTCGGGATTTTAAAGAATACTAGAGCTAGGATGCATGATAAGGATTCAAGCTTAACCAGAAGCTGCACGAGGTCGTTGCGCACCTTTTTGTTATTGACCAAAGAGGATGAGGGTGCTTGTATCGACAGCGAGGCTGCGCGTCGTCGAGCGGCACGGGATGATCGCGGCGGCGATGAAAAATGGCGCGCTGCGGTGAATGGGTGAGGACTCCAGGGGGGGGGGGGGGGGCTTTTATAGGCGCCACTGCGGTAGATAAGGACATCAGTGGGGCAGGAAGGCGACCGATGCCGACAGCGAGCTGGCGCATGCAAGCATCGCGGTGTCAACCGGGGGTGAGAAACAGAGGCGGTGAATCGGTTTCACTGCCTGACCTGTGGGCCCCACCTCTCTCCCTTATCCATTCCTCTAAATTCTAGCTTAAACATTGTCCAAAAAATCCCAAAATTTACAGGTAGACTAAGAAAAATATGGGGAATTCAATTCCGCAATCAGAAATCAATTTGGACATATTTTGCATTAAATTCAAATTCAAATTTGAATTCCAATATGGGTATAAACCTTGTTGAAATAAATAGTATCTGAGGTCCAAAAATCTCCAAACTTTGAAATCAAGTTCCCTGAACCATAAAAGGCCTTAGAAAAATTTAGGTGTTGATTTGGGCAAAGTCTAGTGCAAAGCTAAATTTGATGTCGACACGAATTGAATCCTTTGTACGTGTCCAAACAAATGGAAGATGTACTTCAAAAATCTTGAAATTTTTCTGAGAAGCTATTTAGATATTTAAGAGTCCAAGGAAAAATTTGGAGCCTTGGATTTGAATCTTTTTGGCAGGGCCTAATATGCATAGCAACATAATCAAATAACATTGGTTTTGATTTTTATACTGCAGCCATATAATTTGCCCTAGCCATTGCAATCAATAACTTCCCAACTTTGTAGAAAGAAAACTTTTTGGTGAGGTCAAGCTTATGTGCAAAATTTTGTTGCCCTCCATTATGTTTGATAAACCACTTGTGGTTGAACTTCTCATAAAAGGAAAAAGTGGGATTTTACATGAAAGGTCGTACACGAACGTCTCACGCGTCTCTGCACCACGTCGCCGAAATTAAGTTCTCCATAAACCTCGTGCCACATGTCTCTCTTTCGACTATGGAAGATGTGCTTTAGATTAACGCTCGTCCCTCTTTGTTATAGCGTGTCTCGCATTTATCTCCCTCGTTTCTTCGTCTCTTCGACAATGGATGAAGATCTTTAACTTAATGCGCATCTCACATTTATCTCCCTCGTCTCTTCTTCGCCTTCGGTGCTCCATTATTACTAATTGACCAACGGTCCTTTACTAATCGACGAACTCCAGTGTGACCGCCTCCTCTGTTCGCCATCATCGTTGTCGTCGTCATCGAAGTCCTCGTCGTTGTCATCGTCACCGTCCTCGTCATCGTCGTCGTCACCGTCCTCCTCCCCATCGTCACTGTTCATGGCTGGTATTTGCTTGGCGTGTAGCCGACTGAAGGAGGAGTGCTTGGCGTGGTGCAAGAATCATCCCCATGTATGTACATATGGCACATCGGTCGCATAATTGTATATATGTAGATCTACAATGGACTGATGAACTTAACTTTAGTTTTGTTTTTCCGTCTCCATAGGGTTTCTCTGTGAAGCCTGAATCGGGAGATTTATTGAAGTTGAAGTGCATCATCTCCGGTAAAGAAGGGGCAAGTCATGAAGAACAAGCACAATATGAGTTTAACCATCGTCCTCCTATTAATGATTTTCCTTTGTAGACTAATTGGGAAGGTGGTTACTACCCCCTGACAATATCCTTCTCAGAGGACTATCCATTGGTGCCTCCAAGATGCAACTTTCAATGTGGTTTCTTCCGCCCAAATGTCCATGGCTCAAGAGCACTCTGCAGTAGGATTCTTGATCAAGAGACTGTAAGATAGATCTATTTTGCTCATGTAATTAGTAATTGTTGTCGAACTTATTTGAACTATTTTCTTATGTTGCTTAAATTGACCAAAGGGAGACGCTGAAATAAGACGGGTGTTATAGAGGCTCGTGTCCAAGTTTTGTGATTTTTATCTCTCGCGCGCTCTCTCCCAACACATGACGAAAATTTTTAGCTCATGCGCGCTCCCTCGACCTAGAAACCGCAACTCTTGAGCACGCCACCGCCGTCCCTCTTCCTCATCTCGCTCTTCATTATTGTTGCACTGCCGCTGTCGACCCCGATCTTCGTCAATAGAGAGTTGAGCACGCTGGAGCACGACGCCTTGTCGCCCATCCCCAGAGCACGTTGCCGCCTCGACCGCGACCTCGGTAATCGATATGAGCACGCCACCACCTTCACATAAGTGTAAATTTTCTCCCTGTCCCCGGAGCACACCGGCCTGCTTTCACCAGAGAGTTAAGGAGCTGCCACTCCGACGCCTCCGCCAGCTTGTCCCCGAGCACACTGCCACTTCGTCCCCTATCCCCGAAGCACGCCACCGCCTCGACTCTGCCCTCAAAGCATGCATTTAAGTGATTTTATTGAATTTGAGGATGTCCAATGAAGGCTCATCGTTAATGAAGTCATTGATCCAAAGGGAGAATTTTCATTACGGTATACATTCATCTTCCTTGTTTATTTCCAATGCAGAAGTAATGTATTTGTTTTGACTATCAATGTATATAATGAATTCTGATTCGCAAACCCTTAAAACTGCAGGAACTGTGGTTGACACTAGAATTTGCCATCCCAGTGAGTTTAATTTCTACCTAGAATAAAGGTACATATGCTGCAATCAGGCTATAATTGCATCAATGGAATGTAAATTGTTTGTTTTTTCAGGGGACAAGCACGCCAGCTCACTACCATGTCCTTTACCATGACAATAATTTCTTTGATGATGCTTTGCAAATACTCACCAACTGCCTGTGCTACAAGTAAGCTCGGTTCTCCATTCACTAACAATTATTTGGTACCTTATGTGACTGGTTAATCGAATGTGACTGCAATTTGATAATGTTTTATACGATTATAGTGATTTAATTGATTTTGCGGATGTCTCAGTCAGAGCATTAGAGGCTATGAAGGCTCATCATTAATGAAGTCATTGATCGGGAGAATTTTCATTACGGTATACAGGATTAGATGATGACAGTTATGATGTGTGTAATTAGTTACATTGTAATGAGGATGAACAATCTTCATTGTATAATTAGTATACTTGATAAACACGATTAACACATTGTTAATATTTCATTGGTCAATATAATTTAATGTTCTTTTTGGCTATACATATGTTCATGAATAGTATGAATAGTATGCTGCTGACACTGGTAATATGGCTGCCAAATCCTGGCTAGCTCCAGGATGTAGCCAGCAATAGCAGGGAGCGTCTCGGATAACCTACAAAAAGGATACAAGCTTTCATAAAGCCCGTCTCAGATAAGTTAATAAATCTGCGACGCGCTACAATAAAGAAGTCTCGGATCAGCCAATATATCTGTGACACGCTTCATAAGGGCCTGTCATGCATGTATGCTGATGGACGATGAGCGCCACAGGCGTCTCCCATGACCTCGTAAAGCCCGTCATTTAGGACTCAGCAAAAGGAGACGAGCTACCTTTGAGCTTGTCTCCCACCTAGTCTAATTGGCAACGCGCCTTGCCGCCCGTCTCTCATGACAATGTAACGCGAGATGTGATGACAGAGACGCACGGTTGGTTCGTCTCCCTTCTTCTTTCAGGCGCATCTCATATGACACTTTTTTACGTAGTGATCGTTAATGAAGTCATTGATCGGGAGATTACTCATTACGATATACAGGATTAGAGGATGACAGTTATGATGTGTGTAATTAGTTACATTGTAATCAGGATGAATAATCTTTATTGTTTAATTAGTATACTTGATAACCACGATTGACACTTTGTTAATAATTGATTGGTCAATATAATTTAACGGGTGATCTTTTTGGCTATACATATGTTCATGAACAGTATGTTAATATATGAACATTATGTTGTTGACACTGGTAATACAACTGTCAAATCCTGGCTAGCTCTAGGATGCAGCTGACAATTAGAATAATCAGGGGTGGGGACACCTAATAAAAGACTGTGTCTGTAAACAATCAGCAACGAGTTGTAGCAGAGATCGTCTTGGATAACCTACATAAAAGAGATAGCTTCCATAAAGCCCGTCTCAGATTAATACACAAATCTGCGACGTGCTACAATACAAAACGTCTCAGATCAGTCAATATATTTGTGATGCACTTTGTTAGGGCTTATCACGCATGTATGCTGATGGTCAATGTGCGCCACCTACGTCTCCAATGACCTCGTAAAGATCGTCGATTTTGACACAAAAAAGGAGACAGGCTTCTTTTAAGCATGTCTCACAATTAGGATGAATGGCAATACACCATAAGCATGTCTCTGATGACAACGTAATGTGAGACGCAACGACGATGACGCATAGTTTGTTCGTCTCCCTTCTTCGTTAGGGCACGTCTCAGATGAGCCTTTCTTACGTAGTGTATACATTCATATTCCTTGTTTATGTCCAATGCAGAAGTGATGTATTTGTTTTGACTATCAATGTATATAATGAATTCTAATTTGCATTGAGACTAGCATTTGCCATTCTAGTGAGTTTGATTTCTGCCTCTGCAGTCATGCTGAAATCAAGGTACCTATGCGATAATTGGTATTGCTCTCATGTGTTTTTGATATCAGACTATTAATGCATTAGTGAAATGTAAATTATTTGTTTCTTCAGAGTACAAGCACACCAGCTCACTACCATGTCCTTTATGATGAGAACAATATCTCTGCTCATGCTTTGCAGATGCTCACCAACTACCTGTGCTACGAGTAAGTTTGGTTCTTCATTCACTAACAGTTCTTGTGTTTATTAAAATTGTATACCATTTTGTTCCTAAGCCTTCTGATATTTGCTCCCTTCTGTGACTGTTTAAGCAAATGCGACTACAATTTGATAATGTTTTATATGATGTCAGTGATTTTATTGAATTTGGGGACATCTCAGTCGGAGCATTAGAGGCTATGAAGGCTAATCCTTAATGAAGTTATTGATCAGAAGAATTTTCATTACGATATACAAGATTAGATGGTAAAAGTTATGATGTGTATAATTAGTTACTTTGTAATAAGGATAAATAGGGGGGCATTCTTTGTGTAATAGTTAATTTACTTGATAACCACAATTGACACTTTGTTTATATTTGATTGGTCAATATAATTTTAGGTGTGATCTTTTTGGCTATACATATGTTCATCTATGTGTATGCTGCTGACACTGGCAATGCAGCTGCCAAATCCTGGCTAGCTCTAGGATGCAGCCGACATCCAGGATAATCAGGAGTAGGGTCACTTAATAGAAGACTATGCCTATAAACAATCCGCGACGAGCTGTTATAGAGAACGCCTGCAACGAGCTTCCTTAAAGCACGTCTCAGATAAGTCAACAAATCTGCGACGAGCTACCATAAAACTCATCTCGGATCAGTCGATAAATCTACGATATGCTATATTAGAGCTTGTTTCGCATGTATGCAGAAGGGCGACGCGCGCGACTCAGGTCTCCAATTACCCCGTAAAGCACGTCTGTTATGACTCAATCAAATGAGACATCCTATCTTTGAGCATGTCTCGCACTTAGTCTGATCAGCGACGTGCCAGCAACTCGTCTCTCATGATAACATAATGAGAGACGTGACGGAGATGCACCGTTTGTTCGTCTCTCTTCTTCGTTTGGGCACCTCTTGGATGAGCCTTTTTTACGTAGTGTACAGTAAAACATCAGGACAGCAATTCAAACCACCTAGTAGGGCCATTGTTTGTTTTTGCCAAAGTGACATAATGCTTTGACGCACTGCTCCGGAATTCTCAGGTTCAGAGCCTGAGCGATAGAAATTGTTGGCATAAATTAGCTATAGCAGAAAATTGACGATTTATATAGATAATCTATGTATAATGTTAGTGCATTCTGTAGATAGTCAACAACACAAGGATACCTCCGTACTTCCTTTGCTGGTCATTGCCTCTCACACCTTTCTAATTCCACGAGCCGTGTCTTCTGATTTAGCAACAATCACTTGGACCTCACCTGGCATCCATTACCAAAAATAAGTAAAGGCCTCATGGCAAAGAAATCAAAATCCTTTGACACACGTGAATAGAATGGTAAATAATTTACGGAAATCCTCAAATTCAGGTTCCTGAAATCTTTCCTTCCGTCAGACAACGATATGGACTGTCGGATTGCTTTAAAATTCGTGGCATCTTACCTTATCTTCTTTCTCCCAACCCTAAAAACTCATTCAAGGCATCCGAGTCTCAGGGCAGCGGAAGAGCGGCGGCCGGGGTGGCTTCGTGCTCGCGACGGCGGCGAGTCTCAGGGCGGCGGATCCGGTGCGGCCGTAGCGGCGGCCATGGCGAGCAAGGCGGCATCCCGACTAAGCGACGCGACACCACGGTCGCGCGACGCAGCGCCCGGCAGTGGCGGCGCCGCCGCCGGCCGGAATGGAGGAAGAAAGCCGGAATGGAGGAAGAAGATAAGTTTTTGTTGGTAATTGTTAATCCGTAATGGAGGAAGAAGATACGTTTTTGTTGGTAATTGTTAATCCGTAATTTGTAAGTGTCAATCCATAAATTGTAGGATTATGTTAGTTGTAAAATAAAAAAGCAAAAAATTGTGATTGATTAACCTATAGAATTAAGGCTTAATGATTAAGTACATTATTAGTGGTTAATGATAGTAATTAGCTGCTAATGACTTGGTGCTGAAATTTTCTCAAATTTCAGGCACCTGACATATAAACAGGCCCAATAATTCATGATGTTCAATTAAAATACATTAAACCAACAATAGTCATCAACAACTTATCTCTTTTTTCACAGGAATCATAAAACGTGTCAACCTAAAAAAAAAGAACGGTATTATATGGTGTCATGTGTTTTTCCTCCTGAGAGTGTGCAGTGGTGAATTATGTAATTGATGTGAGTGAGGATGAGAGCGTAGGGTGTGTGGGGACCTGTGGGGGGACTGGAGGACCACTATCTGGGATGGAATGAGTTGCAGCCAGGATGATCGAGTGGTGGCCCTACATGGAAGACTTTACATGCTTATAATTTCTCTAGTACTCCCTCGTTTGTCAAAAAATTGTCACCTTCTAGTTCATTTTTTTACTAGAAAGTGACAAACTTTTGAGAAATGAGGGAGTACAATCTGAGGCTGGCTTCATAGGTGATCACACGCCTGACTCCTAACAGATTGCATCTAAAAACTGACTCCTAACAGACCTCAAATTGACTCCAAACAGACTTCCTCTTTATTCAGTTAATTCAGCTAACATACTCATTCTAATCTGCCCCCCCCCCCCTGGCCAGGGCCCTGGTGGGTCCTTTTGTGGGCGCACCGCATGTATTGACGTCCCATAAAAGCATCCACAACACTTCTGTCCTGCCCGAGAAAAAGGTTGTTCACGAGCTTTACTTCAGAGTACCATCGTGAAAATCTTCTGGTTGCTTCCAAGATGTATCTAATGCAGCTCGACCAACCCATTTGACCAGCAACATCCACGCAGCCCTGTTCAGCCGGCCCTTGATCACTTCTTCTGATGTAGGTACCACACGCGCATGGAGTAGCGGCTGTAAGGTACTACCAAGTCTAACTCTCGGACTTCTTGAGGACTGAAACATGGAACACACCATGGATATGGGCTCTAGAGGGTAGTTGCAGCTTGTACGAAAGATTCTCAATGCACTGAACGATCTGGTAAGGCCCATAGTATTTTGGGCCTAGCTTGGATGGAGCAGCAGTAATGACACCAACTGCAAACTGCTGCTGGAACATCAACCAGACCCAATTACTAAGCATATAATCCACAAATATCCTTGCATTGTCATGATAGATTCTCATAGTAACCTGTGCTTGAACCTAGCGGTCTTTGATTTCTTATAAGAACTCATCCTTCTGTTTAAGCTGCTAATCCACTGCTAACACCTCTGCTGCCCCGGACTGATAAGGCAAATAGGGGTGGATCCTGATCGTAGATAACCTTGAAGGGGGAGCATTTAAGTGCAGTTTGATAGGATGAATAATAATAAAATTCAGAGCGTAGAAGCCACTGTAACCAAGCCTTAGGTCAGTCCCCGCCAAGCAGCGAAGGTACATGGTGATGACCCGATTAGCCACCTCTAGTTGCCCATTCGTTTGAGGGTGAAAGGCGGAACTCATGTGCAACTTCACCCCTGCTAAACGGAATAATTCTAACCAGAATGTGCTAGTAAAGATCGTGTCCTTGTCACTTACAATCAATCAAGGAAAGCCATAAAGCCGCACAATTTCATCAATGGACTTAGCCACTGTTGCTGCACTGTAGGGGTGACTCAAAGCGATGAAATGAACAACTTTTGGGAAGAGATCCACCACTGTTAAGATTACTGATTTGACACAAGCCTTTGGGAATCCTTCTATGAAATATATATATATATATATATATATATATATATATATATATATATTAGGTATATTTTGAAGCCAGGTATAGAACAATAATTTTGTAGCCAGGTCGATCGACACGGAGCCAGGCAGCAACCCCATCCGGCCGCCTGCCTATTGAGTCAAGCCGATTCCTTCTGCGGTTTTTTCTTTCTGTCACTGTCATGCAGGGCCCTTTTGTCAGCTCCTTCCTCTTCAGCAATTGGCGCTCCGCATTTGCAGTTACTTTTCCCCTGCTCATCTTTGCAAGGGGCTGGGAGATCATGGGCGCTCACGCCGGATCAAGTACTACTCGCTCACGCCGGCCGGTGCATTTCGCTCAACGTCGCCGTCAAATATGCTTACGACATCAACTCCGTCGTGCTGCATGTATGACCGCAATCTTATTCTTCAACGGTCTTTCTCGTGCCCTCCACACCGCAGCAGCACTGCCGGTACTCGCGGCCGCCGCCACCCATCCCGCCCCCCCTCACGCGGTTCCTCGCCGCCGTAGTGCCGCTCACTGCGGCAGTTCCCCTCCTCCCCCACCAATGTGGTCCCCTCCTCGCCTTCGCACACCGCCACCTCATTACTCCTTGGAGCTCGACCGCTTCACATATGTCCTCCGCCTGGTCCACCGCGGTGGTAGTCGATAGCCGGCTGGAAGCAGACAGCAGCGGTAGCAGTGCGGACTCTGTGCTCCGTCACCACGTTCCCCAGCATGGGCGTCAAGAGGATGCTCCATAGTTACCCAGAGGAATCTCAGCTGATCTCTGGATATAGCGAAGCAAAAAATTGCAAAACCTTAATTACATAGGGCAAGCCACCTAATCTAGTTTTTTTCATGTTATTAGAACATGATTGTTAGTAAAGATCTGTAGTTTTGTACATGTCTTAATGACATGAGAAAAAAATAACGGAGCTGGAAAAACTTTAGCTCAAACAAAGGGTAAAATCTACATACCATGTAATACTGAAACAGTAATGGATAACCAAAACAAATCATTATATGACCATGGGAATGGGAAACACAAAAGAAAGGGAGTGGTGCAGCACACCAGATATTCAACAGTGCCCTGCTAGTACTCCATGCATAACATAAGTTCTATGGTGATACGCATTCATGAAAACATGAAAACGCTGTATACTGTGCACATTCATGAAAACACTGGCTAGCCTTAAGTTATAAAGTGTGGTGGAATGCTAAGAAAGCAGGGAGAAATAAACATTTCCCAAGTAATCAAAATAACTCAAGTTCAAGGCATAAAATAGCATAGAAATAGGGGGTATGAGTTTGGAATAATCCACCGTACCCAAGTATCCTAGCGCAATTGCAAGAGATAACATGAACAAAAAAACATATATATAATATTAAAACCATGCATAACAGACATACTATCAGATATCATAGATGAGGACTCAAATGGCAATCTGACCTTTTGCTTGTAATAGTGATTTTCTTCCCATTTATCTCTAGGGATGAATCATCCAAAACCTTAATAGAACCTTTAAATGGACCATGAGTGGAGTCATGTTTGAACATATAGGCCTGGAATATGGAAACATATATACAATTTAAACAAAAGTACTAACTATGCTAGATCACAAGGATAGACGGAACTGGTACACCTGCATTAAAAGAGAATTAGCTGAAACCCCATGGGCAAGCGGAAGGTATGCGTACACAAAATACCATGTAAGTCTAAATGACTAATTGTGTTGTAAACCATCAAATGCATATTTTAGATAGAAGTAAATTATGCAAATGCACATGAAGAACATCACCAATGAGCTAACAGGAAATACAGGTTAGCATCAAATTATACAGATGATTGATTAGTAATAAATCTTGATTCTCAGTTGTAGTTGTGCATTGCCAAGGGTGTCACAGCTGACGGCTCCCAGAGGACCAAAAGGAAGATTCAGGTGAAACTCTAACACCACAAAATATTGGAAAACAAATTGTTCACAGCTCATACATGAAATGTTTGAACTCCAAAATATGATATATGATAATTGAATCGTTACACGGTGCTTCCTTACCATGTACTTAGCATCGATGAAAGGATCAGTCACATCGAAAACTTCAATATCGTCTCTGCTGATTGCAATTCGCAGGACAACCTGCCAATACGTCCAAACCCTACAAGATCATATAAAATGGATATAAAATGACCTTGGCTAGTTTTTACTTGTGATATCAAACAGCATATTAAATGAGCAAGCCAAGTGTTATTTAGTTGCTGAAGGTTAGCTAGTATATCAAATACTCAGTTGAAAAACAAATATTTGTAACACCCTATAAACAATGTATCAGATATATCAGTGAAATGACAGGCCAAGACGAAATGCATCAACCAGCATAGGCTAAGGATGATTTATAGATGAGGTTACAACTTTTTTCGTTTGGAATCTAGCAGCATCAGTCTCGATTGGAATTCCCATGACAGGAGTGAGCACATTGCAGATTTCACCGCAGTCAGATAGAAAACCTATGTCCTTTCATCACTGGGTGGAGGCCAATTGCTTCTGGAAACAAACAACCGGAGACAAAATACTTTTAAAAACCAGCAACCAAACAGCAAAGGCGAAACATACTGTAGACTAAGCGCGGCATATGGTTGGAGTCCCACCAATGTACCAAACAAAAATCAAAGCAGGATGCAAAACGAATCTAGCCACAGCAATGAACCGCGGAAGGAACTCGCAGCCACATGCGGGCGGGGACCGCAGTAAAAATTGGTGGCGGAGATCTCAGGGAATTCGGGCAGGCGGGGCGAGAGGGTAGGGGAGAGCTGCGCAGGCGCCGGAGCAGCCTTACCTTGACGGAGTCGGCGATGCGGGATCCGGTGACGGCGGCGGTGGCCGCGGTGCAGAGAGCGCCGCCATCAAGAGGAGATTGCGAAAGGTGGGGGAGGTGGAGGGGGGGAAGGTTGAAGGCGTGGTGGGCAGACGTGCTAGGGTTTGAGGTTGGAGGCCTGGTGGGCAGACAGGGGGGGGGGGGGGGTGTGGAAAGGTAACGGGATGGACGGAAGCATGTGTGGACCGAATCACTGGAGCAGCGGTCTGGCTACAAAATGCACAATTCTATAGCCAGGTATAATATATATATATATAATGGTTGGTACTGGGAGGGGTTGAAGCAACCTGCAGGGTGCAAATGTTATGATTTGTTACGCTGGCACACGGCACATCCCCATATGAGGTCACAGACACGCCTTAGAGCTATGGGGCTGTAGAATGGAGCCCTTCACTTGTCTAGTGTCTTCTGCACCAGTCTCATGCGCATCATACAGCAACTGCGGCCATAATGGTGAATTATCTGGTACAAACACTTTACCCTGAAACAGGATCAGACAATCTATAATAGCCCTAACGTCCTTGGTTGTTCCCTCCTGAACTTGAGCTTTTAAATCCACCACCTGGGGCTCATTGGCTGTTTATGCATGAATTGTAACAAATAGCTGAAATGTTGGAGAAGAAATACTGTGCAGAGAAACACCATCCTCATCGTGGCGTGATAAGGCATCTGCTGCGCCATTGAGGTTCCCAGGCTTGTACTCCACCACTAAGTCATATCCAAACAGCTTGCTAACCCAAACGTGTCATGGAATTTTAGAAAGCAGCCGATCAAGGAGAAATTTCAGACTATTGTGGTCTATGCGTACCGTAAATGGTCGGCCCCATAAATAGGGTCGCCAATTTCTGACCGCTTTAACAGGCCCAATTAAATCTTGTTTAGCCGAAGCCCCCTCTGCCTCTTCCTTACACTCTCCCATCTTCTAAGCACTAGGGAGGTAGCACTACGCCTTTGGAGTGGAGTACTAAACTCAAGCTTGTCGTATGTGGAGAAGAGTGAGCCTCTACCCCCTATTTATACCATGCAAAGGTCGGTCTGGCACCAGAATATGCACAGAAATCAGTCAACATTGTTGCTTGGAAACCGTGAGGAACCAACACATGTCAGCTAACCGAGTTTGGCGTGAATACCAGTTCGAGCGAACTTGTGGTTCAGCCGCACTCCCAACGGCTCGTTTTCATGCTTTGTTTCGTCAGGGAGGCTCTCTCATGTGGGCCCCACTACTACAAAAAGCATTTTTACAGGCTCCTTAATTTTTCAAACACAGGCGGTCCTTAAAAATATGCGACTGTGATGGCGAATGTTATAATAACCGTCTGTGATGAAAGAACAATACAGGCGGATTTTAAAGAATAACCGTCTGGGTAAATACATGATCTTCACAATCGGTTCTTAATTAAGAACCGCCTGTAATGCAACAAACTTCACAGACGGATTTTAAGAAACAACCGCCTGGGTAAATACATCATCTTCACAGACGGTTATTAATTATTAGCTGTCTGTAATGCAATGAACTTCACAGACGGATTTTAAGAAACAACCGCCTGGGTAAATACATGATCTTCGTTGGCGGTTCTTAATTAATAACCGTCTGTAATGCAATGAACTTCACAGATGGATTTTAAGGAACAACCATCTGGGTAAATACATGATCTTCGTTGGCGGTTCTTAATTAATAACCGTCTGTAATGCAATGAACTTCATAGCCGGTTCTTGATTAACAACGGCCTAAGAAGATCATGTATTCAGCGGCGGTCATTGTTTAATTATCATAAGCGGTTTTAATTGAAATTACAGGGATTTAGTTGCAATTATATATCACAACCGTATGTAGTCGTGCAGGCAAAATTGTATCAGGAAAAAAAACATAGATGAGCTAGCGGATACTAGTACAGTAATGCATTATAGGAAATGCTCGATCACTAGTGAGGCTGGCTTAATTGTGATAATACACCATTAGAGGCTTTACAATTGTTCAAAGATAATTTCTTTACACACTGAACAAAAATCATGCTACATTCATTGTAGATCGACGATGAAGCTCCCATCGGTCAATCTAAATTGTACCGTCCTGCTTGCTCCCGAACACGTCTCTTATATTCCGCTAGATCCTGAAAATATTGACATTATTTAAATTAACAAATGTCGAAGGAGGAATGAATAACCTACATTGGTCACTAAGTCAAAGTGTCATCTAACCTTGATAAGTAGATTATAGCAATCATTTTCAACATCAGGCACATTTGACTGATGCAGCAAACGCTGAACTTCAAGTAGTATAGTTTTGATTGTAAAAGCACTTCACCACCCCTACGAAATATAATTTAAGCAATATAAGAAACCAGTTCAAATAAGTTCGACAACAATTATAAGTAATAATTACATGAACAAAATAGGTCTATCTTACAGTCTCTTGATCAAGAATCCCGATGCAGAGTGCTCCCGAACGATGGACATTTGGGTGGAAGAACCCAATTGGAAAGGCGCATCTTGGAGGCACCAAGGGATAGTCCTCAGAGAAGGAGATTGTCAGGGGGTAGTAACCATCTTCCCATTCAATCTGCAAAAGAAATTTATTAATAGGAGGACGATGGTTAAACTCATATTGTGCTTTTTCTTCATGACTTACCCCTTCTTTACCGGGGACGATGCACTGTCACTTCAATAAATCTCCCAATTCAGGCTTCACAGAGAAACCCTACGCGGAGAAATTGAAAATACCAAAAACAAACAACACGGAAAAAAAACTACAGTTAAGTTCATCAGTCCATTACAGATACATATGTATATACAACCATGTGACCGGTGTGCCATATGTACATACATGGGGATGGTTCTTGCGCCACGCCAAGCGCTCCTCCTTCAATCGGCTACACGCCCGAGACATCATTATCTGAAAGACCAAACTTCCAAACTTCCAAATCATTGAGTCCAAACGCATATGTACACAAATGCAAAAGGACACAATCCATATACCAATATTGTTCTAAGTTGATTTCAGAAGATACAAATATATACAATATATATAATCTCGCATTGCTATATACATTTTTTCCAGCATTGACATCTTCTCGCATATAGGGTTTCAAATTCCTTTTAATGCTTCTCTCTACACGCTTGATGTTTTCTGGTTCGGTGAAAAGGTACATCTCTTCATACTGATTATATTCCTCTTCATTATCTCCCACATTGTCAACCCCAACAATATTTTGCTTTCCAGAAACAACTACGTGCAACTTCTCAGTTTCTGGATCTTGAACATAAAAAACTTGTGCAACATTATCGGCGAGAACCCACAGGTCATCTTTGTAACCCACTTTATTCAAGTCTACCAGTGTCAGCCCGTAATTGTCGACTTTCAAACCTTCAGAATGTTTGACCCATTGGCACTTAAATACGGGCATTACCATTCTTTCGCCATAATCGAGTTCCCATATTTCCTCTATGAACCCGAAGTATGTGGTCTTCTGCCCTTGTGAATCATAAGCCTCAATACGAACACCACTATTTTGTGCAACACTCTTACCATCTTTTTCTTTAGTGTAAAATGTGTAACCATTGATGTCATATGCTTGCCATGATGTTACCAAAGCAGATGGGCCACAAGCTAACTTCTTCGTTGTTGCCTCTTCTATAGTGTTTCCGTATGATATATTTTTGTCCATTAACCATTTAGTAAACATCTTCTGTGCTCTTTCATGATCCAGTCCTCTTTGCGGTCTTGGTTTTTATCACGAAGCTCAATTTGGTGTTCCTCGATGTACGGCTCAGCTATTGTGAGCTGTTGTAGTACACCAAAATGTGCACCGTGTACATTCTTGTAATCTTGAACAATAAAAGTTTTCTTACCCACTTTGCCGCTCCCACATAGTCTACCATCATGTACCGGTATAGGCACACCTATCGATTTTCCATCTTTGATGTAATCAGCGCAACCCTCAATCAATTCTTCAGTGGTGTATCCTTCCATAATTGAACCCTCTGGGTGAGCACGGTTCCGCACATAACCTTTTAATACTCATAAATATCTCTCCAACGAAAACATATGATGTAAATATAGTGGCCCCAATGCTTTTATCTGATCAACAAGATGTATGATTAGGTGTACTTGCATATCAAAAAAGGATGGTGGGAAACACATCTCAAGCTTGCACATTGTCTCGACGATGTATGTTTTCAGATAGTCTAAATCTTCACGTGCTATCACCTTTTGCGATACTGCATTGAAGAAGTAACACAAACGTGTGATGACAACTTTTATATGCTCAGGTTTGATTACTCTTATTGCAATGGCAAGGAAAACTGTCATCATCATGTGACAGTCGTGAGAATTATAACCGAATAAAGACAAGTCATTCATCGAGACTAGTTTGCGGATATTGGATGAGAAACTTGTGGGCACTTTGATCCCATGCAAGCATTCGCAAATTGCTTTTTCTCTTCTAGTGTCAAGTTGTAGCTGGCTGGGGGGAGGTAATGCTTCCCGTTCGCCTTTTCTACTGGATGAAGCTCTAGTCTCAAATCAAGATTTACTAGGTCCATACGTGAATTTAATCCGACCTTTGTTTTCCTCGGCATGTCCAGCATGGTCACAATGATGTTGTCAAATACATTCTTTGTAGCATGCATCAAATCAATACTATAGCAAAATTCCAGATTCTTCCAATACGGAAGATACTTGAAAAAAATTGATTGTTTCTTGAAAGCCATGTCAGTTGTATCATCCGAAGATGTACTTTTCTTTCTCTTAATTCCTTTACTCTTTTTTCCCAGAGGAATCTCAGCTGATCTCTGGATATAGCGAAGCAAAAAGTTGCAAAACCTTAATTACATAGGGCAAGCCACCTAATCTAGTTTTTTTCATGTTATTAGGACATGATTGTTAGTAAAGATCTGTAGTTTTGTACATGTCTTAATGACATGAGAAAAAAATACCGGAGCTGGAAAAACTTTAGCTCAAACAAAGGGTAAAATCTACATACCATGTAATACTGAAACAGTAATGGATAACCAAAACAAATCATTATATGACCATGGGAATGGGAAACACAAAAGAAAGAGAGTGGTGCAGCACACCAGATATTCAACAGTGCCCTGCTAGTACTCCATGCATAACATAAGTTCAATGGTGATACACATTCATGAAAACATGAAAACGCTGTATACTGTGCACATTCATGAAAACACTGGCTAGCCTTAAGTTATAAAGTGTGGTGGAATGCTAAGAAAGCAGGGAGAAATAAACATTTCCCAAGTAATCAAAATAACTCAAGTTCAAGGCATAAAATAGCATAGAAATAGGGGGTATGAGTTTGGAATAATCCACCATACCCAAGTATCCTAGCGCAATTGCAAGAGATAACATGAAAAAATAACATATATATAATATTAAAACCATACATAACAGACATACTATTAGATATCATAGATGAGGACTCAAATGGCAATCTGACCTTTTGCTTGTAATAGTGATTTTCTTCCCATTGATCTCTAGTGATGAATCATCCAAAACCTTAATAGAACCTTTAAATGGACCATGAGTGGAGTCATATTTGAACATATAGGCCTGGAATATGGAAACATATATACAATTTAAACAAAAGTACTAACTATGCTAGATCACAAGGATAGACGGAACTGGTACACCTGCATTAAAAGAGAATTAGCTGAAACCCCATGGGCAAGCGGAAGGTATGCGTACACAAAATACCATGTAAGTCTAAATGACTAATTGTGTTGTAAACCATCAAATGCATATTTTAGATAGAAGAAAATTATGCAAACGCACATGAAGCACATCACCAATGAGCTAACAGGAAATACAGGTTAGCATCAAATTATACAGATAATTGATTAGTAATAAATCTTGATTCTCAGTTGTAGTTGTGCATTGCCAAGGGTGTCACAGCTGACGGCTCCCAGAGGACCAAAAGGAAGATTCAGGTGAAACTCTAACCCCACAAAATATTGGAAAACAAATTGTTCACAGCTCATACATGAAATGTTTGAACTCCAAAATATGATATATGATAATTGAATCATTACACGGTGCTTCCTTACCATGTACTTAGCATCGATGAAAGGATCAGTCACAGCGAAAACTTCAATATCGTCTCTGCTGATTGCAATTTGCAGGACAACCTGCCAATACGTCCAAACCCTACAAGATCATATAAAATGGATATAAAATAACCCTTGCTAGTTTTTACTTGTGATACCAAACAGCATATTAAATGAGCAAGCCAAGTGTTACTTAGTTTCTGAAGGTTAGCTAGTATATCAAATACTCAGTTGAAAAACAAATATTTGTAACACCCTATAAACAATGTATCATATATATTAGTGAAAAGACAGGCCAAGACGAAATGCATCAACCAGCATAGGCTAAGGATGATTTATAGATGAGGTTACAACATTTTTCGTTTGGAATCTAGCAGCATCAGTCTCGATTGGAATTCCCTTGACAGGAGTGAGCACATTGCAGATTTCACCGCAGTCAGATAGAAAACCTATGTCCTTTCATCACTGGGTGGAGGCCAATTGCTTCTGGAAACAAACAACCGGAGACAAAATACTTTTAAAAACCAGCAACCAAACAGCCACGGCGAAACATACTGTAGACTAAGCGCGGCATATGGTTGAGAGTCCCACCAATGTACCAAACAAAAATCAAAGCAGGATGCAAAACGAATCTAGCCACAGCAATGAACCGCGGAAGGAACTCGCAGCCACATGCGGGCGGGGACCGCAGTAAAAATTGGTGGTGGAGATCTCAGGGAATTCGGGCAGGCGGGGCGAGAGGGTAGGGGAGAGCTGCGCGGGCGCCGGAGCAGCCTTACCTTGACGGAGTCGGCGATGCGGGATCCGGTGACGGCGGCGGTGGCCGCAGTGCAGAGAGCGCCGCCATCAAGAGGAGATTGCGAAAGGTGGTGGAGGTGGAGGGGCGGGGGAAGGTTGAAGGCGTGGTGGGCAGACGTGCTAGGGTTTGAGGTTGGAGGCGTGGTGGGCAGACAGGGGGGGGGGGGGTGATGTGGAAAGGTAACAGGCTGGACGGAAGCATGTGTGGACCGAATCACCGGAGCAGTGGTCTGGCTACAAAATGCACAATTCTATACCCAGGTATAATATATATATATATATATATATATATATATATATATATATATATAATGGTTGGTACTGGAAGGGGTTGAAGCAACCTGCAGGGTGCAAATGTTATGATTTGTTACGCTGGCACACGGCACATCCCCATATGAGGTCACAGACACGCCTTAGAGCTATGGGGCTGTAGAATGGAGCCCTTCACTTGTGTAGTGTCTTCTGCACCAGTCTCATGCGCATCATACAGCAACTGCGGCCATAATGGTGAATTATCTGGTACAAACACTTTACCCTGAAACAGGATCAGACAATCTACAATATCCCAAACGTCCTTGGTTGTTCCCTCCTGAACTTGAGCTTTTAAATCCACCACCTGGGGCTCATTGGCTGTTTATGCATGAATTGTAACAAATAGCTGAAATGTTGGAGAGGAAATACTGTGCAGAGAAACACCATCCTCATCATGGCGTGATAAGGCATCTGCTGCGCCATTGAGTTTCCCAGGCTTGTACTCCACCACTAAGTCATATCCAAACAGCTTGCTAACCCAAACGTGTCATGGAATTATAGAAAGCAGCCGATCAAGGAGAAATTTCAGACTATTGTGGTCTATGCGTACCGTAAATGTTTGGCCCCATAAATAGGGTCGCCAGTTTCTGACAGCTTTAACAAGCCCAATTAAATCTTGTTTAGCCGAAGCCCCCTCCGCCTCTTCCTTACTCGCTCCCATCTTCTAAGCACTAGGGAGGTAGCACTACGCCTTTGGAGTGGAGTACTAAACTCAAGCTTGTCGTATGTGGAGAAGAGTGAGCCTCTACCCCCTATTTATACCATGCAAAGGTCGGTCGGCACCAGAATATGCACAGAAATCAGTAAACATTGTTGCTTGGAAACCGTGAGGAACCAACACATGTCAGCTAACCGAGTTTGGCGTGAATACCAGTTCCAGCGAACTTGTGGTTCAGCCGCACTCCCAACGGCTCGTTTTCATGCTTTGTTTCGTCGGGGAGGCTCTCTCATGTGGGCCCTCAGCCTGGGTATGGATAATTTCCTTGATTTTTAGCTGGTTTTTTCCCTCATATGGGCCTATGAATCATTGTGCTTACACCTGATTGTATGGAAGGTGTATTTTTAGATTGATCCCTACAAATCTCTTAAATTATGGGCATAATTCTTCTGCATGCACAATTACGCCAACACATTTGGAAATTGTTGGTAAATAACTCCTAGTAAGTTGGTTGTTTAACTCATGTTTTATATGCAGGGAATTGTTAATTATATTTTGTTTTTAAGGACCGTCAAGAATGACCTCCTTATATTGGCATTCATTAATTGAACAGATGAATATCATAAAGCCAAGTTTTAAGACGTTCATTAATTAAGCAGTTACTACTTGGCCATTAACGCATCTGTTACTAGCCATAGGTGGATATGTTATGACTCACCTTTTAACGTGTCCTTTATGACTCGCCTTTTTAAAGTTGAATTGATCAAATATCAAAATGTGACATCATGACGCATCACAATGTGGCTTGGCTCAACACGTGCATGCATGTGACACATCCTTCATCATCTCTCAGACTCACAACAGATAGACCATCAACCCACTGTATGTGCATGTCACACATTCTTCATCATTTAAGTTAATTAAATAAAAGGATCTTAGACCAAAATGACTAACAAAATTATGTACTCGAAAAGGTGATGCCCCATTAGCAACTCATTCTCGATGGAACAAGCTGCTTAGTTTGGGTGCTGGGTTGCCCAGTTTGTTGGTGATATGCCCAAGAGGAAATCATAACAATTTGAGTAAGGCCTGATGGATATTTGATCCATAAGAAATTGGCGTACTAATGGGCCTTCGACCTAAAAGCCCATTAGTACGCCTATAAATACGAGGGGTAGGGTTAGGGGCTAATTACTCCACCACGTGACAGCCCTAGCCGCCACCCCTCGCAGGCCTCACGCCGAGACCCTTTCCACGCACGCGGTGCTAGCACACCGGCGCACGGCGTTCCTCCCCGTACGTGTGGACTCCGTAGAGGCGCTGCTGCTACTGCTGCAGTGATCGGCTATGACGATCATAATCGTCTACTTGCTGCCGTGACGAGGACGAGGAGGAGACAAACCAGATCGTCTGCTTTATCTACACCGACGCGCGTCTACGTTTCTCTGTGTTGCGCGTCTAGTGGTAACAATCTATGACCTCTGTACTTGCATGTTTCGTGGGTGATGCGGTAGAGTTGCTA
>JAYESD010000033.1:0-317476 GCA_036927565.1 Tuctoria greenei
AGCTGGCCCAGGGGTGGCACATCCGGGCACATCCCAACCCAGTCGGCGCCCCCGGAGTCGCTGGGTGCAAGTCCGGAGAGCGCTCTGGCAGCAGTTAGGGCCCTTTTCCACCACCCACCGTCCTTGAACGCTTCCCAGGGAGCGACTCAGCAGTGGATCCAAGACATCAACCACTTCGTCTTTGCGGCCATCAACTCCCCCAACCGAGGGAGGCGTCACATGTCACTATCGCGCACACCATCCATCTACCATCGCACCGCCGACTCCGGTTTCACCAGGCTTACAAGCGTTGGTCGGATCCCCATGGAGGACCCAAGGGCCGAGCTTGACTGTCGTCAAGCTCAAATAGATGGTTGCGTCATCATTGAGCAGCAGCGGGAGAGACGGCGCAACCTTAACGCCGAGTACGACCCTCAAGGACATGAGCAAGAGGCATCCTCCGTCCGAGGTGCACCACAGGTAATCCCTCCGCCGCCACCTCACCAGGATTATGTGGGGTCGACTGCCCCCCTGTAGCACTCTGTGTAGCAGGTGCCGCAACAGTAGTACCTGGCTCAGTCGGCACCACAGCAGCAGGCTCCGCAACAGCCGCATGCTATGCAGTAAACCCCTGTGGGGTATGCTATTCCGTACGCCTCTCCGGCGAAGCCCATCGGAGGCTGAACGACCTTGGCTCCATACCTCCGCCTGACGACGTGGCCGCGCAAGTTCCGGCCACACCTACCGGAGAAGTTTCATGGAAGCGTCAACCCCAGTCGTGTCCCTGCAGATCTACACCACGACACTCCTTGCTGCGGGAGCGAATGAGTCCATCCTAGCGAGCTACTTCCCTGTCGCCCTGACCGACTCAGCCTGGTCGTGGCTGATGAACCTGCCCGAGGGGTCCATTACCTCTTGGTATGAGCTCTGCCAGCAGTTCACAGTGAACTTCAATAGCCCCTACACGCGCCCTGGCACCAAGCTCGACCTCCACATCGTGCGCCAGCAACCCAAGGAGACACTGCGATCATTCATCCAACGTTTATCCAGGTACGCAACTCCATCGCCAACATCCTGAATGCTTCTGTCATAGTAGCACTCTGGCAGGGAGTGCGTGACAGGAAGATGCTCGAGAAGTTAGCTACGCACAACGTGCAAGATGTCTCCGAGCTCTTCTCCATCGCCGACCGGTGCGCCAGGGTGGCAGAAGGCCATGACTGGCACACCCAGCCTGCCCCGGAGTCGGTGGAGCCGGCCAGACTGGCGAATGTGCCATTATCCCAGGTAGCGGTAAAAAAAAGAACAAGAATTGGGGCGGCGGCCAGAACAAGCCGCTGCATGGGTCACCTGTCGCCACAGCAGCAGCGATCGGTGGCGGCAGACCCCCACGCCCCGAGAATCGCCCACGTCAGCCACCAGCTACTGACAATGGCGTCGTGCCCTGCCCGATGCACAAGACTTGTCACCACTCCGCGAGCAAGTGTCAGAAGATCAAGAGATGCGCCGAGCAATACCAAGAGCGGGCGCAGCAGCATCCCGATGGCTCCCCATTCCGCCAGCGAGAAGGCAAGCATAAGGTCGACCCCAAGGTTGACGACGATGAGGAGATGGAGTACCAGAAGCAGGAACGAGCCGTCAAGGTGGTCCACCAAGACAAGGGCTCCGACACCAGCAGCGACCACAAGCGTCGCAAGACACTCCACCTCATCTTTAGAGGGTCTTGGGACCCCGCGTCCCGGAATGCGATCAAGACCCTGCGCCGAGCAGCGGCTTCGATAGCCCCTGGCCCCGCTCCGAGGCTGCACCACAAGTGGAAGGAGATGCCAATCAGCTTCGATGCCTCCGACTGCCCCAACAACATGGCAGGAGCCATGATCCTGCCTCTCCTGGTCACCCCCACCATTGCCAACGTCAAGATCCACTATGTCCTTATAGATGGCGGGGCCAGCCTCAACCTCATCAGCCGTGTGACCTTCGACCAGCTGTAGATCCCGGTGTCCAAGCTCACCCCCTCGAGCCCGTTCTCGAGGGTGGGGCCAAGGAACATCATCCCGTACCACAACATCAACCTCCGAATGACCTTTGCGGCACCCGACAACTGCAAGACGGAGAGCATCCTGTTCAACATCACGGACGTCAACCTCCCCTTCAATGCCATCATAGATAGGCCCGCCCTATACCGATTCATGGTTGTAGCCCATTATGTCTACCTTGTCTTGAAGATGCCGACCCCCTCCGGCATCCACAAGATCCGCGGAGACTACACTACTGCGGTGTTAGCCTTGGAGAAGCTCCAATCCCTCACAACAGACCTAGCACCTGTCCAGGGCCACGCTGGACCAAGTCAGCCTCCGCCGAGCTCGTGCCAGCGTGACTCACCCGTTGCAGCCCGTCTGCAGCCTTCCGACAGCACCGACGCTCCCGTCAAAGCTGTCAAGATCAGTTCCGGCTCTGCTCAGACCACCCGCAAGGTGGGAGGCCAGGGCAGAAAGTATGGACGTCTGCTCATCGCCCCACTAGTAGCTATAGACAACAAGTTGCCCGACAACCGTCACAACTATCTTTGGAGCTTTGGGCACCCCTATATGTTAATATTAGCTTAGTAGGACAGTGTGAAGGTTTTCATAGAGTCTAGGAGGAGCATTTAGGACAACCAAGCTTTGGGAGGGTCAGTTCTAGAGCGTGCAATCAGCTTAGCCTGGTCTCAAACTCTAAGCCTGTGCACTCTGCCTCCATCGACATCCGGAAGCAAGCAATTGCCTTCTTTTGTAAAAATATGTTTCCTCCTATGAATGCCGATATAAAAGAATCACTGTCTTACTCCAAGTTCCCCTAACAATGTTCATCTAATTACGCGTTAATTTTATGATAAACCATGTTAGGCTCGTTTATTGTATATTGTCTTCATATACACGGTAATGCATTCTGTATCTCACCCTTGCTGGTGTTGTGCAAACCTACTGCAGGCGGGCCTGCTTGAGGTACCTGCAATTTGTGAGAGGTTCTCTCAGCTGCCCCCGTCCTTGGAGTCCTGTGACGCTGGATGGACTCCCAGGAAAGGTCTACGCCAAGCCGAAGGTCCAGGATGTGTGAACTGCTTAGTCTGGTCCTATACTCTAAGCACGCATACCCAGTCCCTCAGTGCTATGACCGATTACTAGGGGCCAAAAAGTACGCACCCTAAGGACGGCGGGAGCCGGACCCCGAAGCACTAACGCATTGAGTTACCCAAGTCCCGTGTGTCAGCTCAGGACAGTAAGACATGATAAAGCCAAGGAAGAGAATAGATAAAATCGGCAAGCAAACTGATCTCTCCTTTACCATGTGTGCAGGACAGCCAACTCCGGCACCTTCCAGGGGGCCCGTTGTCGATGTCCAAACACATCAAAGATAGTAACAAGCGTTGATTCGTGAGTACACTCTTCTATACCGCTCTTTTTGCTAATAGGGTTATCTTGTGGTAACATGTACACCAGGGGTCTGCCGTCGAAGTGCTACACATCAGTGGTGGATGACGCCGGAGCATCGAGCTCTGGCACCTTCCAAGGGGCCTGTCGTCGACGTATCTACGATGATGGTGGACGACGCTGAAGCATCCAGCTCCGACACCTCCCAGGGGTCCCGCCGTCGATGTCCCAGCACGTCGAAGACAGTAACAAGCGATGTTTCATGAGTACACTCTCCTCTCCCGCTCTTGTTACTAATAGGGTTCTCTTGTGGTAACCTATACACTAGGGGTCTGCCGCCGAAGTGTTACACATTGGTGGTGGACGACGCCAGAGCATCCAGCTCCAACACCTCCCACATGGCCTGCTATCAACGACTCTGCAATGATGGTGGACGACGCCGGAGCATCCAGCTTTAGCACCTCCCAAAGGGTCTGCTCTCGATGACTCTATGACGATGGTGGACGACGCCAGAGCATCCGACTCCGACACCTCCCAAGGGGTCTGTCTTTGACGTCTCTACAACGATGGTGGACGACGCAGAGCATCCAGCTTCAGCACCTCCCAGGGAGCCCACTGCCGACGTCCCAACACGTCGAAGACAGTAACAAGCGCTGATTCGTGAGTACACTCTCATGTCCCGCTCTTGTTGCTAATAGGGTTCTCTTGTGGTAACCTGAACACCAGGGGTCTGCCGTCGAAGTGCTATACATCGTTGGTGGACGACGCTGGAGTATCCAGCTCTGGCATCTCCCAGGGGGCCTGTCGTTGATGACTCTACGATGATGGTGGGCGACGCTGGAGAAGCCAGCTCCGACACCTCCCAAGGGGCCTGCCGTCAACGTCTCTACGACGATGGTGGACGACGTTGGAGCATCCAGCTCCGGCACCTCCGAGGGGGTCTGTCGTTGATGACTCTGCAGTGATGGTGGACGATGCCAGAGCATCCAGCTCTAGCACCTCGCAGGGGGGCCGCTGTTGATGTCCCAGCACGTCGAAGACAGTAACAAGCGCTGATTCGTGATTACACTTCCTCGCCCCACTCTTGTTTCTAATAGGGTTCTCTTGTGGTATCCTGTACATCAGGGGTCTGCTGTCGAAGTGCTACACATTGGTGGTGTACGACACCAGAGCATCCAGCTCCAACACCTCCCAGGAGGCCCGTCGTCGACGTCCCAGCACGTCGAAGACAGTAACAAACATTGATTCGTCAGTACACTCTCCTGTCCCGCTCTAGTTGCTAATAGGGTTCTCTTGTGGTAACCTATATACTAGGGGCCTGCCATCGAAGTGCTACACATCGGTGGTGGACAACGCCGAAGCATCCAGCTCCGGCACCTCCTAGGGGGATGCCGTCGATGACTCTGCGACAATGGCGGGCGATGCTGGAGCATCCAGCTCCGGCACCATCCAAGGGGCATGTCGTCGACGTCTCTGTGACGATGGTGGGCGAGCCGAAGCAGCTAGCCTCAGCACCACCCAAGGGGTCTGCTGTCGATGTCTTTGCAATGATGGTGGTCGATGCCAGAGCAGCCAGCTCCCACACTACCCAGGGGACCTACTGTCGATGACTCTGCGACGATGGTGGGTGACGCCGAAGCATCCAGTCCCAGCACCACCGAGGGAGCCTGCCGTCCACAACTCTGTGATGATGGTGGGCGACGTCAGAGCCACCCAAGGGGCCTACCGTCACAGTATCTGCGATGATGGTGGGTGACGTTGGAGCAGCCAACCCCAACACCACCCAAGAGGCCTGCCATCGATGACACTGCGACGATGGTGGCCGACGCCGGAGTAGTCAGCCTCGACACCACCCGAGGGGCCTGCCGTCGATGTCTCCGCGACGATGGTGGGTGACGCCGGAGCAGCTAGCTTTGGCACCACCCGAGGGGCTTGTCTTCGACGACTTTGCGATGATGGTGGGTGACGCCGGAGGAGCTAGCTCCGGCACCACCTAGGGGACCTATGACGTTCCTACTAAGACAAAGCTTGGTGCCCCTAGAGGGACCCCACTGAGGTCACCTGCTCAAACTCCCCTGCTCTACTAAGGGCCCATCAAAGACATCCTAAGATTAAGTGGTAGGTGTGCCCAACCACCTGGCCACATCTACCAGGGGGCCTCTAAGGGGGTTCCATAGGCATGACGTCAACTGACGACAAACCGGCCATGTCAACTGTGCGATCGTTGGTCCCTCAAAAACTAACGAACTTGACAAAAGTTCTTCAAGCCATTACACAGCTAAGGACTCAGAGCAACGGTTTGAGAAGCACAAGACAAGGCAAGAAACCAAACACAAAGTCAAATTTATTGAGGAATATTTACAAAGGGGCGAACCCCGGATACAAAGCTGGGCCACCGGCCTCAATCCCTAGCGAATTGCGCGACGGCATGTTTTGGCAGCATCCTTAACCTCTATCACTGTCGTCTCCTCTCGCTCCTTGACGAGGCCCTCAAAAACCGGGTCTAGTGGTATCCCAGGGTACCGACTCCGGTAGGACACCAGAACGTGGGAGGCCACAGTCTCCGCCACCGCTCTACCCTCGGCTTCCAGATGGCTGGCCAGCTGCCGCTCCTGAAGATCAAGCTCCCGAGCCTGGCGCTCCGACGTCTGCTCCCGAGCCGGAACATCAAGCTCCAATAGGAGGAGTTATTGGCGCTTGACTAGGTGCTGCTCCCGATCCCACGCCAGATTGCTCTCCTGAAGCTCAAGGTCTTCGACGCGAGACTGGAACCTCTCTCGATCCGCCTTAGCACGAGTCATCATCGCCTGGGCCGCCACCTCTTGTTTGGCAACAGCGGCCCCGCGGCGACCCAAAGCCTCTCGACCCTCTTCAACGGCACGTAGGCGGGCATTAGCTGTGTCATTGGTTGCCTTGGCATCGGCCAGAATCTTCTAAGACATTGTGTCCATGGCCTTCACCAAGCGACGTCTCAACTCCAACTCCTCACCCTCCTTCTGATACTTTGCCTTCGCCTCGGCGATCTTGGACCTCAGAAGGTCCTCCCAGGCTTGGAGACGCTCGCCCTCAGCACGCAACTTCTCCCACTTTGCGGCGAGGGCCTCCAGCTCCCAGCGAAGGTCGGCGAAGCTTGGACTGCACCAGGTTGATGCTGGACTGTGCTGAGTCCAGGACATCGGAGAGGCAATCTGTTTCTGCCGAAGCTATGCAAGGACGCCCGGTGATCATCTCGGGAACCTGTTCCTCCCGCAGTGACGAAGGCGAGACCACTAGTACCGGGGTCCTCGTCCCCAGGAATTGAGCAGAAGTTGCAGCACTACTCGGAGCAGCAGCACCACCGTCGCCCGAGGAGCCAACTGTCGGATCAACAACCTCGAAGGTCGGGACCTCAGATCACTGAGCTCACCCCGACATTGCCTCTAGTACAGTGGCCTGAGGTGCCTCTAGTACGGCAGCTAAAGATGCTTCATTACCCACGTCAGGCGCGGACGTCAAAGCAATGCTCCCGTGTAACAGCTTGGCTGTCTGCTTTGTGGATGCAGCTGTAGCCTCCTGGGCCGACCTCAGAGTGCTCCGGGACACTACACCCGATGGTAAAGGCATCGCAATAGCTGACGTAGACATGCATATCAAAATCAAAGTATGTCCAAACAAGAAGAACAGATGAGAAAACGATGCAAGCATTGGTAAGAATGCCTTACCGACGTCCCCAAATGTTCCAGCGAGCCTCGACCTTCGACGGCTCTGAGGCTGCGGGCCCTATCGACAGCATGGCAGGCGGGGTTGATCCGACCAGACCTCCACCGAAACCACCGACAATGTTGCCACCCTGTATCGGCGTGTCCCCACTGGCTCCAACGGTGCCACTCCCGAAGCCTCCTCTCATGCCGCCAACGTCCATTGCCAAACCTAGGGCAAGATTACCGATGGCCCAAGGCCTCTTGGCCTGAGGCTCCGTGGGTGTAGCGCTCCTGGAGCCCTCTTTGGCGCCTTGGAATGTACCGGTGGCGGAGATGCTGGTCAGTGTGCTGGCTGCAGACGATTGCGGAACCACCTCTTGATGGGCTGGACCTCTCTCCGAAGAACCGCCAACACCCGATGTTGAGGAGGGGCGCTCCGTCGAATGTTGACTTGGAGCGAGGACCGCTTGTGGCGGTGCCCTCGGCGGAGACCAGGGGGTTTGTCCTTCACAACCTTGATCACTGGCGACTTCCTCTTCCCTACCAGGGACAGACACCTCCCCCTTCCCTGTGTCGAGTATCGGCGCCTTGCCTTTCCTTCCGTCGGAGAGCGCGTCTTCCACCCTTGACGCTTTGGAGCCTGGAGCAGGTGTAGACTATTGTGGAGGGTTGACGATGGCTAGTCCACGGTCTGCATTGCCATCCTGCCGCGGTGTAAGACCGAGCGCGTCTAGGTTTGGCATCTCCTTCAGGATCTTCACCCGAAGGTTCTGATCCGAGCAAGGCGGCGGACATGACTGCAGAAGGTTGAAGACATCGGGAGATAGTGGGTTGTCACACGCCTTGGACATTACATCAAAACCCTCTTACGGGGTCGTCTATGTGTCGCGACCCCGCACCAACCTGGTGCCATCCTGCGGCTTGAAGTATAGCCATGCAGGGCGTCTACGATGTTGGAGGGGGGCTAGGCGTCGACGCACGAAGTCCGCCAGCAGCATCAACTCTTACAAATCCCGATCCTCCAAGAATCAGATCCTCTCCATCACCAAGGTATACGCTTGCTCCAACTCTGGGCACTCCTCCCAAGTCTTGTTCCTAAGAACCGTCCAATCGATGGGCAATACCATATGATCGTGGGCATCAACGTGTACGATCACCCAGTCGCTCCTCCAGTCGGCCCATTTTGCTGTGGAGATCGGGATGATGTACTTGAAGGGGTTATTGGCCCAATACTGGAAGTAGTAGGCACCGAGGAAGCTCGTCTTGCTTTTCTTGCCAGTCCGCCTCAGCATGAAGAACTGTCGAAAAACCAACACAAATGGGTACACCCCGATGAACATCTCGAAGAAGTGCGAGAACACCACTACCACCACCAGAGAATTCGGCGACAGATAATGAAGTTGGAGCCCGAGGACCTCCAAAAGTGTCATCAGGAAGGAGGAAACGGGAGGAACGAACCCGAAGTACGCATATGACTTGAAGAAAACAATCTCTTTCTCCTCCAACTTAAGTGTCAGGGAGCCGGGACGGATCAGATCCCGCCGCTCCTTGTCCTCCTAGCCAAATAGCCGCCTCACGGACGCTACGTCCTCCATGCGGGAAGGAGGCAAGGCTGAGTCCATTGGAGCAGGAGTCAAGAACCTCGAAGGTGGGAAAAGAGAGGGTGCTCAAGGAGGAAGACGAAGGCTCAAACGTTGGGGTGTGCGTAAGGGAGGAACCACCTTTGCCCACAAAGGTTTCCTTTTTAACACTTTGTTGAGGTTTGAGCGCACCGTGCAAACTGCAAGGGGCCAAAACCCGCTGCTCAACACACAACGTCCTTGATAGTGGGGCCCAGGTCTCTTGTCAGTGAGATTGACCTGAATGAACCCCCACCTGAGAAGGCAACTCACGGTTCCCATAAAGGCGGAAGTGAAAGCAGCAGAAGCACGACAGTTGCATTGGGAACCGTCACGATAAAGAAGCTGCAACAAGCAAAGATCCCGTAACCACGAGCCCTCAACCAGAGGGGGACGCGTGGCCACAATGGTAGGGGTGCACACCTCTTTGACTGATCAAGACAAAATCAAAAGACAACACTGGAAAGCAGGGATAGGACTCCACCCTCAGTCTCATCTCCTCCCCCCAGGGTTGACCCAGGGGCCACTATCGGTACCCGGCATACCGGGTACCCTCGTACACAGGCTAAAGTCGCCTAGGTGTCCTGCCTTCCTGCCAAGGTAGGGTCCGAGGGCGCATTCCCTGCCACCATCAACGATTACGCATGGGCCACTAACGTCTGAGGCGGCAAGACGGCAGGTCTTCAAGCCACGGTTAGAGGAGGCTCGTGCAAGAAGCCTTAGATCTTTTGGATAAGATCACCCCGGGGCCACCTGTCGGGTCTCAGACCCCACTTGTAAGGCGTCTGGCCTTGTAGGACTGGACCAACACCGTTACAAAGGATCCCCAATCTACGCATTCATACGCTACACACTCATACACACCAGCAATACAACTTCATCGTGGAGTAGGGTATTACGCTCTTGTGGCCCGAACCACGTAAAACCACAGTCTCACAACTCTCATACGCGCAATTACTCGATAAAAGACTAAGCTCTGCTGATCAAGAACCTCCGCGGGCTGCTCGCACAGCACATCCGGAGGAAGTGTCGTAAGAACACTTCGACATAATCCCTTCCCAAAGATAAACTTCCTAGGCTGTTCTTTTTTTGCCTAAAAACAAAACATCACGTGCATGAAATTCCTTAATCTCTAGGACCTTGAGGATCACTTCTTTCTGCCTCTCTCAGGAAGCTTACTCAGAGCTACATGAATTATAGCAAATTTTGATCTCCATACAGTCTGATGGCGAAGGAAATGACCAGTGGCATTACACCTGAGGAACAGGTAAATATTCCTCTAAAAATACTATAACAGAATGTTTGCAGATATTGATCCACCTAGAGCCTTCCGGAACCTATGGACCTCTAAGTGCAATGCCAAATTGCGAGTATTCTCCTCATGAATCGACTGAATACCAGAAACATTCTTAAAAAGAAAAACATTAAAGTCTTAAAAAACATTGATTATAGTTGCGCTCAATGCCCAAGACTCACGGAGGAAGCAGCGTTGCACCTTTTCTTTAAATGTGCTTTCTCACGAAGCTGCTGGGACTTCATTGGAATTCATTGGGAAACATACATGAACTTCTTTGAAATGATTAGTAAGGCTCAAGAGAATTTTGAGAGAGGTTTCTTCATGGAAGTCTTTATTATAGTCGCTTGGGCCCTTTGGAAATTGCGTAATGACAATATATTTGAAGGGCAACCCCCAAATCTGGCCAAGTGGAAAAAGACCTTCATTTCAGAATGCAAACTTCAAGCATATAGATTCTTGCAGACTAGCAAATTAGCTTTTCTAGACTGGCTGACTTCTCTTATTTATCTTTGTCTGATTATGCTTGGCTCATGTATATGCACTAACCGTTGTATTTGGCCTTCACTTATTAATATAAGCTTTTGGCAGTAGGATCTCCCTGCTACTTTCCTTGTTTCAAAAAAC
Organism: Tuctoria greenei; assembly: GCA_036927565.1. Taxonomy (NCBI): domain Eukaryota; kingdom Viridiplantae; phylum Streptophyta; class Magnoliopsida; order Poales; family Poaceae; genus Tuctoria; species Tuctoria greenei. The sequence goes on from JAYESD010000033.1 coordinate 10,607, forward strand.
TGCCATTTGAGCAGCGCCGATCACATCGCCGCCATCACTATCGTCTCTGTGCCTCTCCGCGTGCGTGTGCGTGTGGCATCGCCGCCTCGCCGGTTCTCGTGTCGCCACCATCCCGAATTTCCGCGATGGCGTCTCCCGGTTCTCGTGTCCTCACGCGCACGTCGGGCTCGGGCAGAAGCCTGCGGGTCCTTTGTACCTTGGGACTTGAACTGCATGAAAGTAGGTCCTGGTTCTTGTCTGGTCCGTCCGATTCAGCCCATGTTTTCAAATGAATCTGTCATGATGATTCGCTCCCCTTCAAGAATCAAGACATTTTCTGCCAACAGCCGAACCGAAACTATAGCATCCCTGGCAGACCTACCAACCACTGCCGTTGGAACGAGGCTTCATTTCGCTTGGTCAGCATGCCAGGAGACGTGAACGTCATGGATGTAAATGGACATTCCAGCAATATCAAACGACCAGGAAAGGCTCTTAATCCCAACCACTTCTGGGAAAGAAGAGCACTAATTTACATGTAACGTGGATGTCTCAACAAGCCATCGTCTGTTGCGGTTGCAGTGCAGTAGTCCGTCATTTTCAGAACGAATTCGTCTTTTTGGAGAAAAGGGAAAATGAGTATATATTAAATGGCTGGGGACATGTTTGCTTCTTCGGAGTAGCACCCGTCGCAACGCGGGAGCTAAATAGCGGGGACCTCTGAACTGGCCGCTTGCATGCGTTATGTGAATGCGGCTTCCCTCTTTCCATTCAGTTCTCCCATGCGTCCTCCCGTTGACGTGTCAAAATATTATTAGTTCGTTATTAATACTCAGTTTAACTATCATATTTTTATAACAAATAAGATGATGACACATCAGCGAGAGAACACATGGGAGGACAAACGGGAGGAGGGAAGCCGTGTCCGCGTTATGTAGACTGTTGTTGGTCATGGCGCTGGCGCCTTGCCTTCCGGGAGCAAGAGGCAAGGTCAAGGTGAAGGGGCATAGGCCAATTAAAGTTGGGATAAGGAATCAACCACTCAATTAATTTCTTGTTGCGTTCTTGCAAGTACACTTGCGTAATGGCTCTGTTCACTGTGATTGTTTATTTGATCACGTTTCCTAGAAATCAAACCAGAAATGGGGAGTCATATCCATTGTCAGGAGATTTATACGTGACTGTTTATTTGATCACATGTCAGAACCCAGGACATAAACCAAGTGTTTTGCGAATGAACTGTAAATTTTCTTATTCTAGTGTGGCTCATACCTGCATCATATTTGTAAGGTTTGCTTTTCCTCTCTATGAGATCTTTATCTGCAAAACCTGTAGTTCTAAGCCCGGTTGTCCATATAAGACTAACACAGAAATGAACATGTCAAGTCCAGCAAAACCTGCAGTTGCCTTGATAATTTTCAAATTAATTGTTAATGATAGTAAATACTCCATCCCATAAAGCATGTCGTCTTAGTTCAAATACGAAATGACAAAAAAAGTTGTCGTCTTGGTACAAATTTATAATGACCCGAAAGTGTTTTGACTATTTTACCCTTCTTCCTTATCGTTTCTTTCTTTCTCGTTTCACACGGTGCCGCGGGCGCGAGGCGCGGGAGGCCGGTGAGGATCCGCACTGCTGCAGGGTCCAGCCAGGCGCCTCCCAGATGGGGCCCGGTCACGGCGGTCACCCTCATCCTTATCGGTTCCCCACCCGCTTCCTCTTACTGTCCTTCGACGGCGGCGGGAGGCGGCGGCGAGGCCTTAGCTCCGGCGTCACGCATCTGGTCCTGCAGCGATATTGATTGTCGACCACCGTCGAGCTAGAACAGAGGAGCAGCAGATTGCCACTGAGGTATGCTTTGAGGAGCCTCAGTTTCTCCTTACCATCTTTGCTCCAGATTGGCTTTGTTCTCTGTCAAATCCAAATCGTTCCCCTCTCTTCATTCCGCTGCAGTTTGCTTGCGATGGATGGAATTGTGTAGGTATTTAATGACCCCTGCATTTCTTGATTAGATTTCTCCTCTTCTTCAACGCACACGGTGTACATCTCGTTTGACACCACTGGATAGGACTGCATTGGAGGCGCAGCTTATTCTCTTTGAATAGATTGAGTGTTCGGTTTATTCGCTCAACTCCAATGGCGCAGATGAAGGCCACTGTCGCCATGGTCACCCGGCTGCTCCCTGCACCGGACCTAGTTTCGCAGGCATCATCGGTGAAGGTCCGGCAGCTCTCAAGGCCTGGCCTTTCCCGCACAAAGTGTTGTTGCTGAGAGTTCATCAAGACGTGAACTGACTAATGAAAGATGCAGCTCGACCTCACCTTAGTGTAAACAGATTCAGTGATTCATGTTACAAATTTGTGCTTGCATCCAGGTTTATTGCTTGCAAATTTTTGCTTCATTCCACGAGTAGTTATTCCTGTTACATATTTGTGCTTATAAACATCGAGGAATCGCAAACAATTGTACTCTAATGTTTTGTTTATTTGCACACTACAGTGCTAAATTCAAGTTCAATGCATTGAAAATGAATTGTCATTCAAACAATGTTGTTTGACCAATTTTTTGTAGTTCACGAATTTCAGTATCACACAATAAGATGTTACAAATGAAGTGGTAGGATAAGGAAGGTCACAACACCATAGTAAACCCAATACAATTTCTCTGAGAGTTCACTATTTAGGCACCATTAGACCACGTAAGTCCTATTTACTGTAGTTCACAATTTCTCTGATCATGACATACACACACAAAAGCAAGATCTAGCCAATTAATAGTATGCAAATATGTTTGTTCTGCGCATACAACTGTTTTTTAGCTGTAATTCTGTTTTCATCTTCTTGACAAATTATATAATCCAATGTCCATCCAAATGTAAACAAGATCACCAAATGTCCATCCATGGTCCACCCTTGCTCCCTAACCTGCACACAAAAAAAAAATCACTATAGGTCACCAATCCAAATATTTCTTGATAAATCAAGTTTGTGTTACTTTAGGTAGGTGCAAAGCACTTCCATAAAGGGCCAAGTTCCATATATAAATAAAAATTGCCTTGCTCAAATAATGGATAGCAAGATCACTAAGCCCTTTCTCTGTGATAACCAAGTCCATCTCTAACAGAACTCGCTACTGTAAAACACTGTCAAAAAAATAACTTTCATGTCAAACACTATTAGAACAATCAATAATAAGTTTTGAGTTGTTACTATCAGAAATCTGCGTCCGCCCGGGTTCGAGCGCTGCTCGCCCTGGAAGCCCGCCTCCTTAATTCAACGCCGCTAGCCAGTCTAGACCAATGACTTTCAAAAAAAATTGTTACTATCAGAAACATTGGATCCTTTATTTTAGTTAAACAAATGCATATACCTTTTGACAAATGAGTTATCTTGCATAAAGAAGAAACATTAAGATAATATCGTAAGACGGCAACAGTAGAATAGAGTGTTACAGGAGAGTTGCTGGTGTAAGTAGATTTTGTTACCATTACAACAGCTATTAGCTTTCGAATGCACAAAAATCCTGAAGATCTGACTTCCCAACCAATTTCCTATCATACAAAATAAAATCCTAGGTTCCTGTAGGCAGAATTTAAATATACAGAAAAAAACCGCTAATAAATCTCATACTAGGCTGCACTCTTTCTACCTGAAGCTTGATCAGAAATTTTGAAACCACAATTGGTTTTAATTAAAGAGTGTAGTGTGGGAAAGCATATTTCATTCAAAATTATTTCTGCAGCAATCTCAGCTATCCATCGTTCTGCAGTTGCTGCATACAAATGGATAATCACATCAACGCATTAATTAAAACATTTAATTGTAATTACCCTTTATGCATTAATCTGCTCCATAACATTTTGCACCAACGACGCATCACTTCAATTGCAAAGAGAGTCGTCCTTGCCTTTCGAGCATCCCTTTTCTTATATGTGGAATGTTGTATCTGTTGCCGCCACCAATTTTCATGACCTCCTGCATGCATGCATGGAGCGTTAGGAAAATCCTATTTGCCCGGTGTGCTGAATAATCATTGAAAGCCTTATCAACAATAGCTACAAGGTCTTCTATTGTCTTGGAAGTTGACTTGAATTGCATTGACTGCATAGAACTAAAAAAGCTCAGATCCAAAATGTTAAAATCAGGTGAATTTGCAGACTGGCACACTATTCTTATGTCAAAACCATCTCTCTTTGCAGTCTCACGAAATATTCTATCATTAGGTGTAATATGGGGTGTCGCATTATCCTGTTGCATGTATAAAGGATTGTCAGCATCTTGAGTTGGCCACTTTGCACGAATGCATATGTATGCCAAGGATGTCCAACACACATACACGAGTGCATTCATAAAAGAGTATACAGAAAATTACCACAGAACAAGATTAATTAACCAAATTTTATTACACAAACCATATTATCCTCGAATACAAGCTCTAATGAATATTAATGACAAGTCCAACTAATGCAGCGAAAATAAACTTAAATAAGCAAACTAAACAGCTAGGCAGCATAAGCAATAGGGTATAGCGCAACTCCAATCAAAACCACAGACAAGCTGATGGTAGACACGGCCTAGAACTCCGCATTATCACCATTAAACTCCCAATCCTGCGGGGGGGAGGGGGGGTTGCAATGGTGGGTACATGTCGTACTCAGCAAGTGTGAAAAGTATGACATGTGGCTGATTCAAATGATGACAACAATAATAGTTGGGTGCTGAATAGTACATTAAAACATTTGAAAAGCAATATATTACATGTATGTGAAGTAAACCCATCATAATCATAAGTAATATCATAATACCAATCTGAATTCATTACCATCATCAATAATTCTAGATTTCACCATTTGCCAATAACCATATTCAATACTAGAAATTAATCCATAACCAACCATAACTATTACCAAACCATAACCATCCCAAACACCATCCCAATACCAAGTTCCCTCTAATCATAGAAGTTGTCCAGGTGCTTATAACCGGGAGCACGGCTATCATGATAGTTTATTAGACTCTGTAGAGTTTGTACCGCTTTACCCACGTATTTGTGATTTCATCACCCGTCGGCGACTAAAGAACCTCCCTTATGCCAATTACACTTTGGTGTATGGCCAAGAGATCACAAAATAGCCTTTACAAAGGGATTACTAGCCTATTTAGACCCCACTGAGGTTTCACCGGTGGCGATGCCTCCAACTGAATACATCTTCAACCAAGAGCCCCCTCTTGAGCCATTCGGATCCCAAGGTAATCCCACCAATCATCAACAAACCCAATCCGACTACCCCTTCCTTGAGCATCCTTAATGTTCTAAATAGCACTGGTAAAGCCCTAATTAATCAGCTACACCACACCCATACTTACTTATTCTCGCATGAACCGATCCTTAGATCTAAAGCAAGCAAATCACCATAACATCCAACCCAATCCGCCAGCCACGCTTGCTTAGATCACCCATCTTTTTAACCAATTCATGATAATCAATATATCATTAATGCATAATTAAATAATATAGTGGTTTCCCATCCCAATTGATTAAGCGAAGCAAAAAAGTAAAAATCTCATCCCGACTCTCTACCATAAATTCCAGGTGACAAGGGTGGTTTAACAAATATAGTAAACTTCCTACCATAGGATTCCCATCAAATTGACACAAGCATGCAGTTTGCAAACAAAACATTTATTTTATAGACAGGATCAATATGATTCAAGGACACTTGCCTTGCTCTTAGGATTGGTTCGGATCAAAGTCGTGAAATATCGGACAAGTCCGACAAGGACCAGACTAGTCCGAAGTTAGTCAGAAAGAAATCGGACAAGTCTGGCCAAAAATCAGACAAGTACGACTTTAGTCAGAGAGGAAAACGGACAAGTCCGCTGGAACACCGGACTAGTCCAGACAAGTCCAGGGACTTAGCAAATTTTCAAGGATTCTTGGAAAATCGGACTAGTCCGCACAAAATCAGACAAGTCTGAAAGTGTCCAGAGGCAAAATCGGACTAGTCCACAGCAAAAATGGACAAGTCTGATTTTAGTCAGAGAGAAATCGGACTAGTCCTCACCAAAATCGGATTAGTCCGCACTTTTCAGCATTTTAAGTACGGTTTTGTTCCAAATCAATTTTAAACTCATTCCTCTTGATGTGGATTAATGTTAAACATGTATATGAATGTAAGTAGGGCATGATGCATGAAAATGAGGGTGTTACAAACCTATCCCTCTTAAGATGAATCTCGCCCTCGAGATTCGACACGGAAGAGAAGAGAAGAGAAGAGTTGGCCTTTGATGTCCCGCCTTGACTTGTTGACACACATCACACAACGTTACATATTTAGCTATGTCCTTTTTCATGTTATCCCACCAATAGCACGTCTTCAGTCTTTGTACATATTTGTACAACCAGGATGAATTGAGTATGGTGAGTCATGTGCCTCTTTTAATATCGTCTTCCGCTTTACATTAGGAACGACAATACTTTTTTCCCAGCCATAAGGTACCATGTTCATCCTCATCGAATCTGAATTCTCTCCCCTCTTGGGTCCTTTCCTTGATTTCCCGAATTTCCTCATCCTTGGTCTGTGCCTCTCGAATTTCTTGCTCCAAGGTTGGGTTTAACTACATCATCTCCATCTTATTTACAAATCCAAGGTTCAACCGTTCAAACTCCTTACATAAGTCGGATGGTAACTCTCGAACTATGAGTTGATGACTTACTCCTTTTCTACTCAAAGCATCGACCACTACATTGGCTTTTCCCAGATGATAGTTGATCCCCAAATCATAATCTTTGATGAGCTCCAACCATCTCCATTGCCTCAAATTCAGATCTGTTTGTGTGAAAATATACTTCAAACTCTTATGATCCGTATAAATTTCACACCTATGTCCAAGAATATAGTGTCTCCAAATCTTCAATGCATGTACCACGGCTGCTAGTTCAAGATCATGTGTAGGATAATTCTGCTCATGTTTCTTCAATTGTCTCGATGTATAGGCGACCATTTGACCTTCTTGCATCAATACACATCCAAGTCCTTTTCTTGATGCGTCGCAATAAATATCAAAACTCTTGCTTACATCCGACAATACCAAAATTGGGGTTGTTGTCAACCTCTTCTTCAAGTCCTCAAAACTATTTTGACAAGCTCGAGTCCATTGGAAAACCTTTCCCTTCATTATCAATTCCTTCATTGGCTTGGCTATCTTGAAAAAGTCCTTGATGAATCGACGGTAATATCCAGCCATTCCAAGAAAACTCCTTATTTCCTTTACGTTTTGCGGGGGTTCCCATTTCAACACGTCCCTCACCTTTCCTGGGTCAACCGATACTCCTCCTCCTGAGATTGACCCAAGAATGAAACCTCTTTCAACCAAAACTGACACTTGTTGAATTTAGCATACAATTGATGCTCCCTCAATTTCTGCAACGTAAGCCTCAAGTGTTCCTCATGTTCCTTCTCATCCTTCGAGTAGATCATAATGTCATCAATAAACACCACAACAAACTTATCCAAGTACTCTATGAAGACCTTATTCATGAGGTACATAAAGTAGGCATGCGCATTTTTCAATCCAAAAGACATCACGGTGTACTCATAAATCCATACCGTGTCCTAAAAGCTGTCTTGGGTATGTCCGATGGTCTAATCTTCATTTGAAAGTATCCCGACCTCAAATCAATCTTAGAGAAGATACAAGCACCCTTCATCTGATCAAACAAGTCTTCTATGCGTGGCAAGGTGTACTTGTTCTTGATTGTTACCTTGTTGAGAGCTCGGTAATCCACACACATCCTTTGGGTTTCATCCTTCTTGTCCACAAACAGCACGGACGCTCCCCAAGGTGAAGAACTAGGGCGAATAAAACCTTTCTCTAGTTGCTCTTGAATTTGTTTCTTGAGCTCCGCAAATTCCATAGGAGGCATCCTATACGACCTCTTAGCTATAGGTTGTTGACGGCTGTTATATACCAATTTCATCCGTCAATTTAACTCAATTATGTGAAGGATTGATCATTTCTTGCACACATCACCTTTCTATCAAACCTAATTCCACTTGGACTTGAAGAAATATGTGTATGCAACATTTTATGCAGGAAATGAGAAAATGTAGAGGGACCAATCCTATAAAATATCATCCCAGCCAATCAGGCGACGACACGTGGCATCCCATGGATCAAATGACCCACAAACAGAAGTATCCGAGGAGATCCAACACTGTATCACCCATATACATCAATGGGACCCACCTGGCAGCCACCTGGAGAAAGCACACGAGAAACGGTGCAATGACCAGGTCGGCTGAACTAGGGGGTCGGCCGACCTGGTCTTTGCACTAAACTAGGTCAGCCTCCATTTGTTGGCTCCTCCCGGCTCCCTGGAGTCAATGGTGACTGATTCGCGCGCTTTTGGTGGCGGGAACCGACCTCGACACTAGTATAAATAGGACCCCTTACCCCTCACTTCAACACACACCACTTGAGCTTCATCTCTATTGTATACACTATCATCCATAGTCTTAGAGGAGCTAGGTTGCAGAGAGGAGAGTCTCTAGTTCCAAGTCCAAATTGGGAAAGGAGTAAGGAGTCTCTCTCTTCCCAATCCTACATTAGAAAAGGTATGGCTCATGTATTCTTTCTTGTATTTGTGACTTTATGCATAATAAATATAGTATCTTTAGTCTCTACTTATACATATACTTGGGCAAAGTGTTTCTTGTTTGATTGTGGAGTCCATGTATGTGGAAGGTATAGCTTCTATTACTGTTTCATCATGAACATATCTCATTATCATAGAACCTATAGACCCCCACTATAGTCTAGTTAATTATAACATAACTAAGTTAGTATGGATAATTATGTTGTGTATCAACATTGTTCAATGATGATTCAATTCATTGTCTTAGGATGGATTGTGCCTAGGCTCTTAAGGTAATTACTTAATATGCTAGCATGGTGCTAGTATAGCTAAGTAGCATTGGATGTCTCGTAGACCCACAGATTGAAGAGGTAGGCAGTAGGTGGTGACAACCCTATCTGTCCTTTGTAATCCTCCACGTTCGGCTATGCCATATGCTCTTGGCGGGAATCGCCCTAGTATTGCTAGGGGTAAGCCCGTGCCCGATGTGTTGAACCACATAGCATAAGTATTCACTATTAATCTATCTTATGAATAATTAGTTTAGACTATGTATATGTACAATAGAGCATAGTAGGAGCACCTCCATAACTCTCAACCTTAACTAACCTCTAGGATCCTCTTACCCCCCTTAGACTTGAAAGCTTTTGTGTGTGTCACACTACCTCCACTATTATTTTACCCATCCTTACTAGATTCTTACCTAGACCTTTCTACCCTTTCCACTCGATGATTGTTATATCTCTTCCCTACCTTCCTTTGGGATCAAATAAATGACACACATGGGAATACTCTTAAGGGGAAATGCTACAATGATACCTTCGTGCGCCTGTGGAATTCACTCTATGATCCAATAGAACCGTTAACAAGCATTTCTGACACATCAGTTGGAGATGTTTAGTTAGTGGTGCATAAGAAATACCAACAAGCATTTCTAGCGCCATTGTCGGGGATGATTTGTTAGTATATCTTAGGAGCTGTCAACAAGCATTTCTGGCGCCGTTGCCGGAGAAGGCAAATAGATATATAACATGACTGAGTGAATAGGATAGAACCCTGGGTAGGATTTTAGTAGGATAACCATTCTTTGTTTTCACATTTTTAATGTGAAAACAGGATAGTGTATGTCTGGTTTCTGCCTGTCGGAAAACTTTGTTGAAGATCCTGAATCTCTTGTGAGAGACCGACCCCGTGTCGTTACTCCTCAGAAGATTCGAGCGGCAAAGCAATCCACCATTTCTACACCAATAATCCAAACGCTAATGGCTCAGAAGATCCTTCGTGAGTTCTCAGCTCCCTTTGCTAACAATGTGCCTATTGGGCCCACTGTTAACACGGGAGATGTGAACTTTGAGATCAAAACTGGCCTTATCACTATGGTGCAAGCCAACCCATTCTGTGGGAAGGCTAACGAGGATGCAAGTGCTCACCTGCAACAATTCCTCGAGATCTGCATCACTTTTAAGATCAAGTACGTGTCTCCAGATGCGGTCCGTCTGAGACTGTTCTCGTTCTCTCTCCTTGGGAGAGCGAAATAGTGGTTCTATGTGAACCAAAGTGCTGTAGACACTTGAGAGAAGTGTTCTACGACATTCCTCGCCAAATTCTTCCCATTGGGCAAAACCAATGCCCTACGTGAAAGGATTTCCAGCTTTCAGCAAGAGCCCAAGGAATCTATTCTCGAGGCATGGGAAAGGCTTCAGGAGTACATCCTAGCCTGTCCCCACCATAGGATGGATGACTGGCTCCTTATTCAAAATTTCTATAATGGGTTGATCTCATCAGCTCGTGACCATTTGGATGTTGCTGCTGGAGGAGCCTTCTTATCATTGACGGTGCCAAAAGCTAAAGATCTTATTGAGAAGATGGTGTCCAACATGGGATGGAACGATGAGCGTCTCCATACCCGATAGCGAGGCATGCACACCTTGAAGGAGGTGGACATGATCGTTGCAAAATTGGACCTCCTAATGAAGAAAATTGATGGACAAGCCAGTGGTCAAGTGTCTCACAATGCCTATGCCCTAGACTCTCACATCGCGTGTGAAGTCTGTGTCAACACAGGTCATATGGGCAATGATTGCCCATAAACTCGTGAGGATGCCCTATACCTCGCCAACAATGGAAATTTCAACAACAACAATGGCTATCGTCCATGAGGTCAAGGGTGGGGTCAACAACGCCCATTCTTTCAAGGAGGGTACAACAACAATGGCAACCCTGCAAATCAGCCCAACTTGAGAGAACTTGCCATTAGCCAGCTCAAGATCAACGATGCCCTATCCAAGAAGTTGTCAGCTAATGACAAGACCCTAGAGAATATCAATGAAAAGATTGAAGGACTATCCTCAGTATTCAAGAATCAACTAAGCTTCAACAAGATGTTGGAGACTCAGTTGGCACAACTTGCTGCAGTTGTCCCTCTATTAGAAAACAACGAAATTCCAGGGCAGCCAGAAGCCCCAGTGGAGAATGTCGGTGCAATGGTTACGAGAGGAGGGAAGACCACTCATGACCCACCATATCCCACAAAAGAAAAGAGGACAAATGAGCCTGAGAAGGAGGATGTCCCAAGTGAATTACTTGGTGAGAGAATGGCCAAACACTTTGAAGACACCAACTTATTGCCATTCCCTCATAGACAAAGGAAGCCAACAGTGGATGAGCAATTCAACCATTTTGTTGAGATCATCCAAAAGATCCACATCAATGTGCCCTTGATTGATGCGATGCAAGTACCCACTTATGCTCGCTATCTCAAGGACATATTGAACAACAAACGGCCATTGCCCACCACTGAGGTCGTCAAGCTTACGGAAGATTGCAGTGCGGCCATCCTCAATAGGCTTCCTGAAAAGAAAAAGAACCCAGATGTCCTACGATTTCATGCTCAATTGGGGCTCACCACTTTGACAAGGCACTTTGTGATCTGGGAGCAAGTGTCAGTGTGATGCCCAAGGTTGTTTTCGACCAGCTGAACTTCACAGAGTTGACTCCAACACCAATACAGCTACAATTGACTAACTCTTCAGTCCGTTATCCAATGGGTATTGCTGAAGATGTCCTGGTGAAGATCCGGAACTGCTTCATAACCGTGGATTTTGAGGTGCTAGACATGGACACTGAGAAAGAGACACCACTCATTCTTGGGCGTCCATTCCTAAGCACTGCAAAAGCTCGCATAGATGTGGGAGCTGGAGAAATCCACTTCCATATCAATGGCAAGGAGGAAAGGTTTAACTTTTGGACAAAATAAGAACAATGCTCCATGATTCGAATCAAGTATGGGCCGAATGATAAACACATCAGAGAGGTTGAAGTCACACCTCCAAAGGTGGACTCACTCATTGCATTCATGAGAAGATTAATATATGAGGAGAATCCGTCATTTTGACCACGCTGATATCCAAAGGCGACAGAATCATCTGGACCTTCTCGAAGGCCCAAGTCCACCAAGCCGCCAAAGAAGGAATGGCGGAAGAAGAAAGACAAGACGTCTGAGCCCATCTCTCCGGGCCCGGATGTGAAATGAAGATGAAGGAATGTCCATCTCATCGGACGGTGATGAGACCTACGCCAATAGGTTAATTTGGTAGTTATCCCACTTTATTTTTCTTTCTTTTTCCACCCCATTTGGATTTTTCCCATTGCATATTTGATTTTTCCTAGAAAGTTGAGAATTTTATATTCTCAACTATCATTTTTCTTTTTTCTTTTCAAAAGAAATTTTTTTACTGGATTTGAAAAAAGTTTTTTATTTGAAAAAACAATTTTTTCTGAGCTGCACATGTGGCATTTCACCAACGTGCTAACTTTATAGCCGTTGGGGAGCCACATGCCAAAAGGGGAACCAGGGGGGCCACCTGTCAGGTCGGCCGAACCCCCTGGTCGGCCGAACAGGGAGTGGAGCCAAATTAGCTCCCCTTCCTCCAACGGCTACATTTTGAACCCCAAGTGACTGTTGGAGGGTGCACCCTATAAATTGTGGCTGTGAGGAGCACCTCTCTTCACACACCACATCATTATACATCTCCCCAGGTCACTCTCTAGCTCACCTTGTTTTTCTTGCTCTTCATTGCAACACTCTTGCTCAAATCCATCCCCAAAAAAGATTTTCTTTTGTTTGCATTTGCATTTTACACTCAAGCCTTCAAGAGGAGAAAATTCGTTGAGAGTTTTGTTTTCCAAACATCGCTTCTTTTCAGATTTTTCTCGCCTTGTTTCGTTCTTGCTTGTTGAACTCAAAAAGACATGAAGAGGTTGTTTGGAAAGAGGAAGGAAGCTGCAAGCTCAAGCCATGGTGAAGGTTCTAGTGCACGCCTCTCTTCCATGGGTACAAGCCCAAGGAGGAGAAGTGTGTGTGAGGACACTCCCATGAAAGAGAGAAGCAACCCACACCAACTTCTTCATGACAACGACCTCGACATACGAAGCGAAGTTGAAGATCAAGAACACAGGCTTCTCCAAGATCGTGAGTTCCGCCACCAAGGCTTACGATCCACATTTGATCTCCAAAATAGGTATGGACTCCAAATTTCTTTCCATTTGGCATGCAATTGGATTTGATGACTTTGCTCACATAGAGGAGAAAGGTTCACGTCTTCTCACTATTCAATTCCTTTGCATGCTAAGAATAGAATTTGATGGTATTACTTTTAGATTATTTTAAAAAGAATGCAACATCCTATGGAAATAATTAGGTAGCATCTTAGCTTCCATAAACGGTGTTTGCTAGATTTAGACAATTTGCCTAAGTTTAACAAACAAAGTTTTTGACATGAGCTAACTAGTGAGGTCACATGTAGGGCTCCTAGGAATAGCCACATCCAAAACCCTACCTTATGCTTCATGCATAGATGGGTGGCTATGACTATGTTCCCTAGGGGAGATGTTAGGGTTGTGCGACATGATGAATTGAAAATTTTGTTTTCCATGACTAAAAAGATAAAAGTTGCTCCAGTCAAAGCCATGATGACACAATGGTTAGATTACATTTCAAAATCAGGACCAATTGAATGCACTTCACTGATTACTCATATTGCTGATAGGGTAGGAGCACTTAAATACTCTTCATTTGAATATATTGAAAGTGAAAGAGAATTAATTGATGAAGACTATTCAGTGCAAGGACATACCCTTCAGCATGATCATGATGGCTCCCTGATATTTTTCTATGCCGACTTTGTCAATGAAATTCGGTTACCTAACTCGGATTTTCATTTGTACAAATGTTGGAGGCTAACCATTAATCTTCTTCCCCTTGAGGAAGCAAGAAGAAGTAATGTCTCTGGCAGCGTAACAAGGAATCATGCGAGGGCTGCAGCCATAGGTATGCCACCAATAATCTCTCCGGTCCATGAATACCGAGAGAAAGAGAACCCAACGGGTTATGCGCCCGGATGGACTCAACCTCTGACGTATGAGACTGGGGGATCATCTTGACAAGAACGGCAAAGGGATCCACCCTTATCCTCTTCAATCTCTAGCAGCTTGCCCCCAATGTCCACGAGAGGACGTCATTCCTTTTCGGCTAGAAGTCATCATGACTATAGCCAAGGAATGACAGACCTCACTACACGTATGGGAGAACTTGAAGTAAGAACGGGTGACATCTACAACACACTCCAGGATCATGTTCAAAATACTCAGGATTGGCAACAACACATGGATGCTCAATTCACAAACTTCAACACGGCGCTACAACAACAACAAGCCGATCTTGCAGCATACTTCCGTCATCAAGGGTTCAACCCTTATCACGGAGGTAGTTGAAGAACAAGCTTGGGGGAGGACCCCCACTTGAGGTAACATGTATCACATTCCTTGCATATTTATTTTACATCCATCCATCATCCACCTTGCATCTAAAAAAATAATAGATTAGATTTGCTTTCATCAAATAAAGATGTGCGGTAAGAATGATTTAGAATTCACATAGATGAAATGATGAAAAGTTGCTCTGTTTTATTTTCCTAAGTCTCTAGTTTACAACTTTCTACTCTCCGAATAATGCTTTCATTGGTTTGAAATACTTTTACCTTAATTTGGAAATTGTGGGTAGCAAAAGCTTAATCTAATTCTAGGTTGTTGCAAGATTAGAATTAGTAATAGGGCTGCTAGTCCTAGTTTGAAAGTAAAACTTAGATTTCCGGAGAAATTCTAAAAAGATTTAAGTTTCCCTCAATTGATTGAATATACCTACCAAAGCCATATAATGTCCATACATAGACAAAACCTTATGCATATGCTATTTGCTTTCACATTGAGCCTAGTCAAACTAGTATAGACCTATGTGAGAAATCATTCAACTCTTTTTGATTCAAGACTTCACTTGCACATGCTATACTTCTACACTAGAAGTAAGCAAAACGTTCATCATATCCACCATACCACAACAAAAAGAGAAACTTCATATTATTCATGTTTAACACTCTCTTCAAAATTCATTGCAAAGAAAGGGAGTAGAAGACATGACTACAAAAAGAAAATGAAAAAAAAACATGCTTACATCATAAGCATGAGGAAAAAAAGAGAAAAGAAAAGTAGCCATGTTTCATCCCAGCAAAAGAAAGAGAGATTATACCACAAAAGAGTTATCTCAAGTATCCACATCCACTTCCACTCCATCACACATGCACTAGTCTTGAATCAAAAAGTTTTGATTTGAATTCTCCTAAGGCTTACTCTTTTGACTTAGCAATATATGTGATGCAAATATGTCTACTTACTTTCCTTACCAAGCTCCACATACAAGCCATATTCAATGAGTAGGAATAGTAGAGGCATAATGCTTTAGTGAGGAAATATTTCCACTATCCACAAAGGAGTGATTGAGAGAATCAAATTGAGGTACTTAATATCTAAATTGAATTCTCCAGGATTTAAGTGGAACTTGATTTCTAGGTTATGTTTGCTCCATTTGCTATTCTACCTTTCGACTACTCATGAATATGAAAAAGCATAAGCCTCATGATAACTTAAGAAAGGTAGAGTATCATAGCCAATCTCTGCAATACTAGGTAGAGTATCTTGTTGTGCATTAGATACTTTTGAAAATAAGACATTGTAGCAACTCCTAATCATAAACCTAAAGTCTTGACTTTGCTTGGGACGAGCAAATGATAAGCTTGGGGGAGTTTGTTGACGGCTGTTATATACCAATTTCATCCGTCAATTTAACTCTTATGTGAAGGATTGATCATTTCTTGCACACATCACATTTCTATCTAACCCAATTCCACTTAGACTTGGAGAAATATGTGTATGCACCATTTTATGCAGGAAATGAGGAAATGTAGAGGGACCAATCCTATAAAATATCGTCCCAGCCAATCAGGCAATGACACGTGGCATCCCATGGATCAAATGGCCCACAAACAGAAGTATCTTAGGAGATCCAACGGTGTATCACCCATATACATCAATGGGACCCACCTGGCAGCCACCTGGAGAAAGCACACGAGAAACGGTGCAATGACCAGGTCGACCGAACCAGGGGGTCGGCCGACCTGGTCTTTGCACTAAACTCGGTCAGCCTCCACGTGTTGGCTCCTCCCGGCTCCCTGGAGTCAATGGTGACTGATTCGCGCGCTTTTGGTGGCAGGAACCGACCTCAACACTAGAATAGGACCCCCTACCCCTCATTTCAACACACACCACTTGAGCTTCATCTCTATTGTATACACTATCATACATAGTCTTAGAGGAGTTAGGTTGTAGAGAGGAGAGTCTCTAGTCCCAAGTCCAAATTGGTAAAGGAGTAAAGAGTCTCTCTCTTCCCAATCCTACATTGGGAAAGGTATGGCTCATATATTCTTTCTTGTATTTGTGACTTTATGCATAATAAAGATAGTATCTTTAGTCTCTACTTATACATATACTTGGGTAAAGCATTTCTTGTTTGATTGTGGAGTCCATGTATGTGGAAGGTATAGCTTCTATGACTGTTTCATTATGAACATATCTCATTATCATAGAACCTATAGACCCCCACTATAGTCTAGTTAATTACAACATAACTAGGTTAGTATGGATAATTATATTGTGTATCAACATTGGTTCAATGATGATTCAATTCACTGCCTTAGGATGGATTGTGCCTAGGCTTTTAAGGTAATTACTTAATATGTTAGCATGGTGCTAGGATAGCTAAGTAGCATTGGATGTCTTGTAGACCCACGAATTGAAGAGGTAGGCAGTAGGTGGTGACAGCCCTACCTGTCCTTTGTAATCCTCCACGTTCGGCTATGCCACAGGCTCTTGGCGGGAGTCGTCCTAGTATTGTTAGGGGTAAGCCCGTGCCCGATGTGTTGACCCACATAGCATAAGTATTCACTATTAATCTAGCTTATGAATAATTAGTTTAGACTATGTATATGTACAATAGAGCATAGTAGGAGCACCTCCATAACTCTCAACCTTAACTAACCTCTAGGATCTTCTTACCTCCCTTAGACTTGAAAGCTTTTGTGTGTGTCACACTACCTCCACTATTATTTTATCCATCCTTACTAGATTCTTACATAGACCTTTCTACCCTTTCCACTCGATGATTGTTATATCTCTTCCCTACCTTTCTTTGGGATCAAATAAATGACACCCTTGGGAATACTCTTAAGGGGAAATGCTACAATGAT
Source organism: Tuctoria greenei (assembly GCA_036927565.1). Lineage (NCBI taxonomy): Eukaryota > Viridiplantae > Streptophyta > Magnoliopsida > Poales > Poaceae > Tuctoria > Tuctoria greenei. The sequence goes on from JAYESD010000033.1 coordinate 27,860, forward strand.
ATCTCCGTCCGCTTGCGGAATTCACTATGTGATCCAATAGAACCGTTAACAAGCATTTATAACACATCAGTTGGAGATGTTTAGTTAATGGTGCATAAGAAATACCAACAAGCATTTATGGCATCGTTGCTGGGGATGATTTGTTAGTATATCTTAGGAGCCATCAACATAGGTGCAATTCCAGGTATTAAATCAATAACAAACTCAATGTCTCGATCATGTGGCATACCTGGCAACTCGTCCGGAAAAACATCCAAAAATTCACACACTACCAGAATCTCCTCAATTGTGGCACCGTCAATATGATTTAGCTCCAATTGCTTCAGTGCGGTTTGAAATGCTTCAAATTCTACGGTGATCCCTTCTTCATTGGTCAACTTCACCGTCTTCGTGGCACACTTAATAACTCCATTGTGCTTCCTCAACAAGTCCATACCAAGTATAATGTCCAATCCTTGAGAATCCAAAACAATGAGGTTGGCAGAAAAGTCTACCCCCTTATTCTAAGGCTTACTTTTGGACATACTATATTTTTCCTCATCTCTCCTCCAGGAGAATTAACCAATAGAGTAAACTTCATATGAGAGATAGGCAAACTATACTTGGCAACATACTTCGATGCAATGAATGAATGCGATGGTCCAGAATCAAATAACATAGTCGCGGGGTTGGAGTTTGCGAGAAACATACCAATGACCACGACATCCGCTTGTTGAGCATCCTCCGTAGAGACATGGTTCATGTTGCCACGAGCAAAATTATGTTGTTCGCGGTTCCCTTGTGGCTGTCCTCCATTGGGTCTTAGGTTTTGCCTCGGCACATTGCTTCCTTGACCAAGGCCTGACTTAGGACATTGATGCGCAAAGTGTCCAGCTTCTCCACAAGTATAGCACTTCTTAACTCCAACAGAATTATTGGGACGAGCTTGGTATCTGCACCAGGAAAATTAGCACGAGGTGCAAAAGGCATTGGAGGCCTAGGTGCTTGCATGACAGGGCACTGGTGCACAAATTGAGCTGGGCGCGGTGCAAATCCAGGGCGTTGAGCAGGCGCAGAAGAGCTGAAGTAAGGCGCATTTGGCGGTGCAAAGCGAGGGCGCACATTACTTCCTTATTGCTGTCCTTGATATGGCACCTTCCTCTTGTTGTCTTGTTCCATCTAACGGACCTTGTTCTCCACCACAATTGCTTTGTCCACAAGCTTCTGGAAATTTGCATAGTCACAATTGAGCAATTTCACTTGAATCTCATTATTCAAGCCCCTCATGAACAAGTATTGTTTCCGGCTGTCCCGGCTCACATCTTCAGGTGCATACCTTGAGAGTTGTGTGAATTTGTTGATATATTCACCCACGCTCGATCTTCCTTGCCTCAAGTTCTCAAATTCTTGCCTCTTCAAAATCATAACACCCTCGGGCACATAATGAGAACGAAAACTCTCCTTGAATTCGGCCCAAGTAATTCTCTTTTGGTTCTCATGAGCATTACATAAGGAGTCCCACCAATCAGCAGTTGCTCCAACTAGTTGATGAGATACAAATAGAACCTTATCTCGGTCACTGCATTGGACAATAGCAAGCTTCTTCTCCACGGACTTGAGCCAATCATCCGCATCCATAGGGTCAGCGGCTTGAGCAAAGGTTGGTGGCCTAGTCCTCATAAACTCTCCCAAACGGTTGTGAGGAGGTGGGGGTGGCGGTGGAGGCATGTGGGGCTGATTGTTGATGTTGCCAGCTTGCAGCTGTCCCATAGTCTGTATCATGGTCTGCATGAGCTGGTTCTGCATAGCCAGTAGCTGCTCAATATTGATAGCTCCATGAGCAGGTCCTTGTTCATTGTTGTTTTGAGGTACTTCATGGTTCTCCTCCTCATCATTGTCATCCCTCTGGTTGCGAGTCCTCACCATCTGAAGAAAAGCAATAGGTAAGAATTAGAAAACGTCCCCAACTATATGCATCAAGGGATATGAAACTAGACAACTAACTAGCCTACGTGGATATGGTAATGCTAAAGCATCCTAAAATACTCTATTAAGCACCCAAGCAAACAATATATAGCAAACAGCGCACCAACCAAAACACATTGATTCCTGAGTGTTTCTATGTGCTCTAAAGTTTCCATTCTATCTAGGCTTCATCCTGCGGTCAACTTGTGGCTCTGATACCAATTTATGACACCCGGTTCCGAAAAATGAACCAAGTGAACGCATATGTGTGCCCAGGATGTTCAACACACATACACGAGTGCATTCACAAAAGAGTATACAGAAAATTACCACAGAACAAGATTAATTAACCAAATCTTATTACACAAACCATATTATCCTCGAATACAAGCTCTAATGAATATTAATGACAAGTCCAACTAATGCAGCGGAAATAAACTTAAATAAGCAAACTAAATAGCTAGGCAGCATAAGCAATAGGGTATAGCGCAACTCCAATCAACACCACAGGCAAGCTGACGATAGACACGGCCTAGAACTCCGCATTATCGCCATTAAACTCTCAATCCTGACCTGCAACTGTTTGGGGGGGGGATTGCAAGGGCGAGTACATGTCATACTCAACAAGTGTGGAAAGTATGACATGTGGCTGATTCAAATTGAATGTGGCCTAGATGGGGGGTGAATAGGCCTTTTGGATTTCCTGCACACTTAATAGAATAATCAAAAACTTGGTTGGTCGGACTAGTCCGGTTGCGTGGGCGGACTAGTCCGGTGTGCAAGAAGTATGTGTGTTGATCAGGTGTTAATTGAGAAATTAAATTTCTTTAGCAGCGGAATTAAGAACAACTGATATTTATACTTGAAATTAATCTAAGAATGCAGGTGTATCTTCAAATTGCCTTACATTAATGTTTAGCACTTAAGTGATCTAATGAACAAAATTTAAAGTAAATGATACACGAGACACAAGAATTTTTCTCGAGGTTCGATCTCACAACGAGATCTACGTCCTCGTTGAGGAAGCTCACACAGAGCCGGGTCTCCAACCCTTTTCCTCCTCAAGTCACCACGAAGGCCGACTTGATTCCACTATCACGGGTAATCACCAAGTTTGTGGGGCATCCTCACACGTTGAGGGCTCCCACGAAAATTACAATGAACAAGTGATCAAATACACTCAAAAGTATTACAATGCAGAGTATGAGTGTAGAAAGATCAAACCCCAAGAGCTCGCGATGAAAGAACGACGATCTCCCAATCCCGAATCCAAGTGTTCAATTGATTTCACTCTTTTTGAACTTTAGATGTGTGGGGAGATGTGTTTTGGGCTTTTGGGACTGAGTGGCGGCGCTAGGGTTTGCTCCTTTTTCAATATTCGACGTGTCTTATCATGGGAAAGTTGTGGATCATCTATTTATAGGGTTTCCAAAAGCTAGTCGTTGAAAAACCCTAACACCGGACTAGTCCGGTGCAAGTCCGGACTTGTCCGGTCTCAACATGTTTTGAGGTCCAGAAAGTCTGCCGGACTAGTCCGGTCCAACCTCGGACTAGTCCGGTACTGTGTAAAGATGACTCCAGAAAGTTCATCGGACTAGTCCGATCTCCACAAAAGGGAGTCTACAGAAAGTTCAACGGACTAGTCCGGTCCATGATCGGACTAGTCCGGTCCCTCAGTATGAGAGACTCCATAAACATCAACGGACTAGTCCGGTGGATGCACGGACTAGTCCGGTCTCCTTGTGAGTGTGATTCCAGAAAGGTGAACGGACTAGTCCGGTCCATGATCGGACTAGTCCGGTGCTTTGTGAAAGTTATGTTAATTTTAATCCCTTATCCTCGCGCAAAGTTGTGAGCTCTTGGAGTGTGTCTTTCATACACTCACTATACATTCAAATCAATTTTGGTCTTCCGATCTTCATCAAAGTATCTCTCTTCGATCAACACTTCATTTTTCACCTTTTTGTGTGCACCGATATGTCTCACTTGTTTGTCCTGCAATCATCTCAGTAGTTTCATTAGGATCTCATATGTTTGTCATCAATTAGCCAAAACCCACAAGGGATATCCTAGATGCACTTACACAAATGACGATAATAATAATGGCTGGGTGTTGAAAAGTACATTAAAACGTTTAAAAAGCAATATATTACATGTATGTGAAGTAAACCCATCATAATCATAAGTAATATCATAATACCAGTCTGAATTCATTACCATCATCAATAATTCCATATTTCACCATTTGCCAATAACCATATTCAATACTAGAAATTAATCCATAACCAGCCATAACCATTACCAAACCATAACCATCCCAAACACCATCCCAATATCAAGTTCCCTCTAATCATGAAAGTTGTCCAGGTGCTCATAACCGGGAGCATGGCTATCACGATAGTTTATTAGACTCTGCAGGGTTTGTACCGCTTTATCCACGTGTTTGTGATTTCAACACCAGTCAGCGACTAAAGAACCTCCTTATGCCAATTACACTTTCTTTGGTGTATGGCCAAGAGATCACAAAATAGCCTTTACAAAGGGATTACTAGCCTATTCAGATCCCACTGAGGTTTCACCAGTGGCTATGCCTCCAACTGAGCACATCTTCAACCAAGGGCCCCCACTTGAGCCATTCGGATCCTAGGGTAGTCCCACCAATTATCAATAAACCCAATCCGACTACCCCTTCCCCAAGCATCCTTAATGGTCCAAAAAGCACTCGCAAAGCCCTAATTAATCAGCTATGCCACACCCATACTTGGCCTCGAGGTGGCACTGTAATCCTGGCTTATTCTCGCATGAACCGGTCCTTAGATCTAAAGCAAACAAACCACCATAACATCCAACCCAATCCACCAGCCACGCCTGCTTAGATCACCCATCTTTTTAACCAGTTCATGATAATCAATATATCATTAATGCATAATTAAATAATATAGTGGTTTCCCATCCCAATTGATTAAGTGAAGCAAAAGGTAAAAATCTCATCCCGACTCTCCACCATAAATTCCAGGTGACAAGGGTAGTTTAACAAATCTAGTAACTTCCTACCATAGGATTCCCATCAAATTGACACATGCATGCAGTTTGCAAACAAAACATTTATTTTAGAGACAGGATCAATATGCTTCAAGGACACTTGCCTTGCTCTTGGGATTGGTTCGGGTCAAAGCCTTCAAACTCTTGGTGTTGTAGATCCTCCGTGGCACTCTCTAGCGGAAATCCGTCTAATCCGCACAATAAACAAACAAGACAAGACACACAATCAAAGAGTGCATAAATATTATCCAATATGACATGACATGCACGATTAATGCAAATGCTAGGTAGAACTTGTTAATAGATTGCTTTTAATGATCACTAACTAGTTCTAATAGATTTTAAAGTTTATACAGGTTTGGATGTGATTAGATCTAATTTTAGAATTAATTCAACAGAATTTAGTCAGCAAAATCGGACTAGTCTGCAGAAGGCCGAACTAGTCTACACTTCGCAGAACTAGCGAATTAGGGTTTTCCAGATCGACGTAAATTTGAAGATTAGGGGTCAAATTGACGTAAGGAAAGAGAATAGAAGGTATACCAGGTGTTTAGAACTCCAATGAATCAAGAAACTTGGAGGTAACACTTGGATCTTGATGATCTAGGGTTGGGGGATGAACTTGGAGATGAATTGGTGATGAAGAACGAAACTTGATGGAGATCTTGATCCTCTTTTGTGTCCTCCTCTTCTTCTCCTTGCTTGGGATCTCCTCCTCCCTCCTTGGTGGTGGCTCTCCACGAACTAGGGTTTGGGTGGGGTGGAAAAGTGGCAAATAGATGTCAAGTCAGGGGGTGGGGTTGTTTATATAGAGGTGGAGGCTAGGGTTAGATGGATTTCGAGTTTGGGATGAATAGAGGCCAGTTTAGAGTCCCACATGGGCTCTAAAGGAGTTAGGCACGACGTCCCTAGGCCCACTTAACGCGAAACCCAAGAAACAAGTCATAAAATAAAGGATAAATTCAGAGTCGCGAAATATCGGACAAGTCTGACAAGGACCGGACTAGTCCGAAGTTAGTCAGAAAGAAATCGGACAAGTGTGGCAAAAAAACGGACAAGTCCGACTTTAGTCAGAGAGAAAAACGGACAAGTCCGCTGGAACACTGGACTAGTCCGGACAAGTCGAGGGACTTAGCAAATTTTCAAGGATTCTTGGAAAATCGGACTAGTCTGCACAAAATCGAACAAGTTCGAAGGTGTCCAGAGGAAAAATCGGACCAGTCCGCAGCAAAAACAGACAAGTCTGATTTTAGTCAGAGAGAAATTGGACTAGTCCTCACCAAAATCGGACTAGTCCGCACTTTTCACCATTTTAAGTGTGGTTTTATTCCAAATCAATTTTAAATTCATTCCTCTTGATGTGAATTAATGTTAAACATGTACATGAATGCAAGTAGGGCATGATGCATGAAAATGATGGTGTTACAATTTCCAATCATAAATTCCTAAATTTCTTTTTTCTTTATCGAATTAATAGGCTTCAATTCTATGGTCCCTGCAGGACGATTAACACTAGACCTTTTTGCTGGTTCATATGTCACAAATGGAAAACAACTGATCTTTCCATTGAAGGTACAATTCCCAGCTGCATCGAACCTTGGTCTGGCTAGAGCTGTCAAAAACATAATCTTCGTAATGAAATTCTTGTTCCTGCAGGTTGGTGTTGGCACCTCTTCACCAAAGACTATGTAATACCTCTCTGTCCTCCTAGTTATGTTAAACCAGTACTTGTCTATGAAGACAAAATCAAATAGCCAATTGAAAATGGGATCACGAGTTATACTTGATGGCTCAAGCATAAACATACACCACTTTAGCCGGTCTTTCTCATTTTCCTCTCGCAAGTGAGGCTTTAATGTGCTTGATATACGTGCTATGAAACCTCCTTTTTTTCATCCTGTGCACTGTATTTCTACTGACACCCAAATTTACAGCCACATCATCTATTGTTGTACGCTTGGATAGAGGAACATCTTTAAGGACTGAAATGTCCAGATCCTTCTTCTTTCGATCACAATTGTACCATTTGTTCCTAACATCCATGGGAACACCATAATTTAGACATCTTATGCCATGATACCAGATACGCTGTACAGAAACTTGTCTTGTGTCGCAATGCTTCAATTTTTCCTCTTTGGATCTTGCTAGAAGGCTTCAAATATCTCTCTTTGTTTCTCATCAATCAACATAATATTCTTTCAAACGCTACCTTGACCCACCTCATCATTGTCCTGATCCATATCAAAATTGTCATGATCCATCTCAGCAATATCCTGACCCATCTCATGACCATCCTGACCCATATCTTGATTGTCCTGATCCATATCATCATTGTCCTGACCCTTACCAGCACTTCTATGATCCATCTCAAGAACATCTTGGCCCATCTCATCACTGTCCTCATCCAGATCAACACTTTCACGAACTAGATCAGCATCGTTCTGACCCAACTCAACCCTATCTTCAACCAACTCAAGCACAGTTGGTGACATCCGATGTTGCATCGAAGGGGACCTTATTTTCGGGGACAACAACATCCTTCTTAGTGGGAAATTGAATAGTGGCATTGTCACATGAGGAGACTTCATTTTCTTGTTCCTTTGCTCTTCTTGATAATTCAACAATATCTGCATAACCCTACACAAACATAATCAATGAGTGGAAAATGTAATGCAAATTTACTTTTTACTGGATGGTGCTTGAGAATAATTTTTCATTAGTATTAGAGTATAATATTGTACCTTGTTGGAGTTCTTGAGCTTGAAGAGGGTGATGGATCATAAAGCAACAACGGTGGCACATAGCCACTGCTACCAATCTCCTTTTCAGCCACTTCACTTGCTAACTCGTCACAGTGGCGTGCAGCTAAGGTGGAGAGGTGTGTGAGGCTGACCTCAGGTGCAGCACGTGATTCGTCACTATAGATTGGTGGGAATGATGGTGTTGCTGTCCTAGCACACTAATTGGACAACAATGGAGGGCGAAAGGTTGGACAGCATCCCATCTGAACAATACAAACAGAAAAATGATTATTGGATATCAAAGGGATGTCATATAAACATTCTGCCTGAATTTTGCAGCTAAACAAGGCCATGTTCATGTAGGAACATGCACTAAAATTTAAATTCCTATAGTTTCCGGTGCGATAATTGTGCAGCACATGATTTTCCCGTGGGAAGTTTGATCGATCTGCTGTTATAAACAGACTTGGGGAGTTATATATATAGTTGCTTACCTAGAATTTGATAAGGACTCTAACACAATCCTATTAGCAACAATCTTTAATTGTTGATACAATCACATCCCTCAGTGGACATAAGCATAAACACCCATCCAAACACAAATGAATACACATACTGGCTTCTTGTGCCGGAAACTACGGGAATTTAAATTAAGCAATCCTAGGACGTTTACTCTAAAATTATGTAGCACATGATTCCAAGCATCTAAAAATGCATGTTTCATGTAGTACGTTTACATTAAAATTTTGTAGCTAAACAAGGCCATGTTCTACATCCATCTAGGCGTCCAGATGCAAAAACCAAGACAAAACATTTGACAGGCTGAGAGAGATCGAAACTACAAATCAATTGCGTCAAAAGAAAGATCAAAAAGCGGTAACTGGGCTGACCGTGGAGCTTTCTTCCAAGATAGTGGCTGATGTCGTCGTGTGCCGGTTCAGCAACACCCGGTACCCCGACAGGGGCGCCTCCCAAACCTCATTGTGCCTCGACGAGTCGACCCGTTGATGAGTGGACAAGGCACAGCTGGGCACGCGAGTGACGCGGCACGAGGAGCAGTGATGGTCGCGACGCGAGGAGCAGGCGAGGGCCGTTGCGCGTGGAGTGCGCGAGGGGGAGAGGTCCTCCTACCTCGGCCGCGCGATTGAGATTGGGTGGCAGCGGCGGCGGTGGCCAAGATCGGGAGGCCAGCGAGAGGAAAGAGACGCGCCTCTGGTAGCTGATATCCGAAGGGTAAAATCGTACTTTTACACATCCCTTATTTTCGTTGACCGGAGTTGACCTGACAAAGTTTGCGGGATGGATGGAGAGTAGCTGTTAAATACCATTTTCTCAAATTTCAGACGCTGAAAGAACCTTTTTTTTTTCGTTGGGCGGTCTGGATGGTGTCATTGCAGTAGTGTGGGAGGTCGTGGTCTCTGCCATTCAGACACTTCCAAACTACTTCCTCCATTCTAAAAGGTTTATCGTTTTGTAATTCATTTTTAAAACAAAGCAACAAACTTTTTGGGAAAGAGTGAGTACTAGCCAGGGACGAAGTTGAGAACGTCATGGTTATAAACGAACGTTGCAGCAGTATCAAGCGACTAAGAAATGAAAAGGCTTCTTAACCACATCCATTTGTTGGATAAAAAAGGAGAGAACAATAATTTACAAGCAAGGTAGATGGCTCAACAAAGCAGAAGTTTTTTTAAGGGTAGAGGCCCATAAGAGCATGTACTCTCTCCGTCCTCAATAAATTTTTATTTTTTTATTAAAAAATTGACAAACTTTTGAAAACGGATGAGATATTAATTTAAATGCATGAAACAGTACAAAGTTTGACCCATGAAGGCAAATTACATAGTTTATCCTTGAAAGGACAGCCTTCAGTGTGCCTAAAATTAGAGCAGATGAAAAGTCACATCTCCCACGTTTCGATATAGAACATTAAACATCTGCTATGACATTTCTCTTCTCTGTGAATGTGGTAAACCGAGCCTTGTAAAATGATCAGCATCTTCTTTATATCTTCAGCTACATGTAAAATTCACCAGTCTGGTACGCCATGTTCAGGGACCTGCGAAAAATTAACAAGGGACTTGCAGTCTGATAGAAAGCAGCAGTTCTTGATATTAGCTCTTTTGCAATGTTCAAACCTAGGAGCATGCTCATTGCTTCAGCAAGAATTACAGTGCATGGTTTGTTCTTGCTTGGACATGCAGGGACAAGCCAGAAGTTGGTTGCAGTTCCAGGAGAGGAGGGGAATATATATGGGATGGGGCCATGTTTGCTTCATCAGAGCAGCACTAGTTGCAAAAATCATGTACTGTAAGCAAATAAGCAAATGGTCATGTTCCTCGCTTAATCCGTCCAGTGGTTAACGTGTGACGTTGAAATCTTGTGAGGACGAAGGCCAACCCCAACCGGGCCACGCCGGGCGGGATCGTCCTCATCTACCTCGGTGAGACGTCTCCTTCCTCCAGCTCATCAGCTAGGACGAAGCGTGTGTTGCTGGCGCGACGCGGCTTGACGTGGACAGCAACCATGCGGAAATGATGCAAGTATATTAGTACTCGAAGTACATGGAGCCGGCACCACAAGTCACTGTTGGTGTTCTACGTGAACGTATCTTCTCTCTGAATTCAGCATTTATTCAGACAATAACTGGAGTAAGCCGAATCATGAGAAGAAGGGGCTGGCGATCGATGCGATGCACGGGGCACGGGCACGGGCGCGGCCCCCGATTAGCATATGGCGAGGGCACTACGCCTTGGTGGCTTGGTGAGCTCAGTTCCTGGTCTCCTGGACTGAGCCGAATCATGAGAAGGGGACGGCGAGGCGAGGCGAAGCGATGCACGAGGCACGCGGGGTATGGGCACGGGCGCACGACCCTGCTTAGCAGATGGCGAGGGCACTGTGCCTTGGCGAGCTCAGCTCCTGCCAATTAATATGCCAAATTGAGCATGCATGTGCAGGTCTCATTATTTGTTTAACTACCGTCTAGATGCCAGAAATTCCTGCGCAGACCCAGATCACATGTCCACATCCCTGCTTGTGAGTTCATGAATTAGTTCGGCTCCACATGGACTTTTATTAACCTCTGCTAATCTCCGTAGGTCAAACCGTGGACTTGTGGCTATGATGTACGCTACTTGCCGATGCTCCACACGTAGTACACGATTTGGAGCGAAAGATGCATTGTCACTAAACGCACGTTTGGTTGATATAGTGAATAAAATGCTTATCATATTTTTGACAAAGTTTGACAAAGATGTAAACATATAGTACGCGGGGCACCAATATAGCAATCCACAGTTATAGAAAACACTAGCCGAAGAAATTATAACATGATTAAAATTTGACTTGTCAATATTCAGTAACCAACCTTGCAGGCCCTAATACTTACAAGGTAGTAAGCCAAATGAGTTGGTGTAAGTTTACTGCAGTACCTGAGAACTTCATTGCACCGAAAAGCGATGTACAGTAACTAAAATTAAACATGAATCTGAAACCAAACACCACCAATGCTTTACGAAATGGAAAATTTTTGGTCGCTGTACATCTTTCACACCAACTCTTCAGTTTTACCAAATACTTTTTCTTACACAAATACAAAAACTTCACTTTTTGCCTGACGGTGTCTAATCCAGGGAATTGGGTTGACTATGATATGATCTGCACTGATTACCCAGCTGCCCAAGTTGAGGAGGAAATACCAGTTTAATCCACGCATCTGACAGAATAATTCCCGGGAAAAAAACCAGCTACCAATGAACGAAAGTGAAAGGAAAAGCAGTGTAGCAGTAGCAGCAAGCAACAAATGATTTGGTGAGGACGAACCATCCGTGAGGTGCCCCGTCCCTTTTGCCCTCACCTTCTCCACCACCTCATCTCTCTTCGCCTATAGATCTCCTCCATTACACCTCACCACGAAGCTCACGGAATCCCAGTGACACACCGCGGCTGCCCCTGAGCTCGTCGTCCCCCGCGGCGCGCGCACGCGGAGCTATAGCTGCAGCGGCAAATGTCTTCCAACGGCAAGCCCACCCCGCAGCCGCCGGCAGCAGGCGCCGGCGGCCCGCCAAAGATGTACCAGCGGCCCATCTACCGGCCGCAGCAGGGGGCCGCCAAGCGCCGCCGCGGCCGCTCCTGCCCGTTCAGCTGCTGCTGCTGCTTCTTCTGGGCGGTTCTCGTCATCATCCTCCTCGCCTTCATCGCCACCGTCGTCGGTGGCGCATTCTACCTTCTGTACCGCCCGCACCGCCCGGCCTTCACCCTCTCCGTCGCGCGCGTCACCAAGCTCAGCCTCTCCTCCTCCGCCACCGCGCCCACGCTCACCGACGCCGTCGACTTCACGCTCACCGCCAAGAACCCCAACAAGAAGCTCGTCTACTTCTACGACGACTTCACAGTCACGGCCGCCACCGCCGCCTCCGGCGTCCCGCTCGGGGAGGCCACCGTGTCCGGGTTCGCGCACGAGGCCGGCAACATCACTGTCATCAACGGCACCGTCTCCGCATCCGCGCTCACGGTCGACCCCGCCGCCGCCAGCTCCGACATCAAGAAGTCCGGCAGCTTCCCCATCACCCTCGACCTGGAGACCAAGGCCGGCGTCAAGGTCGGCGGACTTAAGACCAAGAAGATTGGCATCCAAGTTCACTGCGACGGCATCAAGGTTGCCGCGCCTGCGCTACCGCCCCTGGCGAAGAAGAAGAAGCTAACCAAGGCGGCCGCTGACGCACCATCCAAGTCGCCTTCCAAGCCGACCGCTGACGCGCCATCGAAGTCGGCCGCTGACGCACCATCGCCGGCGGCCGCCGTCGACGACGCGCCGCCCGCGGCTGAGGCGACGACCGCCATCGCGCGCGTGTGCCAGGTCAGGATCCGAGTCAAGATCTGGAAGTGGACCTTCTAGTCTCGTCGGCAGCTTCGCATTGCAAAATTTTCTGGTGAAAAAAAAAAGTTGCTTTACTTTTTCACGTCGATTGAAGCCCAGTCCAGTAGGAAACCGCAGAAGCGGAATCAACCGTCGGTCGCTGTAAATTCTTTTCCAGTTTGCATTTTAAGAAATTTGGCAGGGGAGGGAAAGCCAAGAAGAAGTGATCTGGTAAGAAGGGAAACCCTGGTCAGTGTGAGAGGCTTGAAAGATTTTGAGTTTTTTTTTCTATTCTTTTTTAGTACGAGTCTCCTTTATTTTGATTTTCTGGTTGTTACAAGTACAATTTGAGGATTGTTGTTGTTAAATATGTAATCCAAATCATCTGAATGTATCATTGGTAGTCACATGCATGCAAATTATTAGTAGTGTAATGTCAATTATTATCTTACTCATTAGAATGCCAAATTACCCTTCCTTTTTATGTGCGATGACTGTATGAGTCTGTACTTCAAAATCATCTGATGTTCCATGAGTGAATCCAGTGTAAAGAGAAGAGCTCAATGAGCAACACATGCGTTGGTCCGATGACTGAATTGAAGCAGTGTCGGTGAGCCTGATCCCGCTGCTGTTTGACTAATTCTCGTGCATAAAAAAACGGATAAAGGTGTCCAATCATGCTATTGCCCCTTTTCATGTGAAGGACAGTGAGGTGGGCAATTGTGATTCGCGAGGAGGCATTTCCTGAGGATGGTTTGTTTGGTTAATCGGGATCAGTGAGCCCTTCCTTAGTTAAAGGCCAGCACTATCATTAATAAAGCGGCTTGGTTGCTGCGTCTTTTCCCAACACGCTGGCCAAGTGAAAAAAAGGAAAAGGAGGGTTCACACCATGTACGGGTGGCGAACTGACACGGCGGCCTAAGAGCGTGTGTGTTAATCATTCATGTTGCGTTGAGATGAAGAAGATGTTTGGATCTTGTTTGGTATAACTTCTGTTACACCTTCTTTATAAAAATAAGTTAAGGTTATACTAAACAAGAAGCTCCTGTAACAGCTTATTAGTTTAGCTGATTCTCAAAATGAACTAAAAGCATAATATAAACAGAAGTTGTTTTTCACCAACTTTTCAAATAAGTTGCTTTTATAATAAGTTCTAACTGTGCTAAATAGTATTTGCAGTACCGCACGTGGACAGCAACCGCTGACGCAGTGATGCCCTGTCTGCCGGTGAAAAGTCCACTTCGTATGTTAGTTGGAGCTGCAGCTAAGCTGACAGTGGCAATTTTCTTTGGAGTAGATGCTACTCCAGTGACCAGTAGTAGATTATTTTGAAGAGGATGTAGGGCCACACCGGGTTTGGTGTTTGGACTTCTGTTCCTTTTGTTACAGCGTTTTCTCACCGCCACGGACCAGGTTTAGGCCCAGGTCTAAGCTGGGCCGGTCATACTCCTACCTAGTGTACGTGGAATGAAGGCTGGAAGCCTGGCTTCTCCGGGGCCGAAAGCCCGGGGTCCTCGTCACATCGCTTCGTCACGGGCTCCGTCCGTCCATCCATCCATCGTCAGTCAACTGTAGTCGCCACCGCTGTCGCCGCGCCCCGTTCCATGTACAGTGTGGACTTGAACTGGTGGCAACCAAGAACTCCCACACTGACGCAATACGCACGCGTACGCGGCGGCCGCTTAATCTGCGCGCGGCGCGTACTCGCAGCAACAGAACGTCCCGATGCTGCGCGTCCACATGCGACACGCAACTTGTGCGCGTGAGATGAGACTTATGTCACAGCTTCTGCTTCACCTTTTTCATAAAAATAAATTGAAAGTGTGTCAAACATGAAAAATTTGTAATACCTTTTTAGTTCAGCCGTTTCTCAAAATAAACTAAAAGTAGGATATAAACAGAAGCTGTTTTCCATCAGCTTTTTAAATAAGCTGCTTTTATAACAAATTCTAGTTGTGCTAAATAGGAACTTACGCCCACGACAGACGCTCACTTAGCGCGGCAATCGGGCCCCGGCTGATCCGTCCGGCTTGCGTTCCGTGCAGGATCCGCACCGCGGTCTCGTTACGGAAACAGAGGTCTCGTTTCGGAAACAGGCGTATAACACAAAGACACCAAGTGAACTCGGCTTGCCTGCAAGTCTGCGATGTGGATGGGCAGCGCACCAACCGCCGTCCGTCGTCGTCGTCCGTTCGCCGGTCCCGCGCGTACTTTTGAAAGGGAGCGCCGAGGCCATGTGAACCCGCCTCGCCAGTTTCCCCAAACTTTGCGAGTTCAGTTTATTCCGCCCTAGTAGTAGTAGCGGTGGTTGGCAAACGTCACCGCGACAGCCTTCCGTTCCCTCCCTTCGGTGCATTCTCTTTCGCCTTTCGGTCAAAAGCAGCCTGCAGTGAGCTGCCGCTGCATGGTACTATTACTATTTGCATCAAGTGCGACAGTATTAACCATGGATGGATATGGAATGCTAGCTGGCGCCGAGCCGCCGAGCGGGTGCGCATGACACGGCCCGCGCGAAGCAGCCAACTTTCACCGAGAAGGTTTGGTTGATTGGTGCGTCCTGCACGGCTCCGCGTTGCCGGTGGTTGGTTCCATGCGACCATGCAAGGGACGAGTCGATCGAGCGTGCCATTACTCAGTAGCCCGGTCATCTACTCGGCGCGCGATGATGCCACTGGACAGGGGCACGGCTGCGGGACGTGGTGGGTTCCCACCGCCAAGTAAGGGGACGCGTCCTTTTCTTTGCCTTACCCACGTCGCTCGAGCGCGCGGTCGCCGAGCACGGCCGGTCCCCGCGGATGCGGACCCGACCGACTGCACGGGACGCGCCGCGCAGCCACGTCTCGGCCCCCGCAGCTATATACACGCGCGGTCGTGGCCCCCCGGCGCCGACCACACACCCGAGTGAGTAATAACCGCTTTCTCTGTCTCGTCGCGCTCCAGGCTCGAATGCTTCGGTGCTAGTAATAGCAGTAGGCTCCGGTTCGCGTTCGGGCGTGAGATGGAGGGGGAGGAGGAGGCCAGCGCGCGGAAGCGGAAGCGCGGCGGCGAGGAGGAGTGCGCCGGTGCGGCAGGTGTTGTGGAGGAGGTTGATGAGCCTCAGGAGGGCGGCGGCGGGTACGAGAAGACGGGCCTGCGGCTGCTGCTAACGGAGGAGGACCACGTCGACGACGAGGCGTGCTACGAGGGCATAGCGGAGGAGGCCGTGACGGAGCTAATGCGGTGGCTGGAGGCGGAGATCTCCGGTGACGCTCCGGACCCGGGGTTCGTCACGATCAACGGCAACGAGGAGAGCTGCGGGCCGTCCTTCTCGTGCGCGGCGTCCACGGTCATGGCCTCCGTCGACACGCGCGCCGGGGCGCCGCCGCCGCCACCCGTGCCGTGGCCGTTCCCCCTCCCCGAGGCAGAGGCGAAGCGGAAGATCGTGGCGGACGCGGAGATGGCCGGCGAGGCGTGGCTGGCGTGCGGGCCCGCGCTCCAAGGGGTTTAGCTTTAGGCCGTACTGGTAGAGCTGGGAGGGAAGGCGTTCGTAGTACGATTCTGCCCTTTTTGGACTGTTGTATAGTGGGAAATGAGGCTTGTTTTGGCTGTGGGGTCCTGGGCGCCATTAATGACTGCTGCAGTTGCTTTCCTTCCATCCGTGTTGGCCATTAGAGCTATTTTCCCTGATCTGTTAAGGAGCTGGATCTGTTAAGGAGCAGATCAGCCCGTGAAGGTTTTTTTATTTGGCAGAGCTTAAGCCTCAATTAAGTGTTCTAACAGATAGAAGTATGAGACAGTGGTTTTTACGTGGTTCAGACTGCAAGGAGCGTAACACTCTACTCCACGGTGGATGATGTTACTAGTATTTGTGTGCGCGTGTGTGATTGTCGAAGGGTCAATGCAACACTTCTACCAAATCTGCTAACGAGCAGCCCGCAGAAATTCTTGTTCGGCGGGGCTTAGACCTCAAACTAGTGTTCTAGCGGAAGAGTATGCGATAATTTTTTTACGTGGTTCGGGCCGCAAGGAGCGTAACATCCTACTCCATGGTGGATTGTATTGCTTAGTGATTGTGTATGCGTATGTGTGTGTATCAGAGATTCTGAGTCTGGTGCTTTGTATCGGAGGCGGTCCAAGCCTTTTATAACCAAGACTGGATGCCTTACAAGTGGGGTCCTGGGGCCTGACAGGTGGCCCCGAGGCAATCTTATCCTAAAAGATGTATGGCTTCCCGCATAAGCTTCTCTGAGCGTGGCAGTGGAGACTCGCTGTCTTACCACCTTCCTTGTCAGTAGCCCATGCGCCGTTGCTGACGGTGGCAGATGGTGTCCCGTCAGTCTGTTTTGTTGCTGCAAGCTACCCACTGGGCCAAGTGAGATAGGCCCGCAACGCCTTCACTGTGATGTGATTGGTCATAGCGGTCTCTGACCGTTGGCGTGCTTCGCGTCGTGTGTCGGAGGTGGGTGCGGACCTTCAATGCATGTCCTGAGTGAAGCGCTCCAGCTTTTAACTCCCGCATCGTACCGTCTGGGGGGTGCTGCGAGACACGTGGCAGCGCAGGTCCTCGCTGGGGAGGCTAGCCTCGATCCTTCATGGCACGTGGGAGCTCCGGGGTTCCCCAGAGCACGTGGCAGCTCCGCTTACTCCTCAGAGGGAGGGCGCTTGGTCCGGCGCTCTAGGCTACGTGGCAGCTCTGGAGCTTCTCCGCCGAGGTTGTGCAGGGTCTCTCCTCAACACATGGCGCCTTAGGAGGTCGTCTCCCCTGAGCATCTTTATCCCATCCTTTGTGCCCCACGTGGCGGCACTTGGGCTGGATCTTGCGGGAGGCTGAGGCCTCGACAACTTCTAAACACGTGGCGCTGTCGGACATGCCCCGGTGTCTTCATCCTGTGTGCGAGGGTACCCGTTCTGCAGGGTACCAACAGTGGCCTCTAGGTCCACCTTGGGGCAAGATGGGAAGCCCAAAGGTGGAGCCCTTTCCCTGTTTTCTCGCACTGGGCTTTGAATTCTATCTTGGATAACTGAAGCGGTGGACGCTTCTACCAATCATTGCCACGCGTCCTCTTCCGATTTGAGTGGCTACAGCGAAGTGATCTTTGCTCACTGTAATATCTTTGTCCTCTGCGGCACCTTTAATTGCGGCGGTCCCCGATGTAGCTTATAGCACTTTTGCTCGCTCCGTGATTGTGGAAGATGCCTCAGCGGCTTCCCCAAGCGGCTGACTGACTGGGCCAGTGCGTCTGAGCGGGGACATAGGACCCGTTGTCATGGATGCAGTGTGCTGAGTGGTGCGGTCTGATCCTTCGCTCGGAGTACTCAGGCGTCGTGGGGATGATAAAAGGGGGAAAACCTCCGTTTAGAGGGAACGGTTCCTTCCTTACCCAAACCCTGCAACCAGAGTTTTCGCCTTCTTCCTCGAGCGCCCAAACCTCCTTCACCCCTTTTGCCAAGGCTCTCACCTTAGCCCGCCCCAATGGCTTCCCCGTTGCCTCCTTCTGCTTCTGATGGGTCAAAGAGCTGGTGCCGATGAGGCGACTCCTTGGCTGGGCAGCTCCAGAGTGCGGATGGATGATCCGCTGCAGATCTTTTGATCTTCGGGATCTGCGTGAAGACGAGACTGTTCTCTTTGTTGCCTACGCCACCGCTGGGCTCGCACTCCCGTTGTCAAGGTTCTTTCTTGAAGTGCTGGGGGAGTACGGGCTGCAACTTCATCATCTGTTGCTGAACTCCATCGCCTTGGTGGCTGTGTTCGTCCACCTATGCGAGGCGTTCGTGGGCTGTCCGCCCACGGTGGAGTTGTTCCGGCATTTCTTCGTGATGAAGACAAACAGAAGGAGCGCAACAACTCAAGTGGGGGCCTACTACTTCCGCCACCGGGACAATAACTCCCGGGGTTACATCGCCTCATTCAAAGGGGGCAAATGGAGCGGTTGGAGGAAAGATTGGGCGATTCTGAGGACAAACCCTCATCCCTCGCTGAAGATACCCTCCGGCGGTCCAGGCTCCGACCCTACCACATGGGAGGCATCTCACGGATTGCCAGAGGAATATAGGCCTGCGCTGAGGAGGATCCGGTTCTTGGCGAGCAAGGGTTTGGCCTCGATTATGGTTTTGGTAGACTTCTTGCTCCACCGTACCGCCCCTCTCCAGCAGCGTCTGTATTTTGCCTGGGTCTACAACGGCGAGTATGACGAATGTCGGCTGGGATCGGACACCCCAACTCTCAAGATGCTGGAGGAGATGTTGAAAACAATGACCTCTGATGTTGTTGATGATGAGCATGTCTCCATTCCGAATGACTGCCAGCTGCTCCACATGACCACCGACGTGAGGGATGAACTGCGGAGCTCAATGCCGAAGGTCAACGAGTTCGACCTCGCGCGCCTGCATTCTAAAGACACAACCGGCACCTCTGCAATCCTAAGGCAGTGCAGTGAAGCTGCACATCCAGGGTCGGGGTCTTCCTCGCGTCCTTCGGCAAGGGAGGAGGCAGAGCCCTCAACTACTTCTAGCAAGGTAGAGGTCAGCCAGTCGGCACCAGCTCCAGAGCCGAGAAAGCGCTCCGGCACGCTGGTCGCGGGCTCTGCTACTTCTATGCCGAAGAAGCAAAAGATATTTCGGGGGCACGGTACTCCCATCTACCGTAATCAGGGAACCGGCAAGGCCGAAACTTCTATCATAGATTTAGCCCCCGACTCCAGCTGGACCTGGTTCCAAAGGGGGTACTGAGGGGTCTAAAAGTTGCCTAGAGGGGGGGTGAATAGGCTAATCGACCTGCAAATGACTGAATAAAACGAGATTAAATCACAGGGGGCGGACTAGTCCGGTCTGGGGGCGGACTAGTCCGGTCAGCCTGCGTGAAGAACCCTAAAAAAGTGTTTCTAGCAAGTTTTAAAGGGATTTTATCGAGGCTACAAGTGAGGATATGTTTAAGACAAGTTTAGAAACTACCAACACAAGAGTAAGTCAAATTTCAACTAGGTTATAGAAAAGTGAAGCACACGACAAGACTAGCAACCCTAGAACAAGGTATGCAATAAATAAGATGTGAAGAACACGGAGACACAAGGATTTTATCCCGAGGTTCGATTCCACACAAGAATCTACTCCCCGTTGAGGAGTCCACAAAGGACCGGGTTCACCAACCCTTCCCTCACCAAGTTTACCGCACGGGCCTAACTTGGTTCTCCACTATCTCAAAGTGTGAATACAAGATTCGTTGGGGCTTCTCACAATCTGAGGCTCCCACACCACAAAGATGATCAACAACGCAAACACACTCAACACACAGCTCACAAAGACTCAATGAGTGCAAGAGATCAAACCGGGAGCACAAGTGCGATGTTCTTCCTCTTCTCCACCTCACTAAACCCTAATCCACTCAAGAATTAGTTTTAGAGGGAAAGTTGGCAAGAGAGAGGCTCAAGAGTGCTCCAAGTTGGCTGTGGCGGCGCTAGGGTTCAAGTCAGTTCAAGAGTTGGTTCAAAAGAACCCAGGGGACCTCTATTTATAGAGGTCCCAAGCCCATACTGCTGACTTCAGCAGAAGGGCGGACTAGTCCGACCTCAGGCCCGGACTAGTCCGGCCTAGGGGACCACTGACCTCTTGTCAGGCCCCGACAGCTGACACGCTATCGTCACACTACCCGCCAAACTTCAAATTCAAACGGTCACTTAAACAACGGACTAGTCCGGTCACCACCGGACTAGTCCGTTCTCACACAGAGCCTTTTGCTCCGCGTGAAAACGGACTAGTCTGAGGACCAAGGACTAGTCCGACCCCATGGGCGGACTAGTCCGATCCTCCCAGACTTAGTCACAGAAGTACCTTCATCACGCTAACCCAGACTAGTCCGGCCCCACGGGCGGACTAGTCCGTTCTCACTAAGGACCTCTTGGTCCGGACTCAAACGGACAAGTCCGTGGTTTTGAGACTTAGTCCCCAAAACCAACTCACTGCTACCCGGACTAGTCCGGCCACCATCGGACTAGTCCGATCTCAGTCAGACCCTTCTGGTCCGGCCGACAACGGACTTGGCCGGCCAGGGGAGGACTAGTCCGGCCACCTACACGGACTAGTCCGGCCCTACTGCCAGACTGCTTATCCACTCTTTTCTCTCAAGGGGTTTGACCTCTAAAACACTTTGAGCTCCCAAACTTGATCTCAATGCACTTTACACACGCACCCTCCTATTTCTACGGCTAGTCTAACTCAACACGCTAGAAACCCTAGTTTCTACGCTTCGAGTTGACTCCGTTTCCTTCCTTTTCCTTTTTGAGGGTTTGCGTCTCCGATCGAGTCCATACCTGTGCTAAGATCACTTGAGCTCATTAGCGACTTAACTGTCGTCATCAATCATCCAAAACCCACGGGGAACCAAGATGCACTTTCAGGGTCTGAGCTGACGTCAGCACAGGTTGACTGGGAGTCGGTACCAGCGACGGCGGCACCAACCTTGTTGTCATATCCCGACGACCTTGATCTATCGCGCGGGGCGATAGGCCAGAGTCATTGGAGTGGCCCAACTCGCTGGTAAGTCGCAACTTTTTCCCTTGGCTATTTCTCCCCTTTCCTTTTTTGTCTTTATGAAGCTTTCTCTCGGTTTCTCAGGGCTTCATCAGCCAACTTGGTGCCCCTAGCGCTTCCAGGGGTAGGCCTGATAGCCCCTGCCCTTCCCGGTACTAGAGCGAGGTCTGCTGCGTCGCCTCGTACACCCAAAGGTGTGTTGGCCTTAGGTTCCGCTGACGGCCCTGCACCCCCGTCCGTTGAGGCAGGTGAAGCAGAGGTGGTGCCGAGCCTGGCCGTGCTAGGTGAGGTGGTGCCCAGCGAGGGAGTGCCAGGCGAGGAGGTGCCCGGCGCAGAGGTGCCGAGTGAGGAGGTGCCCGATGCGGAGGTGCCGAGCGAGGAGGTGCCCGATGCGGAGGTGCCGGGCGAGGAGATGCCCGGCGCGGAGGGGGCTACCTTGGTCGTGGCTGCCTCCCTTGGTGGGGCTGACTCGCTAGATGTTCAAGCAGCGTCGGCGTCTGACGTCACCGACGCGTAGCACGGTGACCCGCCACCGGCTGTTGGCAATACCCTTGTAGTGCAGGGGGGACTTCAGCGCCAGGCTGCAGCACGGCGGTCCTTGGTCCCCGTGAAGCTTCTGGTTCCCGAGAGCTAGCATCTGCTACGGTGTCGGTAGGAGGTACAGGGGGACAACCATTGGTGGGGACGGTCGATCCAATCCCTCTTACCGACGCTATTGCCGCGACTCAGTCCATATTGCGCCAGACGCAGGCTACTTTCGCCCAAGAGTGGGATCGGCTTGCGGAGGAGCGACGCTTGGTGAAGCTAGTTGATGCCAAAAACAAAGAGCTTGAGGTGAAGGCTTTGAAGGCCCATGCTGCTGTCGACACACGCTTGAAACTGTGCGAGGATCAACGTCTAGAGTTGGTCCGTCATGAAGTTGCCGTTGCTGATGCAGAACGGGGCTTGGCGGCAAAGGAGGAGGAGGTCTCCCGGAGCCTGGAGGAGAATTGCCAGGCATTGAAGGACTTGGAGCTGGCCATTCAGCGCTGAGAGGGTGACTTGGAGTGTCGTGCTTGGGAGCTTGCTGACCGGGAGGTGACTGCATAGAGAGAGGTGAAAGTGCATCTAGGTTCCCCGTGGGTTTTGGATGATTAATGACGACAATTAAGTCACTAATGAGCTCAAGTGATCTTAGCACAGGTGTGGACTCGATCGGAGACGCAAACCCTCAAAAAGGAAAAGGAAGGAAACGGAGTCAACTCGAAGCGTAGAAACTAGGGTTTCTAGCGTGTTGAGTTAGACTAGCCGTAGAAATAGGAGGGTGCGTGTGTAAAGTGCATTGAGATCAAGTTTGGGAGCTCAAAGTGGTTTAGAGGTCAAACCCCTTGAGAGAAAAGAGTGGATAAGTAGTCTGACAGTAGGGCTGGACTAGTCCGTGCAGGTGGCCGGACTAGTCCACCCCTGGCCGGCCAAGTCCGTATTCGGCCGGACCAGAAGGGTCTGACTGAGATCGGACTAGTCCGTTTGTGGCCGGACTAGTCCTGGTAGCAGTGAGTGGGTTTTGGGGACTAAGTCCCAAAACCACGGACTTGTCCGTTTGAGACCGGACCAAGAGGTCCTGAGTGAGAACGGACTAGTCCGCCCTTGGGGCCGGAGTAGTCCGGGTTGGCGAGTTGAAGGTGCTTCTGTGACTAAGTCTGGGAGGACCGGACTAGTCTGCCCTTGGGGCCAGACTAGTCCGTGGTCCTCAGACTAGTCCGTTTTCACACGGAGCAAAAGGCTCTGTGTGAGATCGGACTAGTCCGGTGGTGACCGGACTAGTCCGTTGTTGAATTGACCATTTGAATTTGAAGTTTGGCGGGTAGTGTGACGATAGCGTGTCAGCTGTCGGGACCTGACAAGAGGTCAGTGGTCCCCTAGGCCGGACTAGTCCGGGCCTGAGGCCGGACTAGTCCGCCCTTTTGCTGAGGTCAGCAGTTTGGGCTCGGGACCCCTATAAAAAGGGGACCCCCAGCCTCATTTCAAACAACTCTTGAAACTCTCGAACCCTAGCGCCGCCACAGCCAACTTGGAGGCACTCCTAAGCCTCTTTCTTGCCTACTTTCCCTCTAAAACTAATTCTTGAGTGGATTAGGGTTTAGTGAGGTGGAGAAGAGGAAGAACATCGCGCTTGTGCTCCCGGTTTGATCTCTTGCACTCATTGAGTCTTTGTGTGCTTTGCGTTGAGTATATTTTGTGGTGTTGATCACCTTTGTGGTGTGGGAGCCTCAGATTGTGAGAAGCCCCAACGAACTTTGTAATCACCCTTGTGATTAGTTCAAAACCAAGTGAGGCCCGTGTGGTAAACTTGGTGAGGGAAGGGTTGTTGAACCCGGTCCTTTGTGGACTCCTCAACGGGGACGTAGATTCCTTGTGTGGAATCGGACCTCGGGATAAAATCCTTGTGTCTTCGTGTTCTTCGCATTTACTTTATCGATTATTTCGTTCTAGGGTTGCTAGTCTTGTTTCGTACTTCATATTGCTAAACTTGTTGAAGCTTGACTCACTCTTGTGTTGGTAGTTGTTTAACTTGACTTAAACATATCTTCACCAGAAGCCTCGAGAAAATCCCCTAAAATTTGCTAGAAACATCTTTTAGGGTTCTTCACGTAGGCTGACCGGACTAGTCCGCCCCCTGTAATTTAATCTCGTTTTATTAAGTCATTTGCAGGTCAATTAGCCTATTCACCCCCCTCTAGGCAACTTTCAATTGGTATCAGAGCAGGACTCTCCACAAAGAGTCTAACAACTCAGAGAGATGGCCGGAGTGGTGAATGACAACGCATCGAGCAGCAACTACGAGGCAACCCGTGAGGAGACACTAGCCCATCAAGATAAGCCAACAGACGATGAGGAGACTCGCCAACTCAAGGCGAAGCTCCGAGAGAAGCTAAACATCTCCAAGATCGATCCGTCGAACCGATCAAGTGGTAGTGGCGAAGTCAACTACAACCGACAAGGGTTCAACTATGAACGCCTTGCCGCGAACAACCACTACCTCTCCATCCCGTTGGGGAAACCTCCCCAATTCGATGGAACTGATTATGGGATGTGGAAACACAATATGAAGATCCACCTCGTGTCACTCAACCCGGCGTTGTGGCAAATTGTCATGACCGGGGTGGAGATTCCGAAGGATGAGGACAACATCACTCAAGAACAAGCCATCCTCATCCACCGCAACGCTCAAGCTGCGGGTGTGATTATCTCATCTCTCTCAAGAGATGAGTTCAACCGCGTCGATGGCCTTGAGGTGGCCAAAGACATATGGAACACCCTCAAGACGGCGCATGAAAGAAATCGGGTGGTCAAGGAGGCCAAGATCGAGCTCATCGAAGGAGAGCTTGGGAGATTCGCCATCTTGGATGGTGAATCCCCCCAAGACATGTACAACCGGTTGAAGGTACTTATCAACAAGAGCCGATCATATGGCTGCACCAAGTGGACCGACCACGAGGTGGTGAAGAGGATGATCCGGGCATTCATGCCTAGGAACGTCGCTCTTTGCTCCATGATTCGAGAAAGCCCGGGGTTCACTCAAATGACCCCGGAGGAGGTCCTTGGCAGGATCATCAACCATGAGATCATGGATAAGGAGGCGCTCTTCTACAACAACCTTCAGAAGTTCACCGCCTCCAAGATGAAGAACGTTGCACTCAAGGCAACACCCTCTTCAAAGGAGCAAGAGGAAAGTGATGAGGAGAGCCTCGACACCGATGAGGAAGAGGCCTTCTTCATCAACAAATTCAAGAGAATGATGAGAAAGAAGAAAGGCGGACACAACTATGAAGGCAAGGGGAAGGAAAGAGCAAGGCCCAAATCAAAAAGGTCTTGCTACAATTGTGGCGAGTATGGGCACTTCATCGCTGATTGCCCACATGAAGAAGCGAAGAAGAAGAAGAAGGAGGGAAAGCCTCAAGATAAGAAATTCTTCAAGAAGAAGAGGCCCTCCGGACAAGCCCACTTGGGGAAGGAGTGGGACTCTAACGATGAGTCCTCCTCCTCCGAAGAAGAGGAGAAGATGGCTACCATAGCCATCGGGAGGAGCTCCAAGGGAAGCAAGCTCTTCCCCAACCTCAACAACGACTACAAACCTACTTGCCTTATGGCAAGGGAGGGAATGAGAAAGGTAACATCTCATCCCTCTTCCTCAACTTCCTCACAAGATGAATTTGATAGTGCTAGTGAGAATGAACACATGTTTAAGGACATAAGCAAAAGCACCTTGCGAAGGATGAAATTGCTTATGGATGAGATCTTTGAGAAGGAGGATCTCATCAATAGACAAGAGGACATGCTCATCCTTGAGAAGGAGAGATGTCAAGAGCTTGATGAGCTCCTTGAGCTCGAAAGAGAGAAGAGCAAGGCATTGGAACACAAACTTGCTCTTTGCAAGAAAACGTGTTCAAGTCTTGAGGAGAAGTCAATTGAGCTCAAGGATGAACTTGGAAACTTGTCAAAAGTTAACAAGATCCTTGAGACTCAAGTTGAGTCTCTTAAGAACAATGTAGCCTCTTCCTCCAATAACTAAACCCCCTCAAAGGCCTCATCCAATGCAACATCGCCGTGCAAGTGCTCTAATTTAATCCTTAAGCTTAAGGATGAACTCAACTTAGCGCAAGGCAAGCAAGCACCTAAGGGTGCCATCTTTGACAAGGAAAAGGTGGCGTATGCACGAAGTGCATACACCAACACAAGACCACGCCATGTCAAGGATGGTCTTGGCTATACTAGAGGTGGAAGGCATAACGCCAAAACCTCCAAGTATGGCAAATACATGATTGTCTTTGTTAAGGGGAGTTCATCCCCAACTAAAATTGAAAAGAACTCACCCTCTAGCAACAAATTGCCTAAATCTGAATCGCATCCTCTATTCCATGATTTTGATGCATCTTATGTGCTAAAGAGGAACAAACACGGCAAAGTGTTTGCTAGATATGTTGGGCCACTCCGCAAGAGTCCCAAGCCTTGCGTGTGGGTTCCCAAACCCT
Source organism: Tuctoria greenei (assembly GCA_036927565.1). Classification (NCBI taxonomy): domain Eukaryota; kingdom Viridiplantae; phylum Streptophyta; class Magnoliopsida; order Poales; family Poaceae; genus Tuctoria; species Tuctoria greenei. The sequence continues at coordinate 53,962 of JAYESD010000033.1, forward strand.
AACTACTAACGTGAAAGGACCCAACTCCGCTTGGGTACCTAAAAGGAAGGCATAAACTTGTTCTGTAGGCTTACTCCTCCGGTGGATCGAAATGGGTGTTGGATAGCGGATGTACCAACCACATGACCGGAGAGAGGAACATGTTCATAGAGTATGAGGAGAATGAGGACCCAAGTGAAGGAATCTTCTTTGGGGACAATAGCCAAGGGAAAATCCTTGGCTCGGGTAAAATTGCTATCTCTTCATCACATACTCTATCAAATGTTTTGCATGTTGATTCTCTAGATTATAATCTCCTATCCATATAACAACTATGTGATAAAGGATATAAGTGTGTATTTACTAGTGAGGGTGTGAGCGTTATTAGAGAGGGTAATGACTCGATAGCCTTTAAGGGAGTGCTCAAGGGAAAGCTCTATCTTGTGGACTTCACCACGGATAAGGCTCAACTTGACACATGCTTAATGGCGAAAGCCAACATGGGATGGCTTTGGCATAGAAGGCTAGCCCATGTTGGAATGAGGAACCTTCAAAAGCTCCTTAAGGGAGAGCACGTTCGTGGTCTAAAGGATGTGGTATTTGAAAAGGATAGGCCATGTAGTGCATGCCAAGCGGGAAAGCAAGTAGGAGCTCAACACCCCTCTAAGAATGTCATGACGACAACTAGACCTTTGGAGTTACTCCATATGGATCTTTTTGGCCCCATTGCCTATATTAGCATTGGTGGCAGCAAGTATAGTCTAGTCATCATTGATGACTTTTCAAGATATACTTGGGTATTCTTCTTGCATGATAAGAGTGAAACCCTCGGTGTCCTCAAGAAATTCCTAAGGACAGCTCAAAATGAGTTCACCTTAAGGATAAAGGATATAAGGAGTGACAATGGCACCAAATTCAAGAACATGCAAGTAGAAGAGTTCCTAGATGAGGAGGGCATCAAGCATGAGTTTTCCGCTCCCTATTCTCCACAACAAAATGGAATTGCCGAAAGAAAGAATAGGACGCTTATTGAGATGTCAAGGACGATGCTAGATGAGTACAAAACATCGGACCGGTTTTGGGCGGAAGCGGTTAACACCGCTTGCCATGTCGTAAACCGATTGTACCTTCATCGCCTCCTCAAGAAGACTCCTTATGAGCTTCTCGTTGGTAAGAAACCCAATGTTTCTTACTTTCGTGTCTTTGGTAGCAAGTGTTATATCCTCAACAAGAAGCCTAGGACTTCGAAGTTTGCTTCAAAGTCCGATGAGGGTTTCTTGCTTGGATATGACTCAAACACTCATGCGTACCGTGTGTTCAACAAATCCTTCGGAATTGTTGAAGTAGCACGTGACGTGGTGTTTGACGAAACCAATGGCTCTCAAGTGGAGCAAGTTGATCAAGAGGAACCTCCACTAGAAGCTCTAAGGAGAATGGCACTTGGAGATGTTCGCCCACAAGAACCATCTCAAAGCTCAAGTGACCATCCTCTCTATGAAGTAGGTCAAACCCCCATTGGACAAGTTGGACATTCACTAGATGCTCCCCAAAGTGATAACGGGAGTGAAGATCAAGGGGGAGGCATGAATCAAGGGGGAGACCAAAGTGAGGAAGACGAAGCAAGTGATTCAAGAGTTCAACCTCCGCATCCTCGTGTTCATCAAAGTGTTCAACGGGATCATCCCGTTGACAACATTCTAGGAGATATCACAAAAGGAGTAACAACACGTTCACATGTTGCAAACTTTTGTGATCAATTCTCTTTTGTCTCATCCTTGGAACCACATAAGGTTGAAGATGCCTTAAGAGATCCGGATTGGGTAGTTGCCATGCAAGAGAAGCTCAATAACTTTGAAAGGAACAATGTTTGGGAGCTTGTCAAGCGCCCACAAGCTAATGTTGTTGGAACCAAGTGGGTGTTTCGCAACAAACAAGATGAGCATGGCGTGGTAACTAGGAACAAGGCACGACTTGTGGCAAAAGGGTACTCACAAGTTGAAGGATTGGATTTTGATGAGACATTTGCCCCCGTAGCTAGGCTTGAGTCAATTCGGATATTGTTAGCCTTTGCTACTCATCATGATTTCAGGCTCTACCAAATGGATGTTAAGAGTGCGTTCCTTAATGGTCCAATCAAGGAAGAAGTTTATGTAGAGCAACCTCTGGGGTTTGAAGACCAAGACTATCCTAACCATGTTTACAAATTGCGAAAGGCTCTTTATGGCCTCAAGCAAGCTCCTAGAGCTTGGTATGAGTGCCTAAGAGACTTTCTAGTTGAAAATGGTTTTAGGATAGGCAAAGAGGATTATACCCTTTTCACAAAGCACTTCAACGAGGATCTTTTTGTGTGCCAAATATATGTGGATGACATCATATTTGGTTCCACAAATAAGGTGTTTTGTGATGAGTTCTCCAAGATAATAACAGAGAGGTTTGAAATGTCCATGATGGATGAGTTGAAGTTCTTTCTAGGATTTCAAGTAAAACAACTCAAAGAAGGGACATTCATAAGTCAAACTAAGTATACACAAGATATTCTAAGGAAGTTTGACATGGATAAGGCAAAACCCATCAAAACCCCTATGGGGACAAATGGACACCTAGACCTAAATGAGGACGGTCCAAGTGTGGATCAAAAATTATATAGGTCTATGATTGGTTCACTCCTCTATCTTTGTGCATCTAGGCCCGATATCATGCCAAGTGTGTGTATGTGTGCACGCTTTCAAGCAGCACCTAAGGCTTGTCATTTGACCGCCGTTAAAAGGATCTTGAGATATCTAGTACACACACCTACCCTAGGACTTTGGTACCCCAAAGGATCCAAGTTTAATCTCATCGGATATTCCGATGCGGACTATGCGGGGTGCAAAGTTGATAGGAAGAGCACATCGGGTACATGTCAATTCTTAGGTCGATCTCTAGTGTCTTGGTCCTCCAAGAAGCAAAACTCTATTGCTCTCTCCACCGCCGAAGCAGAATATGTTGCAGCCGGAAGTTGTTGTGCACAACTTCTTTGGATGCGACAAACCCTTAGGGATTATGAGATTAACTTGCGCAACATTCCAATCTTGTGTGACAACGAGAGTGCCATCAAGATAGCCCATAATCCGGTGGAGCACTCTAGGACCAAACACATAGACATTCGACACCATTTCTTGCGAGATCACTCAATGAAGGGAGATATTGCGATTTCTCATGTGAGGATGGAACATCAACTTGCGGACATTTTCACCAAGCCTCTTGATGAAAAGCGTTTCTGTGAGCTAAGAAGTGAGCTCAACATTTTGGATTCTCGGAATGTGGCTTAAACCACATTCCTTATATATTTTGAGCTATATTTCGAAAAACTCCTCTCTATCTTGATTTCTCTTCAAAACTATTTGAGAAATCTATTTTCCCTAGAAAATGGTCATGTTTTGTCATATATTCCCTTGTAATCTTGTCTATCATGTTTTTCATGCTATATTTGTCCAAAAGGACCTATTTTAGTGGGCAAAATTCAAATATATTGTTTTTCAGCCCAGTAGGACCGGACTAGTCCGCCCCTGTGGACGGACAAGTCCGGGTCCAGACTAGTCCGCGGCTGGTCCGCACATCGCACTAGTCCGCCCTTCAACCGGACAAGTCCGGATCCGGACTAGTCTGAGTCTGGTCCGCGGACTGGACTAGTCCAACCCCTCAACCGGACTAGTCCGACCCTTGGGGACTAAACCCCCAGGTGGCCCAGACCCCTCCTCTCCCTCTCTCACTTGACTCTCTCACTTCCACGCGCTAGCAACCGCCCCCCCCCCCCCCCCCCCATCGGCGATTTTGCGCTCCAACCACCAAATATCGACTCCAATCCACGCATCGGAGTCTTTGGGAGTGAGGGATCACTTCCCCGCGCTCCACATTCGCGATCCATCTCCGGTTTCGTCGATTCTAGTGGATTTGAGAAGGTATTCCCTCGTTCTTCACAAACTAGCCCCATTCTTGATTCTTAAAGTTTTTGATAGCAACATCTTCATTAATGTTGCTCCATATACCCTTGCGATCATAGCCTAGGAGTATTGCACGCTGATTCGATGATTTTTCGATGAATCGATTAGGGTTACAGTTCATTCTGCGCAACCCGGACTAGTCCGCCCCTGGGGTGGACAAGTCCGGTTTGCACAGGGCAAACCCTACTTCTAGTCTTTTCTCGAGATCTTTTCCGCAATGCTCCCTCTCCTTGGACTCATACCTTCCTTTCTCTATGCTTTCCGCAGCATGTCGAACTCGGAGCGTTCCCCTCCTCGTCTCAACCCCGAGGGGCGAACCAAAGCTCAAATTGTCGAGGCAAGGACCAAGGCTGCGCTCATAGAGGCGCAAAAGGCAAAGGAAGAGAGACGGCTGAAGGCACTCGAAGCCTCCAAGGTTGCCGCAAGCATCTACAACGAGGAAGAAGCCATAGATTGAGCAACCGCAGAGTCCCTCAATGAGCTGCGGAAGAAGAAAAGGGAAGACAGGGAGGCTCACAACTCCAGGGCTGCTGAGGCCAATGCCCCCAAGAGAAAGAAGCTCGTCACCATTGGCGAGAAAGCGAAGGGCAAGGAGCCAGCCCAAATGGAAGCTGAGCCTAGGGTCGAGCGTGACCCTAAGAAGGGAAAGGCTCCGTCTCCTGTCGAGCCGAAAAAGAAGAAGCCAACTGTCAAGATGTCAGCAAAGAAGGCAGCTGGAGATGTTGTGATCAAGGAGAAAGGGAAGGCCACTTCCATTGGCCCCCTTGAGGTTCACACACCAGAAAGGAACCCCAACAGGCAGAAGGAGTTGTCTGCCAATGTGTTTCATGGAAAAGGGGTTGAAAAGGCCAGGAGGCTGAGGACCGAGAAGGTCTACAAGTTTGAGAGGAGCACGACAGATCCCAGGTTCTGGTGCGACTTTCATTGTGACTACTACCGGCTAGTCTATCAGCAGATGAAGAAGCCGGTAATAGAAGCTCAATGGGTTGACTGGGATTACATGGCCAAAAAGCAACACTCTGCTTTTGACGCTGTCATCGAAGCTGCTGAGCGCCATGACCTCAAGAAGATCATGGGTTTCAAGTATGACTGGAACGTCGAAGTGATTCTGCAGTTCTACTCCACCATCTACTTCACCACCTCAGGTGACAGAAGAATTATTTGGATGACACATGGTGAGCAGTACTCAGTCACTTTCGCAGAGTTCGCCAAGATTCTAGGGCTTGAGGCACACATGGATCATGAGATTATAATCTCTAACCTCAAGGCCGTGGACCGTGAAGAGCTAGCATATATGTATCCAAGTCACGTTCCATTTGATGCCGGTCTCGCCCGCAACGTCAAGCCCTTCTACAGCATTATGAACAGAATCCTCAGAAGGACGATAGCACCGAAGGACGGTGATGCTGGGGTAATTCAAGGGAACTTGAGGCACTTGCTACTTCTAGTTGATGGGGAAGAGAAGTTCAACCTCGTCGATTACATCTTCGATGATATCTTCAACATCTTGCATACCCCCAACCGTGCTTGCGGGTATGCCCCCTACATCATGTGCCTCATCGAGAAGGTGTCGGGCGTGACCTTCGTCAAGGACGTGTCGCACCGCCCGCTTCGTCCTCAGAAGCCTCTGAATGTACCTGTTCCCCCTCGTGGCAAGAATGCAGATCCTCCATCTCGCCCCGTGGCACCTCCGTCTCCGCCTCCACCTCAATCAATGAGTGCCTTCTTCAAATGCTTCAAGGCGATCTTCACTTCCCGCCGGAAGCAAGAGATCCGCGCTCAAAGGGCACACAAGCGCCAGTAAAAATATCTTAAGGCGGTGTGCGACAAGCTGGAGGTCCCGATGTCCTCTCCGGAGGTGAGTGATGGGGAGATCACTCCATTCCCCAACTTCACCGCCGATGAGCTCGCCCAGCTCCAAGAGGATGGAAGCTCCTCTCGGGCTGCTCCCTCGGCAAGGAACTCCGACGACGACAACGACGATGCCGACGATCATGAGGAAGACGTTGAAGATTCCGAGGCCACAGAGAGTGGATGTGGCGAAGACGAGGACTAGTTCTTAGGTCTTAGTTTCCCCCCTTCTTTTCCTTTTTGGTGCCTTGATGCCAAAGGGGGAGAGTTAAGGGGGAGTTAATCTTTTGTGGGTGTGTTTGTGGTTTGTGGACTTGTTATGTAATATATTCATGCTCTTGGATGTTTACATATGTGCAAGACTTGTTAGTGTTGTTTAATATCAATATAATGCTCTTATTGTCAATCTTATGATTATATTGATGTTCTTTATGTCTTGTCACAATTGTTGAGCACGTCACGTAGGCACCCCACCATAACGTGTGTGGGTATGAAAGATCTCCTCCACCTCTTTTACATGCTGCATACATTGAGGGGGAGTCATTCATACGCACACAAGTTATGAAAACCAAATTTAATACTCTTAATTGTTGAAGGACTTAATGTGTTGTCATCAATCACCAAAAAGGGGGAGATTGAAAGTGCATCTAGGTTCCCCGTGGGTTTTGGATGATTGATGACGAAAATTAAGTCGCTAATGAGCTCAAGTGATCTTAGCACAGGTGTGGACTCGATCGAAGACGCAAACCCTCAAAAAGGAAAAGGAAGGAAACGGAGTCAACTCGAAGTGTAGAAACTAGGGTTTCTAGCGTGTTGAGTTAGACTAGCCGTAGAAATAGGAGGGTGCGTGTCTAAAGTGCATTGAGATCAAGTTTGGGAGCTCAAAGTGGTTTAGAGGTCAAACCCCTTGAGAGAAAAGAGTGGATAAGTAGTCTGGCAGTAGGGCCGGACTAGTCCGTGCAGGTGGTCGGACTAGTCCGCCCCTGGCCGACCAAGTCCGTATTCGGCCGGACCAGAAGGGTCTGACTGAGATCGGACTAGTCCGTTTGTGGCCGGACTAGTCCTGGTAGCAGTGAGTGGGTTTTGGGGACTAAGTCCCAAAACCACGGACTTGTCCGTTTGAGACCGGACCAAGAGGTCCTGAGTGAGAACGGACTAGTCCGCCCTTGGGGCCGGACTAGTCCGGGTTGGCGAGTTGAAGGTGCTTTTGTGACTAAGTCTGGGAGGACCGGACTAGTCCGCCCTTGGGGCCGGACTAGTCCGTGGTCCTCAGACTAGTCCGTTTTCACACGGAGCAAAAGGCTCTGTGTGAGATCGGACTAGTCCGGTGGTGACCGGACTAGTCCGTTGTTGAAGTGACCGTTTGAATTTGAAGTTTGGCGGGTAGTGTGACGATAGCGTGTCAGCTGTCGGGACCTGACAAGAGGTCAGTGGTCCCCTAGGCCGGACTAGTCCGGGCCTGAGGCCGGACTAGTCCGCCCTTTTGCTGAGGTCAACAGTTTGGGCTCGGGACCCCTATAAAAAGGGGACCCCCGGCCTCATTTCAAACAACTCTTGAAACTCTCGAACCCTAGCGCCGCCACAGCCAACTTGGAGCACTCCTAAGCCTCTTTCTTGCCTACTTTCCCTCTAAAACTAATTCTTGAGTGGATTAGGGTTTAGTGAGGTGGAGAAGAGGAAGAACATCGCGCTTGTGCTCCCGGTTTGATCTCTTGCACTCATTGAGTCTTTGTGTGCTGTGCGTTGAGTATATTTTGTGGTGTTGATCACCTTTGTGGTGTGGGAGCCTCAGATTGTGAGAAGCCCCAACGAACTTTGTAATCACCCTTGTGATTAGTGGAAAACCAAGTTAGGCCCGTGTGGTAAACTTGGTGAGGGAAGGGTTGTTGAACCCGGTCCTTTGTGGACTCCTCAACGGGGACGTAGATTCCTTGTGTGGAATCGAACCTCGGGATAAAATCCTTGTGTCTTCGTGTTCTTCGCATTTACTTTATCGATTATTTTGTTCTAGGGTTGCTAGTCTTGTTTCGTACTTCATATTGCTAAACTTGTTGAATCTTGACTCACTCTTGTGTTGGTAGTTGTTTAACTTGACTTAAACATATCTTCACCTGAAGCCTCGAGAAAATCCCCTAAAATTTGCTAGAAACATCTTTTAGGGTTCTTCACGTAGGCTGATCGGACTAGTCCGCCCCCAGACCGGACTAGTCCGCCCCCTGTAATTTAATCTCGTTTTATTAAGTCATTTGCAGGTCAATTAGCCTATTCACCCCCCCCCCCCTCTAGGCAACTTTCAAGAGGCGAAGAGCCTCCAGGCCTCCCGGCCGAGGCCCAAGGGGTCCAGGATTTCCTGGCCCGTGCTAGGGCAGTGCTTGAACCCCTCGGCCTTGGCCCCGTGCCTGTGGGGAGCCATCTCAGGGAGTGGCCAAGCTGCTTCCTGCCGTGGAGTCCCTCTCTTCGTCGTTGGGGTCGGTGAACACCGTCCTTGCAAGGCGGGTGGAGGCCAAAGGAAAGGAGCTGGGTGAGCTGGTGGCCTGCCACGTTCTGGTGTGCTCTCGAAGATTGTACCCGCAGATCCCGCTGGAGCCGGTGGAGAAAGGTCCCTTTGATGAGTGGCAGGCTAAGGCTAGGGCCGAAGTCTAGGGCCTTGCGAAGGAGGTGGCTTCTTTGTTCCAGCGTAGGTGAGGCGGGTGGCACCTAGGTGCCATGTTTTTGTATCCAGGGGATGATCGCTTTGTGTAAATAAATGGTCATGAATTTGGGATTATGTTGCTTTGCTTGTTGGCTTTGTCTCGTGCTTCAAAAATTTCCCCCAATTCCTTCTCTTGTGTAAGGTCTTGAAGAGCCTTTGTTGATGCCGTTAGCCTTTTAGGGACCAACGCTTGCACAGTTGAGACGGCCAGTTTGTCGCCAGATGACGCCCTGCCTACGGAACCCCCCATGAGAGGCCCCTTGGTAGGCGTGGCCAGATGGTTGGGTACGCGCGCCACATGAACACAGGGTGTCTTCGACAGGCCCCCAACGGACTGGGGGAGCGTGAGTGACTAGTCTCAGCATGCCCCTTTCGAGAACATCGGGCTTTTCCTAAGTGTTGTCGTCGCCAGCATGCCCCCTGGGAGGGCTCAGAGCTGGATGCTCCGGTGTTGTCCACCATCGTCGTGAAGTCGTTGACAGCAGGCCCCCAGGGAGGTGTCGGAGCTGAATGCTCCAGCATCGTCCACTATACTCGTAGAAACGTCGACGGCGGGCCCCCAGGGAGGTGTCGGAGCTGGATGCTCCGACATCGTCCACCATCCTCGAAGAAACGTCGACGACGGGCCTCCTTGGGAGGTGTCAGAGCTGGATGCTCCAGCATCATCCACCAACGTTGTGAAGTCGTCGACGGTAGGCCCCTGGTGTATAGTCTATCTCAAGAGAAACCTATTAGCAACAAGTGTGGGGCAGGATAGTTTACTCACTTATTAGCGCTTGGTGTTGTCGCTGATGTTCTGGGACATCGACGACAGGCCCCTTGGGAAGTGCCAGAGCTGGATGCTCCGGCATCGCCCACCATCTTCATAGGTATGTTCGCGGTGGGCCCCCCTAGGAGTTGCCGGAGCTGGATGCTCCGGCATCGCCCACCATCTTCGTAGGTACATCGATGGCGGACCCTTTGGGAGTTGCCGGAGCTGGATGCTCCGGTGTCGCCCACCATCTTTGTATGTACGTCGACGGCAGGCCCCCTAGGAGGTGTCAGAGCTGGATGCTCCAACGTCGCCCACTGTCTTCATAGAAACGTCGACCGCGAACCCCGTGGGAGGTGCCGGAGCTGGATGCTCTAGCGTCGCCCACCATCTTCATAGAAACATCAACGAAGGGACCCCAGGGAGGTGCCGGAGCTGGATTGTAACACCCTAAATTTTCGCATCATGCATTGCATACATGATCATGCATTAAACACTAGTAGAATAAAAGAAAAATAATAAAACATGCATATACAAATATGTGTAGCAAAAAGAAGAAAAAAAATAATAGTTATAGCCTAAAACTTGTATTAGGGAATAAGTATAAAAATTATAATAATAAAATAATATATATAAAAGATATAAATAAATAATACATATATAATAAGAAATATATATATATAAAAGGTAAATGAATAAAATAAATAAGATAAATAAAAATAATAATATAATAATATAATATATATATATATATAAATATATATATAATAAAAAAAAAAGAAAAAAAAGGGACCGCCGGCCAGGCCGCCGAACGGCCCAGCCGAGCGACCCCGCCCCGGCCTGCTTCCGCCAGCGCGCCCGCGCCCGAGACCCCGCGCCCAATGTGACCGACGCGACCGGTCCGACCCCGACGCACGATCCCGCCCGACCCCCGATTTTCCCGTCCCGCCCCGACTACCCCCCCCCCCCTCCCGACGCGGTTCCGATTTTCCCGATCCCGCCCAACCCCGCCGAAAGTCCCGCTCCCGATACCGCCGCCTATAAAAACGACGGTAACCCTGGTAGGGTTTTTCCCAGCCGCCAGACGCAGCCGCGTGAACAGACGAAAAAAAGGAGTCCAGAGGGCTGCGCCCAGGGAAGAAAAAGGAGAAAAAGAAGGGGAAGAAGAGGAAGAAAAAGAGGAGGGCGCCACCGTCCGCCGGAGATCGACGTCAACATCGCGCCGCCATCGTCGTGCCGCCGGAGGACGCATCTACTTCGTCTACGCATTGTCCCCATCCCGCGATCATCGAAGCCAACGCATCTACGGTAGGCCATGTTCCCGATGCGAATTTTAGCGATCATATTGAACCTAATAGGCATAACTTGATTTTAGTTGCACCATAATTTTATTTTCAGCAGCATTAATCCACCCTAAAACCCCCGTAAACTCATATGAACACGTATGAACTAGTTGCATCTAATTATTAAACAACTGTAGTAAATTAATTATTGAATTGTGCATGCATACATGTCATTGCATGTTGATTATTTTGTGTGCATTATGTTGATTGTATATGTTCTCTTGTATGTATGATCACGCGTAGAGGAACGTGCTCAAGAGGCCGCATACGAGGATTTCCAAAATCAAGACTTTGAAGCGCTTGAGCAACCCCATCCGTCGGAGCAAGGCAAGTGTCCTTGAAGCATATTGATCCTATTTTAAATTAAATGTTTTGGTTGCGAACTTGCATGCTTGTGTCAAATTGATGGGAATCCTATGGTAGGAAGTTTACTAGTTTTGTTTGACCACCCTTGTCACCTGGAATTTATGGTAGAGAGTCGGGAAGGGTTTTTACCTTTTTGCTTCGCGTAATTAATTGGGATGGCAAACAACACTACACATTTAATTATGCACCAATGATATTCTGGTTAATGTGAACTGGTCAATACGATGGGTGATCTAAGCAAGCCTGGTATGTGGATGGGTTGGTTGTTATGGTGGTTTGCTTGCTTTAGATCTAAGGACCGGTTCATGCGAGAATATGCCAGGTCAACAGTGCCACCACAAGGCCAAGTATGGGTGCGGCGTAGCTGAATAATTAGGAGCGCTGCTAGTATCGTATGGACCATTGGATGGCGCGGAGAATGGGAGTCGAGGAGGACTGCCCTAGGATCCGCATGGCACACGAGGGGGCCCGTGGGTGGGAGAATGGAGATTCAAGCCTGCCGGTGAAACCTTAGTGGGCCCGTACATACTAGTAGTCCCTTTTGAAAGGCTATTTTGTGATATCTTGGCCACACACCTACGGAAGTGTGAGATGGCATAATGGAGGTTTCTTAGTCATCGAAAGGTGATGAAATCACAAACATGTGGGTAAAGTGGTACAACCTCTGCAGAGTGTTAAAAACTATCATGATAGCCGTGCTCCCGGTTATGAGCGCCTGGATGACCTACATGATTAGAGTTGGAATTGGGATTTGGGATGGTTATGGTCTGGTAAAGGTTATGGTTGGTTTATGGTCATGGATATGAATTTGAGTTATGGTAATTGGACATGGATAATGGTGATGTTGGCAATAATTGGACATGGTTTATATTTTGTTAATATGATGGTTATGATGGGATTGTTTCACATAGACATAGTATAATGCTTTTCAAATATTTTACTGTACTTTTCAGCACTTAGCCATTATTACATTCGTCATTTGAATAAGCCACATGTCATACTTTCCACACTTGCTGAGTACGACATGTACTCACCCTTGCAATCCCCCCAACAGCTACTGGAGACAATTGGGAGTACCCTGAGGATTACGTGGAGTACTAGGTTGCGTACCGCCGTCAATTGTCTGTGGATTGGAGTCGTGCTGTTTATTTTATTTTCTGCTGCATTATTTAGAGTTTTATCATTCGTGAACTATTGGATTATTGTAATAAAGTACTTATTTAATAGTTAAGATGTGGTTAAATTCTGTATATCGTTTGTGATGCAACCGTATATGTGTGATGAACTTCCTGGGCACACATATGCGTTACGCTTGGTTCATATTCGGAACCGGGTGTTACAAATTGGTATCAGAGCCGCGTTGACCGTAGGACGCAGCCTAGATAGAATGGACACTTTAGAGCATATAGGAGCACTCAGGAATCGATGTGTTTTTGCTTGGTGTGTTGTTCGCTATATATATATTGTTTGCTTGTGTGCTTAATAGAGGATTTTGGGATGCTTTAGCATTGCCATATCCACCTAGGCTAGTGTAGCTAGTTGTTTAGTTTCATATCCCTTGATGCATATAGTTGGGGATGTTCCTAAATTCTTACCTATTGCTTTTCTCTAGATGATGAGGACTCGCAACCAGAGGGATGTCAATGGTGAGGAGGAGAACCATGGAGTACCTCAGAACAACAATGGACAAGGACCTGCTCATGGAGCTATCAACATTGAGCAGCTATTGGCTATGCAAAACCAGCTCATGCAGACCATGATACAAACTATGGGACAGCTGCAGGCTCGCAATAACAACAATCAGCCCCACATGCCTCCACCGCCACCCCTGCCTCCTCATAACCGATTGGGAGAGTTTATGAGGACTAGGCCGCCAACCTTTGCTCAAGCTGCTGACCCTATGGATGCAGATGATTGGTTAAGTCTCCCGGAGGAGAGATGAGGACAAATATAGTATGTCCAAAAGTAAGCCTTAGAATAAGAGGGGTAGACTTCTCCGCCAACCTCATTGTTTTGGATTCTCAAGGATTGGACATTATACTTGGTATGGACTGGTTGAGGAAGCACAATGGAGTTATTGAGTGTGCCACAAAGACGGTGAAGTTGACCAACGAAGAAGGGATTACCGTAGAATTTGAAGCATCTCAAACCGCACCGAAGCAATTGGAGTTGATGAATCACAATAAATGTCAGAGATAACCAATCATCAAAGACTACTCCAACGTAGTGAAGTGCATGACTGAGTTGCTAACAAGGGGAAAGCTTCTCAAATGGACTCTATCTTGCTAGGACGACATTGAGGAGGTGAAGAAGAGATTTATAACTGCACCGATGCCGGTATTACTAGACGTGAGCAAGAAATTTGGATTTGTACGATGCATCAAGACAAGGATTAGGATGTGTGCTCATGCAAGAAGGCCAAGTGGTAGCTTATGCATCGAGGCAACTAAAGAAGCATGAGTTGAATTATCCTACACACGACCTTGAACTCGCAGCCGTGGTACACGCCTTGAAGATATGGAGACACTACGTTTTTGGTCACCGATGTGAGATTTATATGGATCACAAGAGTCTCAAGTACATATTTACGCAAACGGATCTGAATCTGAGGCAACGCCGATGGTTGGAGCTCATCAAGGATTATGACGTGGGAATCAACTATCACCCAGGGAAGGCCAATGTAGTGGCCGATGCTTTGAGCCGAAAAGGAGTAAGTCATCAACTCACAGTACGAGAGCTGCCATCCGAGTTATGCAAGGAGGTTGAACGGTTGAACCTTGGATTCATAAATGAGATGGGAACGATGGAAGTCAACCTAACATTAGAGCAGGAAATACGGGAAGGACAGACAAAGGACAAGGAAATACAGGAAATCAAGGAAAGGACCCAAGAAGGAAAAGAATTCAGATTTGATGAGGGTGAACAGGGTACCTTATGGCTTGGAAAGAGGATTGTGGTACCTAATGTCAGGCATATTCGAGAAACAATATTGAAAGAGGCACATGACTCACCTTACTCAATTCATCCTGGCTGTACAAAGATGTACAAGGACTTAAAGTCATGTTATTGGTGGGCCAGCATGAAAAAGGACATATCCAAATATGTTGCACTTTGTGATGTGTGCCAACGAGTTAAAGTTGAACATCAAAAGCCAGCCGGATTGTTACAACCATTAAAGATCCCGTAATGGAAGTGGGAAGAGATTGGTATGGACTTTATAGTTGGATTACCCCGAGCTCAGTCTGGCTATGATTCAATATGGGTTATTGTGGATCGATTGACATAATCAGCTCACTTCATACCCGTCAAGACCACATATACTACAGCGAAGCTAGCAGAATTGTATATTGAGCATATCGTGTGTCGACACGGAGTACCGAAGAAGATAGTCTCGGATAGAGGTTCTCAGTTTACCTCCAGATTTTGGCAGAAGTTGCATGAAGCAATGGGAACAAGGTTGAACTTCAGTTCGGCGTATCACCCTCAAACAAATGGACAAACCGAGAGGACCAACCAAATTTTGGAAGACATGTTAAGAGCTTGTGCATTAAAGCATGGGAAAAGTTGGGATAAAAGTTTGCCGTACGCTGAATTCTCGTACAACAATAGTTACCAAGCAAGTTTGAAAATGTCACCCTATGAAGCACTATACGGAAGGAAGTGTAGGACTCCCTTGTTTTGGAATGAAACCGGAGAGAATCAAGTGTTTGGTCCCGACGTGTTACAAGAAGCTGAAAGGCAAGTCCAAATAATACGGGAAAACTTAAAGGCTGCCAAGTCTCGACAAAAAGGTTATGCTGATAATAGGCGAAGGAGTTTGACTTTTGAAGTTGGAGATTTTGTATACCTCAAAGTGTCACCTATCAGAGGTCAGCGACGGTTTAACGTCAAAGGAAAACTGGCACCACGTTACATCGGACCGTTCAAGATTTTGGACAAACGAGGAGAAGTGGCATATCAACTTGAGCTGCCGACGTATCTCTCCGATGTACATGACGTATTTCACGTCTCTCAACTCAAGAAGTGTCTCAGGGTACCGGAAGAACAAGTGCCGATGGACGAGTTAGAACTTCAAGAGGATTTGTCCTATGTCGAGCAACCTATCAAAATTTTGGATATGAAGGAAAGGGTCACGAGAAATAAGAGGATCCGTTGGTGCAAAGTGCAATGGAAACACCATACGGAAGCCGAAGCTACCTGGGAACGTGAAGAAGACCTGAAGGCAGAATTCCCTCACCTTTTCTCCACGCTATCGAATCTCGAGGTCGAGATTCACTTTAAGGGGGGTAGGTTTGTAACACCCTAAATTTTCGCATCATGCATTGCATACATGATCATGCATTAAACACTAGTAGAATAAAAGAAAAATAATAAAACATGCATATACAAATATGTGTAGCAAAAAGAAGAAAAAATAATAATAGTTATAGCCTAAAACTTGTATTAGGGAATAAGTATAAAAATTATAATAATAAAAAATATATAAAAGATATAAATAAATAATACATATATAATAAGAAATATATATATATATATATAAAAGGTAAATGAATAAAAGAAATAAGATAAATAAAAATAATATATATATATATATATAAATATATATATATATATATAATAAAATAAAAAGAAAAAAAAAAGAAAAAAAAGGGACCGCCGGCCCGGCCGCCGAACGGCCCAGCCGAGCGACCCCGCCCCGGCCTGCTTCCGCCAGCGCGCCCGCGCCCGAGACCCCGCGCCCAATGCGACCGACGCGACTGGTCCGACCCCGACGCGCGATCCCGCCCGACCCCGCCGAAAGTTCCGCTCCCGGTACCGCCGCCTATAAAAACGACAGTAACCCTCGTAGGGTTTTTCCCAGCCGCCAGACGCAGCCGCCTGAACAGAGGAAGAAAAGGAGTCCAGAGGGCTGCGCCCAGGGAAGAAAAAGGAGAAAAAGAAGGGGAAGAAGAGGAAGAAAAATAGGAGGGCGCCACTGTCCGCCGGAGATCGACGTCGACATCGCGCCGCCGTCGTCGTGCCACCGGAGGACGCATCTACTTCGTCTACGCATTGTCCCCATCCCGCGATCATCGAAGCCAACGCATCTATGGTAGGCCATGTTCCCGATGCGAATTTTAGCGATCATATTGAACCTAATAGGCGTAACTTGATTTTAGTTGCACCATAATTTTATTTTCAGCAGCATTAATCCACCCTAAAACCCCCGTAAACTCATATGAACACGTATGAACTAGTTGCATCTAATTATTAAACAACTGTAGTAAATTAATTATTGAATTGTGCATGCATACATGTCATTGCATGTTGATTATTTTGTGTGCATTATGTTGATTGTATATGTTCTCTTGTATGTATGATCACACGTAGAGAAACGTGCTCAAGAGGCCGCATACGAGGATTTCCAAAATCAAGACTTTGAAGCGCTTGAGCAACCCCATCCGTCGGAGCAAGGCAAGTGTCCTTGAAGCATATTGATCCTATTTTAAATTAAATGTTTTGGTTGCGAACTTGCATGCTTGTGTCAAATTGATGGGAATCCTATGGTAGGAAGTTTACTAGTTTTGTTTGACCACCCTTGTCACCTGGAATTTATGGTAGAGAGTCAGGAAGGGTTTTTACCTTTTTGCTTCGCATAATTAATTGGGATGGCAAACAACACTACACATTTAATTATGCACCAATGATATTCTGGTTAATGTGAACTGGTCAATATGATGGGTGATCTAAGCAGGCCTGGTATGTGTATGGGTTGGTTGTTATGGTGGTTTGCTTGCTTTAGATCTAAGGACCGGTTCATGCGAGAATATGCCAGGTCAACAGTGCCACCACAAGGCCAAGTATGGGTGCGGCGTAGCTGAATAATTAGGAGCGCTGCTAGTATCATATGGACCATTGGATGGCGCGGGGAATGGGAGTCGAGGAGGACTGCCCTGGGATCCGCATGGCACACGAGGGGGCCCGTGGGTGGGAGAATGGAGATTCAAGCCTGCCGGTGAAACCTTAGTGGGCCCGTACATACTAGTAGTCCCTTTTGAAAGGCTATTTTGTGATCTCTTGGCCACACACCTACGGAAGTGTGAGATGGCATAATGGAGGTTTCTTAGTCATTGAAAGGTGATGAAATCACAAACATGTGGGTAAAGTGGTACAACCTCTGCAGAGTGTTAAAAACTATCATGATAGCCGTGCTCCCGGTTATGAGCGCCTGGATGACCTACATGATTAGAGTTGGAATTGGGATTTGGGATGGCTATGGTCTGGTAATGGTTATGGTTGGTTTATGGTCATGGATATGAATTTGAGTTATGGTAATTGGACATGGATAATGGTGATGTTGGCAATAATTGGACATGGTTTATATTTTGTTAATATGATGGTTATGATGTGATTGTTTCACATAGACATAGTATAATGCTTTTCAAATGTTTTACTGTACTTTTCAGCACTTAGCCATTATTACATTCGTCATTTGAATAAGCCACATGTCATACTTTCCACACTTGCTGAGTACGACATGTACTCACCCTTGCAATCCCCCCCAACAGCTACTGGAGACAATTGGGAGTACCCTGAGGATTACGTGGAGTACTAGGTTGCGTACCGCCATCAATTGCCTGTGGATTGGAGTCGTGCTGTTTATTTTATTTTCCGCTGCATTATTTAGAGTTTTATCATTCGTGAACTATTGGATTATTGTAATAAAGTACTTATTTAATAGTTAAGACGTGGTTAAATTCTGTATATCGTTTGTGATGCAACCGTATATGTGTGATGAACTTCCTGGGCACACATATGCGTTACGCTTGGTTCATATTCGGAACCGGGTGTCACATGGATGCTCCGACGTTGCCCACTATCTGCGTAGAAACATTGACGGCGGGACCCCTGGGAGGTGCTAGAACTGGATGTTCTGGCGTCGTCCACCATCGTCGTGAAGTCGTCGACGGCAGGCCCTGGTGTACATGCTATGGCAAGAGAAACCTGTTAGCAACAAGTGCAGGCAGGAGAGTTTACTCACTTATTCGCGCTTGGTGCTGTCGCTAACGTTCTGGGACGTCGACGGCAAGCCCCTTTGGAGGTGCCGGAGCTGGATGCTCCGGCGTCGCCCACCATCTTCGTAGGTATGTTGGCGGCGGACCCCCTGAGAGTTGCCGGAGCTGGATGCTCTGGTGTCGCCCACCATCTTTGTATGTACGTCGACGGCGGCCCCCTTGGGAGGTGCCGGAGCTGGATGCTCCGGCATCGCCCACTATCTTCTTAGAAACATCGACGGTGGCCCCATTGGCAGGTGCCGGAGCTGGATGCTCCGGCGTCGCCCACCATCTTCGTAGAAACGTTAACGGCGGGCCCCCAGGGAGGTGCCGGAGCTGGATGCTCCGGCGTCGCCCACCATCTGCGTAGAAACGTTGATGGCGAGCCCCCTGGGAGCTGCCGGAGCTGGATGTTCTGGCATTGTCCACCATCATCGTGAAGTCGTCGACGGCAGGCCCCTGGTGTATAGGCTATCGCAAGAGAAACCTGTTAGTAACAAGTGTGAGGCAAGAGAGTTTTACTCACTTATTCGTGCTTGGTGCTGTCACTGACGTTCTCGGACGTCGACTGCAGGTCCCTTGGGAGGTGCCGGAGCTGGATGCTCCGTTGCACCCTGCTTCGTATGTCCTGCACACATAATGGAGGTGCATATTGTTTTTCTCGTTGGTGATCTTTTCCTATCCTTAAGTATAGTCATGTCTTATAGTCCTGGGCTGGTACACGGGATTTGGGTAATTCTGTGCATTGGCGCTCAGGGTCCGGCTTTCTTCTTATTCAGGGTATGAGCATCCTGGCCCCTGGTACTTAGCCACAACACTGGGAGGCAAATCTTACGTGCTTGGGGTACAGGACCAAGCTAAGCATGTTGCGCGCTCTTGACCTCTAACTCGGTGTTGGCCTTTCACGGGGAACCAATTGGCACCACAGGTCCCCAAGTAAGAGGGGAGCTGTGAGGTTCCAAGACACCTTGCAGGTACCTCAAATACATCTGCCTGTAGCAGGGTTGCATGACTCTACTAGGGGCGATACAGAAAAGATCTCACCAAGTACACAAAGACAATGTAAGGAAGATGAGTCTAGTTTGATTGATCACAAAATTAACAGGTAATGTAAGTGAGCATAAGAGAAAGCATATGGTAATACAGTGAATTTATTATCATTGGTGTTCCCAGGAGTGAATTGGCTTTACAATAAGGCAACAGCCCACTCCAGTTGGCAAGGGAGGTAGAGTGTTCATGCTTAGGGTACAGGACCAAGCCAAACGGCTGAACACTGTGGACCTGTCCCTCCCAGAGATTGGTTGTCCTACATGTCGTTCCTTGGCACCATGACATCCTACACTGTCCCACTTTTAAGCTTAGGGATAGAACTTATGGAGGTGGTCTATGTTCCATGGGTTGGGGAGGGGTTCTCCTTCTTCCGTGGCGAGGCGGACACACTCGGGGCGGGATACTTGTATCACTCGGAAGGGGCCGTCCCAGCTGGGGGAAAGTTTGTGCGACCCTTCTCGAGAGAGTATGCGCCGCAGCACCAGGTCACCTGTCTTGAGATCTCTACTCCGTACGAACCACTCTTGGTAGCGCCCCAGCGCCTGTTGGTAACGTGCGTTTCAGATGGTGGCATGCCACCTTGCTTCGTCGACGAGGTCGACATCTTCTCGTCGGAGCTGTTCCTGTGAGGCTTAGTCGAACGCTCGGACTATGAATGAGCCCACAACGATTTCTGGGGGAGGACAACCTCGACCCCATACACCATAAAGAAAGGTGCTTCTCTTGTGGCACGACTGATTGACGTCCTGCTTGCCCACAGGGCACCGGGGAGTTCGTCGATCCATTTGGCACCATGCTTATCCAAGCTGTCATATGTGCGTGTCTTGATGACTCTGAGGATCTCAGCGTTAGCCCTTTTGACTTGTCCATTGCTCTTTGGATGAGCCACAGATGCATAAAAAACTTGGATGCCGATGTATTCGCAGTAGTCCTGGAAAGCTGCACTGGTGAATTGGGTCCCGTTGTTGGTGATGATCCTGTTCGGGACCCTGAACTTGTAGACAATTGATTTGATGAACTTGACTGTGGAGTCCTTGTTGATGTTGATCACTGGGGCTGCTTCCAGACACTTGGTGCATTTATCTATGGCGACATAGAGGAACTGGTACCCTCCGACTGCCCTGGGAAAGGGTCGCAGGATATCCAACCCCCAGACTTCGAAAGGCCAGGAGGGCGGGATCATCTGCAGTGGCTGCGCTGGGGTGTGGATTTGCTTGGCATGGAACTGGAATGCTTTGCACTCCTTGAACATTTTGACTGCGTCTTGTAGTGCTGTTGACTAGTAGAAACCATGCTGGAAGGCTTTGCCAACCAACGAGTGGGAGGCCGCGTGATTCCCACACTCTCCTTCGTGGATTTCCTCGAGCAAGTCGCAACCTTCCTGCTGAGTTATGCACCATAACAGTACGCCGTTGGCACCACGTCGACAGAGATCACCTTCTACTAACATGTAGCATTTCGCCGTCCTCACAATCCTCTCAGCAGATGCTGGGTCCTCTGGGAGGAGGTTGTCCTTCAGGTAGTCCCGTACCTCCGTGATCCATGCATCGGGTCTGTCCTGGACTTCCAGATCTTGGGCGCCAGGTGATTGGGGATCCCTGGTTACGCTCAAGAAACTTAGTGGCCTCCATGGTCGCAGGGCCGTCGTGGTTGCCAGCTCCGTGGGGCTGGGCTCACCTTCTTCATTAGGCCCTGCTGGCCTAGCGATCGGCCGCACCAACCTCCTGCTGAAGACCTATTCTGGAACGGGGGCTCCTATGGAAGCCATGGTTGACAGGGCATCGGCGACAGAGTTGTCGGTGCGCAGCACATGGCAGAGATCCAAGGCCTCGAACCCATCTTCTAGCTTCTTCACATGTATCAGATATGCCGCGAGCTGTGGGTCATTGCAGCAGCTCTCACCCCGGACTTGCTTGATGATCAGCTGAGTCTCCCTTGACCAGCATCTGCTGGACACCAAGACCTTGCGCAGCTGTGAGCCCGAAGATCAGGGCTTCGTACTCCGCCATGTTGTTGGCGGCCTTGAAGTTGAGGCACAATGCATACTTGGACTACTCCTGTGTTGGCGAGGTGAGCAATACCCCGGCTCCAACCCCTTGCTTCCTTGAGGACCCGTCGAAGAAGAGTGTCCAGTGAGGTCCGATAAGTACAAGAGCCCTGGGCTCTGGTTCACTGATCTCCCAGCCCCCTGGGTTGCTCAGTGAGGGTGTCCATTCGACAACAAAGTCCGCCAGAGCTTGACTCTTGATTGCATGTCGTGGCAAGAAATCAAGCTCGAACCCCGCTAATTCAGCTGCGCACTTGGCGATGTTGCCAGTTGCGTTCGGGCTGCGCAGCACTGCTCCCAGTGGGAACGAAGTCACCACTGATACTCGGTGTGCCTGAAAATAATGGCAAAGCTTCCTCGACGTGATTAGCACCGCATAAAGCAGCTTGTGCACTTCGAGGTATCTTGTCTTTGCCTCATGCAGGACTTCGCTAATGAAGTAGACCGGGTGTTGGATGGTCTGGGACTTTTTGAGGGAATCCGACTCATCTTCTTCCCTCAGCTCTAGGTCCAATGGTACCATGTCTCCTGGGCCTGCTGCTTCCTTTGGGGCTGGGACCCAAAGGCTTCGGGGCCCCCTATGGAGACCCGATCATCCTCTGGGGGCTGGGACCCAGGGGCCTTGGTCTCCGGGGCCCCCTTGGGGGACCCGGACGTCCTCTGGGGGCTGGGACCCAGAGGCTCCTTGGACTTCGGGGCCCCCTTGGGGGACCCGAACGTCCTCTGGGGGCTGGGATCCAGAGGCTCCTTGGTCTCCGGGGCCCCCTTGGGGGACCCGGACATCCTCTGGGGGCTAGGACCTAGAGGCTCCTCGGTCTCTAGGGCCCCCTAGGGGGACCCAGACGTCCTCTGGGGTCTGGGACCCAGAGACTCCTCAGTCTTCTGGAGCCCCTAGGGGGACTCGGACGTCGTCTAGGGGCTGGGACCCAGAGGTTCCTTGGATTTCGGGGCCCCCTTGGGGGACCCGGATGTCCTCTGGGGGCTGGGACCCAAAGGCTCCTCTATTGTTGGGGCCCCCTACAAGGTCCAAGACCTAGGGCTCAGAATCAGCTGCAGGGGTCCCTTCCTTTCGTTGGTGCTGCTGGTGACTGGCCCGCTCTGCCACCAAAACCATGCTTACCACTTCTGTTGTGGCGGCGATGTAGAGGTACAGGGGCTCCCTGGGCTCTGGTGCCACCATTATTGGCAGTGTCGTCAGCTGCTGCTTTAGCTCGCGGAATGCCTTCTCCGCTTCTTCGGTCCAGATGAACAGTCCAGACTGGCGCATGAGCTTGAAGAACGGAAGGGCCTGCTCATCCAGCCTAGAGATAAACCGGCTGAGCGCTGCCAAACACCATGCAAGCTTCTGTACATCCTTGATGCGGGCTGGGGGCTGCATCAGCTCCACCACCTTGATCTTTTCTGGGTTGGCCTCAATCCCTCGGTGTGAGACCAAGAAACCGAGGAGCTTCCCAGCTTTGACTTCGAACACGCATTTGTTGGGATTGAGCTTCATGCGTGTGGTTCGCAATCTATCAAAGACTAGGGCGAGGTTCTCTAGTAATGATGTATGTGACTGGATTTTTACTACAATATCATCGACATATACCTCTACTAGGTACCGAGTGAGGTCCCTGAATGTTTTATGCATAGCTCGTACAAAGGTGGGGAGGGCATTCTTAAGACCGTATGGCATGAAGACATAGCAGTAAAGGCCATCTACGGTTATAAATGCGTATGTTCTTCGTCCTCTCTAGACATTGGGATTTGGTGGAACCCTGAATATGCATCTAGAAAGCATAGCATATCGCACCCCGAAGTTGAATCTACGATTTGATCAATTCTAGGGAGAGGGAAGGGATCTTTAGGACATGCCTTGTTGAGGTTGGTGTAGTCAATGCACATCCGAAGCTTACCACCAGCTTTGGGGATGACAACAGGATTGGCCAACCATATGGGATGGTGGACCTCCCGTATGAAGCCAGCATCGAGGAGCTTCTTGATGTCCTCGCGAATGAAGTTCTGCCGCTTGATGGACTGCTTATGGGGCCTCTGTTGTTGTGGCCGTGCATCGGGGTAAATCTTCAGATGGTGCTCAATCACTTCCCTGGGGATGACCGACATCTACGACGGTTGCGAGGCAAAGATGTCGACATTGTCTTGTAGGAAAGTAGTGAGTGTCGATTCCTACTCACTGTCGAGACTCCCCGTGATACGGGTGGTCTGAGCCGCATCAGAGCCAATCTGGATTGTCTTGATGGGTACATCATCATCGTCGGAGGGCTGCACTCGTGGTCACTACAAGGATTCCACCCTGTTGCAATGATTGTACTGCAGCAAATACTAAATCGTTACACTAAGCTTGGTCTGTTGCCACTATTCACTAGTTCGTGGCATTAGCATCTATTGCCACAGAACACGATTGTTGCATTGGGATCTGTTGCAACGATTCACTAGTTCGTGGCATTAGGATCTATCGCCACGAATCTGTTGCCACGATTCACTAGTTCGTGGCATTAGCATCTATCGCCATGGAACACGATCGTTGCATTAGGATCTGCTGCAACGATTCACTAGTTCGTGGCATTAGGATCTATCGCCATGAATCTGTTGCCACAATTCACTAGTTCGTGGCATTAGCATCTATCGCCACGGAACACGACCGTTGCATTAGGATCTGTTGCCACAATTCACTAGTTCGTGGCATTAGGATCTATCGCCATGAATTTGTTGCCACGATTCACTAGTTCGTGGAATTAGCATCTATCACCACAGAACATGACCGTTGTATTAGGATCTGTTGCCACGATTCACTAGTTCATGGCATTAGCATCTATCGCCACAAATTTGTTGCCACGATTCACTAGTTCGTGGCATTAGCATCTATCGCCATGGAACACGGCCGTTGCATTAGGATCTGTTGCCACGATTCACTAGTTCGTGGCATTAGCATCTATCGCCATGAATCTGTTGCCACGATTCACTAGTTCGTGGCATTAGCATCTATCGCCACAGAATACGATCGTTGCATTAGGATCTGTTGCCACGATTCACTAGTTCGTGGCATTAGGATCTATCGCCACGAATCTGTTGCCACTATTCACTAGTCATGGCATTAACATCTATCGCCATGGAACCCGATCGTTGCACTAGGATCTGTTGCCACAATTCACTAGTTCGTGGCATTAGGATCTATCGCCATAGAACACGATTGTTGCACTAGGATCTGTTGCCACGATTCACTTGTTCATGGCCTTAGCATCTATCACCACGAATCTGTTGCCACGATTCACTAGTTCGTGGCATTAGGATCTATCGCCATGTTACCCGATCGTTGCACTAGGATCTGTTGCCACGATTCACTAGTTCATGGCCTTAGGATCTATCGCCACAAATCTGTTGCCACGATTCACTAGTTCGTGGCATTAGCATCTATCGCCACGGAACCCGATCATGGCATTAGGATCTGTTGCTACGATTCAATAGTTCGTGGCATTAGCATCTATCGCCACGGAACCCAATCGTTGCATTAGGATCTGTTGCTACGATTCAATAGTTTGTGACGTTAGCATCTATCTCCATGGAACCCGATCGTTGCATTAGAATTTGTTGCCACGATTTACTAGTTCGTGGCATTAGCATCTATCGCCACGGAAAGCAATCATTGCATTAGGATCTGTTGCCACGATTCAATAGTTCGTGGCGTTAGGATCTATCACCACGAAACTCAAACGTTGCATTTGGAACTTATGCCACGATTTACAAGTTCGTGGCGATAGTATCTATCACCACGAAACACAATCGTTGTATTAGGATCCGTTGCCACGAAATACCGGTTGGTGGCGTTAAGATCTATCGCCACGGAACACAAACTGCATTACATATAGTGTTCACGTACAGCTAGCTCACACAGTACCTATATGAAAAAATCATCATCTTCGCTGTCCTCCCTCAATATTGGAGGTACAATACCATCATTGATATATGTATCATCATCGTCGTGGTCGTCGTCGTCATCTTCATTTGAAAGAGCAGAAGCATCACCGGTTGCTCCGTCAATGTCATTCCTATCCCATGTGGTCATATCCTCATTTATATCAGTAAGTCGTCGATCATCAAATAATGTCTCAGCCTCCATCGTCTCAGTGACATTATTTTCACTATATCCAGGGGGCATGGCAAAAAGGTTTCTTGGCATCGTTTTAACAACTGTAGCCCATTTAGGTTGCTTCACACTTCTAAAGTAAAAAACTTGTTCTGCTTGGGTGGCTAGAATGTAAGGCTCATACTTAAATTGAGAAATAGTAGTGTCCACATCTATCATTCAGTATCAATCCATTTTGTAGCCTCTGCTTTGGCTCTGACCGGAACGAGGCCGATCAAACCATTCACATTCAAATAACATAACCTCTTGATTTTTTAATGATTAAAAGCACTTGTGAACATGTAACAAGTTCAAAACAGCAAGAAAGTTCGACCATGACCAGTTTTAGTGTAAGTAATTACTCCAATTACTAGACATGGCAAAAACTAAAAAATGTATAACACGAGTAATGTAGTAAGAACTTTCAGCATGTAAAAGGAATCACAAAGTCATATATGTATGAAATACTATGCTCATATTATTTTAATTTCAGATTCACACATAGACTTCCCAAGTTTCAAAAACTCCCCCTCAATTTAAGCCATGAGGATGCATAACCCCTATTTCACTACGAATGTAACAAAAACGAGTGAAATCCAAAGGTTTTGTAAAAATGTCAGCCAATTGTTGTTCGGTATCTTCATGGTAAAGCACAATGTTTCCTTTTTCAACGTTATCTCGGAGAAAGTGATACCTAATGTCAATGTGCTTCGTTCTAGAATGTTGCACGGGGTTTTTAGCAATGCAAATGGTACTAGTGTTATCACAGAATAGTGGAACACTATCTAGATCAACCCCATAGTCCTTAAGTATTTGAACAATCCAAAGAATTTGTGAGCAAGCACTAGCAGCAGCTACATATTCAGATTCGGCTGTGGATTGTGCAACTGAATTTTGTTTTCTAGAGGACCAAGCAACAAGAGAATTACCAAGAAAATGACAAGCACCGGAAGTACTTTTCCTATCAATCCTACAACCTCCAAAATCAACATCCGAAAAAGCTTTCAAAGTAACGGTTGAGGAAGAAGGAAGAAAAATGCCAAATTCTTGGGTTCCATGTAGGTACCTGAGAATCCTTTTGACGGCTTGACGATGTGAAACACGTGGGGAAGCTTGAAACCGTGCACAAAGACATACGCTGAATTGTATGTCCGGTCTTGATGCCGTGAGGTACAAAAGTGATCCGATCATGCTTCTATATTCTTTTTGATTCACAGATTCACCATCTTCATCAAGTTCAAGTGTTGTTGCTATTCCCATTGGTGTTCGAAGAGGCTTGCTTTTGTCCATGTTGAAGCGCCTTAGGAGGTCTTTGGTATACTTCGTTTGATGCACAAATGTACCCTCCTTGGTTTGCTTGATTTGCAGCCCCAAAAAGTAAGTGAGTTCACCCATCATACTCATTTCAAATTCGGAACTCATCATTTCTGAAAACTTGGACACAAGATCATGAGAAGCACAACCAAAGATAATATCATCCACATACACTTGAACGAATAATGAGTCATTGTCATGCTTAAACACAAAAATAGTTTTATCAACCTTGCCCATGGTAAACCCCTTTTCAAGTAAGAATGTTTTTAACCTATCATACCATGCTCTAGGGGCTTGTTTGAGACCGTATAAGGCTTTGGACAGTTTGTAAATATGATTAGGAAAATCTGGATTTTCAAAACCCGGTGGTTGTTTGACATAAACCTCCTCATCTATGTAGCCATTAAGAAAAGCACTTTTAACATCCATTTGATATAGCTTAAAACCTTTAGATGCTGCAAAAGCTAACAAAATTCTTATGGCTTCTAATCTAGCGACAGGAGCAAAAGTTTCATCAAAATCTAGACCTTCAATTTGAGTGAAACCTTGAGCAACCAACCTAGCCTTATTCCTAACCACAACCCCATCCTCACTTTGTTTATTTTTAAATACCCATTTAGTTCCAATTAAAGTGTGACCTTGAGGTGGAGGTACAAGTTTCCAAACATTATTTCTTTCAAAATTTTCTAACTCTTCTTGCATGGCAATAATCCAAGATTCATTAGTGAGTGCGTGTGATATATCTTTGGGTTCAAAAGAAGCAACAAAAGCATAATGAGCATGAGAGTTTGGATCGTAAAACCTGGACCGTGTGACTCGTTCGTGCAAGTTTCCAATCATCTGTTGTGGGGGATGATCTTTGTAAAACCGTAGGGGAACAGATGTCTCACAAGCTTCTTCTTCTTCATGTTCATCACAAATCGATGAGCTTGTGGCTTGAGGATGATTTGAATAAACATTGATGGTTGTCGGTGCTGGTTGAGAATTAACATCCGGAGCTAAACCAAAGTCTTTAGCTGCTGAATTTTCTGGCAGCAACTCCAATTCTTCCTCATCTTCAATGAAAATGCTCTCCCCCTGCGGATATGGATCTGGACCTGCAATGTTTGAGCTAGTACCTGGGCTAGATTCATCAAAAGACACTTCACAAGTCTCCATAATTTTGTTAGTGTCAAGTAAAAGCACATGGTAGCCTCTAGTATGAGATGGATAACCAAGAAACATGCCATCAATGGATCTAGATTCAAATTTATCAAGATTACCATGTTTCTTAACAAAGAATTTGCAACCAAAGACCCAAAAGTGTGTAACACTAGGCCTATGTCCAAATCGAAGCTCATATGGTGTTTTACCTAGCTTAGCACGCAAGAAAACATGATTTGAGACATAACAAGCGGTTGCTAATGCATCAGCCCAAAATTTCCTAGGAGTTTGATATTCACCAAGCATAGTCCTATCCATATCAACTAAGGTTCTGTTCTTTCTTTCTACAACACCATTTTGTTGAGGTACATATGGTGAAGAGAATTGATGATCTATTCTATTTTCAGCACAAAAGTGATCAAAAGATTGATTTTTAAATTCAGTTCCATTATCACTTCTAATTGCTTTTAATGATCCTGGGTGATCAATTGATAATCTAAGAAATAAAATTCTAAAGTGACTAAAAACTTCATTCTTAGACGCCATAAAGTAAACCCAAGAGTATCTAGAATAATCATCAACGATAACAAGAACATACCATTTACCTCCGAAGGATTGAACACGTGAAGGTCCTATGGTGCCAAGATGCAAAAGTTGACATGGTTCAGTTGTCATGATCATTGTGAGAGGAGTATGTGAACCTGCAACCATCTAAGCATGTCTACAAGAAGAGCACACAATTTCTTTGTCCCCTTTAAGCTTAGGAAGCCCACGTATGCGATCAAGAGCACTAACACACGTTAGGTAATCAAAGCCTACGTGACCAAGTCTACGATGCCAAAAATATAAGTCCTTCAAATCATTAGCAACTAGACACCTATGCTTAGAGGAAGACATATCAAAATCAGCTTTAAAAACTCTTCCAAACCGAGACATGTTAAAAATAAGCTCACTGTTTGAACCTACAACTTTGCAGCAGTTTTTATTGAAAATAATTTCTAGATTTTCATCTAGCAATTGTGCAACAGAAAGCAAGTTGTATTTCAAATTTTTGACAAGTGCCACATCCTTCAAAGTGTAGTGATCATTTACTCTAACTGAACCCTTAGCAATTATAGGAGTTGAAGAATTATCGGCAAAAGTAACATTCTCTACACGTGACACAAAAGAGAGGGAGGAGAACCAATCTTTGTTACCGGTCATGTGGCGTGAGCAACCTGAATCCACAATCCAAATGTTCTCCTTCCTCAAACATGTAACCTACATAAAAGCACAATACGTCGATGACTCAATACTGGGGTTAGTCAAAAGGCATTTAGGAATCGAGTACTGAGTCATGCGATGTGCAGCAGGAAAAACACGCGAAAGCTAAGACAAAACAGCAGGTTTATGAGTCAAAGTTTGAGATTTTTTATTCTTGACTACTAACCTACAAGGTGTTACTTGTGTAGCACAAAAATCAGTAGCTCCGGAGGCAAAAACAGAAGGTCCGGAGGTAAACTTTGAATATTTTTGACTCAAAACAGCAGGTTGTACATTCGGTTCAAAGTGTGCAGCAAAATTTGCATGAAAGTTATGAGATCTAGCAACCATTCTTTCCCTCTTCTGTTGTTTAGCTAGTCTATAACAAAAATCTATGACATGACCATCTCTACCACAGAAGGTACAATGAAATTTAACTTTGTGTTCATGTCTAGATGAGCAAGCAATATTTTTATTTGAAACCGAATGAGGCAACACTCCTGCAGATTTGAAAACCACTCATTTTTATTTAGGAACTGTTCGAATCAAACCACTTCCTAATGACTTTACAATTTTAGGTGGATGTGCCTTAGCATGAGCATGAGAATCAAAACCTAAACCAGTTTTATCATTGCAAGACTTGGAAGAATTCAGCAGTAAGTTTAGGTTCTTATTCCCATTACAAAACTGATCTAATGTCCTATGCATGTCATCAAGTTTATTGGACATATCAAGGCAATTTTCACATGAAGTTTTTCCTTTTAGTTTGCAATTTGAACAAAATTTAACTTCATGAGAACGTAAAGCATTGTTCAATATAGAAATTTCATTCATAGCATCCTGTAGTTTCTTATCAAGATCATCACAAGTAGAACAATGCAAATCAATTGTAGAACAGTTAACATCTTTCAAGTTTTTATCATTAAGTGCAGCAAGCTCTTTGTTCCTTTCAATTTCTAACTCAAGTTTATCAAGTGTGGAGGTGTGCACACTTCTTAGTGAGGACAATTGTTCATATATTAAATCACATGAGGAACATGCATCATCACTAGGAATCAAAGTTTTTAAACGGTTGATTTCAGATTCTAGTGATTCAATTTTAGCAGCACTATCCCTAAGCTTTTGTCCTTTTTCTTAACAATAATAGTGGCACGAGAAATAGCATCACACATTTCTTTGCAAGTAGGACATACCTCTTCATTGTCGCTGTTGTGTTCTGCCTCCTCCATACTTGATCTTGACTTGCCTGCCATGAAGCACAAGTTTGCCAAATAATCTTCATCTTCATCACTTCCAATGTCCACGTCGCTTGAACTGAACTCTTGAAAAGCGGTGATGAAACTATTGATCATCTTGTGTCCTATGGTACCTTTCTTCTTCTTCGTATCTTTTGCAGAGGAGTGCTTCGTTCTTGTTTTCTTTTCATCCCAGGAAGTAGGACCTAAAAGGTTAGGGCAATCTGAACGAAAATGTCCTGTCTTACCACATTCGAAGCATCGTAGAGGTTCGGAGCTTCCTCTCCTTCTAGTTGTCACATTTTGCAATGCTTTTGAGAACCTCGTAGAGAGAAGTGCTAGCTCCTCCTCTGGAAACTTCTCAATCTGTTCAAGGGTTAGAGAGGACAACAAAGCAAGTGTACTACAAGATGAAGATTGGCCGGAGCTAGGCATATCACGTTGAGAAACAAAAGCAATAGACTCGTTGGGGTTCTTACATGATATTATATCAATTTCATGAGTTTTTAGCTTGGAATATTGCGCATCTAAAGTAAGTGTACTCATGACAGTAGATTCACGAATAGATGTAACTTTCATCTCCCAAATTGACATATCTAATGCACTTAACAATTGTCTAGCATTTTCAGCATCTGAAAAATTAACATTGACGCTACGCAAGTTGCTGAGAATTTTATTAAAGCGAACAAAGAGATCATCAATTGACTCACTGGGTTGCATCTCGAAGCACATGTATTCTTTCTTGAACATGTCTTGGCTTACCTCCTTGATCGTGTTGGATCCTTCGTGGTAGTCACAAAGTGCTTTCCACACATCGTATGCAGATCGGAGGTGTGCAACACGGTCGAAGTCGCTTTGTGTTAATCCTTGTATGATCAAGTTTCGAGGCTTGTTGTTGTTGTTGTCGACATCTCTCAGATTTGTAGCTGTAACTTGATCGTTTGATGGCACTTCGTAAGGCTTGTATACCTTCTCCCATATTGCAAAGCCTTGTGCCTGGATGAAAGCCTCCATGCGTGCCTTCCAAACCTGAAAATCAATATCAGCAAACACACACGGTTTGGCGGAGTACTTCTCCATGATGATTAGTCAAAAACACGTGCAAATCACAAAGATTAGAGCACCGTGGCTTTGATACCAATTGTAGGATCCAAGAGCACGTGAAAAGCTACCAGAGGGGGGTGAATGGTAGATTTAAAAATCTTACGCAGCGGAAACAATTAAACCCCAAACCCTTTCGGCAGAAAAACGATCTGTTAAAGAAATCGTGTGTGAGACTAATCTAAACGTGTTTCACCGTGACAAAAGTGATAGATATCAGATAGAATCAAGTCACAAAGACAACACAAAAATAATCACTCAAATCCATCGAGAAAAACTCAAGTTATGATTGAAAGATCAAACAATGGTCAATCTGCCCTACCCGAGAAAAAAACAGTTCTTGAACCCTGCAAAGAAACTCGTGTAGATCATAGACCACAAATCCAATGACCGTGAAATTTTGACAGATGATAGAAAATCAAGTTGTGAAGACAACCCAAAAATAATCACGTCAATTGGATCTGTAAAACTCGAGTTATGATAAAACCACCAACGAAAGGTAGTGCTGTCCAGAAACTCGACGAGTAAAACTTGTCTGGAACAAGTCGGACGAACAAGGCACAAAAGTTCCTTGAAACTACGAATTTTATTCAATAGAACACAAGAGGAACAGCCACAAAGTCGTGCCCCACGAGCTCTGGGCTCCCTTGCTTATATAACCAGCCCTTAGGCCAACCTAATATCAACTAGGACTTCAATCCTACTCAGATCATGAATCGTAACTTTCCATAACTGCTCAAGATTCTTCTATACGCAGATAGAAGCAATCTTAAGATTTCCAAACACCTTAGGAACGTATCCCACATTCCTAAACAACTCAAATTCATGACCCACACGAAATCCTATCATAACCAACTCAAATCTTTCCATATTTGAGTCAAACCCGACTCAGCCGCAACCTGAGTCCATAACCTAGTCGGTTGGACCTTACTGACCAATTCTTTACGTCCACATCTCTTCATAATGTCTCGGAACCATGTAGCCACGTCCATGCACTCCTTGCACACGTGCAAACATCTTCCAATGACGTCCACGATACCTTCACATGCATTGTTCTTGATTCAATCATGTTGCGCAACCTCCTGATCAGCTCAACCACAATTCCTCCTGAATTTGGTTGTTGGAACCTCATCTCCTCCCTGAGACTAGTCCAATGGATCCCGTCACCAGCCATGTCTTGAACTCAAGCAACACCTGCACATGAATAAACAACCAATCCATACGATCCCAAGTCCTCGACTTGACTCAAGTTAGTTCCGAACACAACACCCTACGTGAGAACCTCACATAAGCATGTTGCAAAACCACAGTAACACGATATCATCCATATCAACCAAAACGCACCAAAAACTTAGCAAATGAATACTAAGCAATCTTTCCAACAATGTAAAGCAAGTACGAAACATTGCAAATGAAAAGCAGAAGCACTACGGTCAAGTTCTGGACCTTGCCAAAGCAACCCGAACCTTGAGCCGGAGCTAACAAAAAGCTAGTCGAACCTAGCGCTGGAGCTTACCAAAACTAGTACAACCAAGCTCCCGCCGGAGCTTACAAAACTAGCAGGACCTAGCGCCGGAGCGAACCAGAACTAGTCGGAACTAGTAAACCCAAAAGCCGGAGCTAGAAAAATCAACTCGGAGCTTAGCAAAAACACGGCGGAGCTATCAAAAACATGTCGAAGCTATCAAAGACATGCCGGAGCTATCAAAGACATGCCGGAGCTAAAGACAAAACTTCACCGGAGCTGACCAAAGCTAGTCGGACCTTGCCAATAAGTCGGACCTAGCATCAAACATAACCGGAGCTACCCAAATCAAGCCGGACCTACCATCGGACCTTGCTGTAGCTCGGTGCTAGAGTCAGACCTTGATAAAAAGGTGTTTTGGTGATATTCAAAACTTTTATCGTCAAAGCAAGTGTATTCACTACAAGCCAATGTATTCAGCACACATAGGTCTTACAGATGGGCCCACTGATAGTACAGCTAAGTGTTTGATTTTGAATTAGTGCTTAAAAGCCATTTCAGACATGTCTGACATGTGTCGGAAAAGTTCAAGATATCAAGGTGGGATTTTTGGTTGGCTTGTCCGACTGTGCACCCCTCAGACAAGTACACATCAGACAAGTCCAAAGAACTATGGATATGTCCGGGTTCATGCAAAGAGTATTCAGATATTGTCTGGCCAGACTCAGAAAAGTCAGAGTGGCTAGAAGACTTAGAATTTTTCTAAGTCCTGGCTATGCAGCGACATCTCAGACATGTCTGGTCCAACACGGACAAGACTGAGGGGCTAGGGGACTTAGATTTTTTCTATGTTCTGGCAATGTAGTGAGAATTCGGACAGGTGTGGCCCAACTCGAAAAAGTTCGAGGGGCCAGGGGACTTAGAATTTTTCTAAGTACTTGCTGTGCAGTGACAACTCGGACATGTCTAATCCAACTCGGACAAGTTTGAGGGACCATAGGACTTAGAATGTTTCTAAGTCTTGGCTGTGTAGTGACATCTCAGACATGTCTGGATCAATTAGGACATGTCCGACAGGCTAGGAAGACTTATAATTTTTCTAGTTCTTGGTTTGCTGGACAAGTCTGACACACTACGAACTAACCGAATCTGTGCAGGGAGAACTCGGACCCGAGCCTATAGCTCGGACGAGTCTGTACCTTTAGGTTAAATGATCTTCTTTCAAACTACCTTAGAGGTTGAGCTCCCATTTGATTATCTAAGGTTACAAGAGTCATGTCCTTCTTGATTGTACGATGTTTTCTATGACTCGAAAAAAATAAAAATCTTAATTCTATGAGTCCTCTTTGCGTCTTTTCTCCTTTTCAATTATCATATTCCATACTCCAATTTATGTGACAACTCAACAATGTTCATTATCTTTTTAATTGTTTGTCATTAATTATCCAAAACTCACAAAGAACCTAGATTTACTTTCAACAGCTAAAAAGGAAAAATTGTTGTTGCTGCTTTGAGTGCTGATTGCCGAGGGGTCAAAGGGACGTACGTGCCAATGCTGCATTGCGATGCATGCACACTGAACAGAGTTGCACTGCCGCCGGCTTCTTAGACCATCCGCAACGGTTTCTTCTAAAATTTACTTTATCTCTTTATACTTCTAGTATATCCTCTATAATTCCAGCATTGCACTCTGGACACTTACTCTATACTTCCAGTAATCTACTCTATATTTACAGTTCAGTAAGCTTTGGACCATCCGCACCAGCATACTCTAAAGCATACTCTATGCACTATTCTCCTTCAACTTTTACAGTATGTACTCTAAATTACACTGCAAAATAGTATATTCAGTATGCTTTACAGTATACCACTGCGGATGGTCTTACAGAGAACCACTACGGATGGTCTTATCTGTTCCTTTGTTTCAGTGCTAATCGTTTGGATGCCAGAGATGATAACACCATCCACAGAGGCATACTGTAAAGTCTACTGAATAGGTGTAAATTTAGAAGAAGATACTAAAAAATAGAGTAAGATAAGTGTATAAAGGCAAAGACTGCTATGCAATCTGAACTTCTGTGCAAGCGTGTAGTCCGCGAATCTCAGCCATTAGATGGACATCTAAGGATAACTACTATTTTACATATAGATCCTTCACTTTATACAGGCAGGTGGAAGGATTTATGTGTAAAATGGCAGGCGCCCTTAGATGTTCATCAAATGGTTGAGATTTACGAATTGCACGCTTGCACAGAAATCCAGATTGCACAACAGCCGTTGTCGTGTATAAAAGATGATTTAGAGGAGGCCTTTTAAGTGAGGCAATCCAAACCATAAGTTGCATGCTCATCTGGGATTTATCACGATGTCATTTAATGCACGCGCTAGTTGAGAAAAACAAAAGGGACAGGGCAGCACGCGCGAGCTAGTGGCAGGGTTTGTACAAAAGGCAAAGTTTTATACGGTAACTATGAGACGCAAATAATGAAGCAATGATGAAAAGACAATATATATACCGGCAATGTGCTTATTCGTCTTCCACAAAAGGGGAGCGTAACATAAGATTAATAAACTCTCACAAAAGGGGAGCGTAACATAAGATTAATAAACTCTGATCCCGGCTTTTTGGAAATAAGAACAGCGGAAATCATACCAAATACTTCCTTCGTTCTGAAATAAATAATATTTTAAAACATCTATTTAGTTTAAATTGAATTAGATTTTGTCTAAAAACACCATTTATTTTATAACCAAGGGAGAAAAACAATGCTTCTCTACTATGAATACAGTGAGCGCGTCTCTCTCCAGGAATAGCGCGTCTCTCTGCAGGGATGGGACTCAAATCGTCTGCAGTAACTGCAGCTGACAAGTAGGACCAGATGGCGGGTGTCCCACCTGTCAGCTGCAGTAAGTGCAGTGCAGTTACTGCAGAGGATTTCAGTGTGCAGGATGGCGCGTGAGTCACTGAACTCATCATTGAATCAACAGTTCGTCATGCATGCCATTTGTCAGGCCCGACCAGATTGCTTTGGACTGTCCTTTCTAGTACGTCCAACTAATCACCAAACCTCAATGTTTGCACACATGCGAACTGCTTGCATGCCATCTTACAGATCGACGCTACTAGGAATTAGTGCCACGTACATGGCAGATTCAGAGTTAAGGTAGGTATGCGCGACACATGAGCCGAACTGGTTTGATGGTTTCTTGTAGCCATGACTGCATGCAACTGCACCTGACCTCAAACAACAGTAACTATTTGTATCGGTTCATAACTGCCATCTATACCGATTACAAAATCAGTAATTAAAACTCGGTACTGATAATAAGAGTATTAGTACCGATTCTAAATCCGATACAGCTAACCGGTTTCGATAATCGATTTTTAAAACCACCAGTTCCAGTTATGAACAGGCTCTGGTAATCATTTATCGGTTCCAGTTATGAACCAATTTTGATACATATTGTAGGTACAAAATTAAATTAGGAGTTTAATTAGATCTCCTCATGAGAATATGACATATTGCATGACTGAAGTCAGGGGAGAAAATATATGTGATCACTAGACTGTCATACAGAAACAAAAGTTTCACCGAATCTTTCTTGACTTGAAATATCGACAAATCTACAGCTGTAGATGTCCATACTTGAGAAACTCTAGCACTGAATCAATGTGTAATAGAGGAGATATATTGAGGCATATTATACTCAATAAAAGCTGGTAGTACAGAGCAAAACAAAAACAATCAACCCAATAACACCATATGAAATTATAACTAGTGACCGTAGTTGAGTAGACCATGAAGACTGGACAAACAACCATCATCGTGTACTTGTTCTGCCTAGAAACATTATTATCGCTCCTTATGCATGCATCAGAAATATATGCAACTTCGGAAAACTACACACCACATTCAAGCAAGTAGAAATACATCAAGAGTAAGCGTTTTTTAAGACAAATGATCACATTCATACCAGAGACAGTACTGCTGAATCACATCACAGTATACTTGCGGTTCAACGACTCAAGCATGACTGATAGGAAAACCATAGGTGGTCTAACTTGACATTATTCAATAACCTGATAGAATACAACCTATTTTAATTCATTTCCCTCTCTTACTTCTCAAATGTGGCTTAGCACACGAGGCACATCAGCAACTTTGAGAGGCTTGACGATGAAGTCCTTTGCTCCACCTTCCATACACCTGCATAACCAAGGCCAGATGATTCCAAGCAGTGTATTTTGACAACAGAGATACAATATTAATGGATGGAAATACAAAAAATGTTTTACTAACTTTTTTATTATATCAGGGGTGTCGTCGCTGCTAGTAACCACCACCGGAAGATGTTTCAGCTTGGGTGATTCCTGAGTGTAGAAAAATAAATAAAACATAAGGAACCTGATTCAATTATAATATGATATGAGAACTTATTTATTGAAAATGGAATTTACCTTCACTTTCATAAGAAGGTCATAGCCAGTCATATTAGGCATAAAGTAATCAGTCAAGATCAAATCCACATGATTTTCCTATATTCAAAGTTTGAGTTCAAAATGTCAAATATAGTAACTGTATGACAAATCGAAGAGCACGTTGTTGTAAATAACAATGACATGGACTATATAAAACTGTTGATATACCTCATCCAAGAACTTCAATGCCTGCTCAGGACCTTCCACAGGAGTCACTAAAAGATAAAGGTAAAGTTAGAAATTTAACTTGTCAAAGCACATGGAAATGAAAAGAGACAAATGACTTGAACCTACAAGACTTATGGGTGCCACTACTGCCAGCTAGATATGTGCTTTTTTTTGTACAAAGGACACGAATGTCCTAGTTATATTGAGATTCAGGATGGGTGCAATGAATCTAAAAAAATATTAGCATGGCCTTATGTGAGGAATAAGTGATTTCATAGCTCTTAGATTGCTATTATGCTAATTGTCTATATGAGATAAATATTCTTCCAAAGTAACAAAATATAAAAGCTAATCATCATAAAAGATTAGATGCAATATAGAGGTGAAATATTATAACAACCACTAGACCTTGAACATTGCAACTGTTTAAGACCCTGGTCACAAAGAGGAGCACAACAGGTGAATCATCAACAACAAGGATGTGAGGAGAAGGAACAGCCATGACACTCCACACAAGTTCGCCCGGGACAATTCTCTTCCCTCGAGACTGACACACAAACCTTTAGTGTGGTATTGTTTCTATTGTGATGTTGATAAAAAGTGAAGCAATCTGTTTATATAGTGACTTACGATGGTGATGATCATATCCTGCAGATACGAAATCAATGAATAGTAGCAGTATCCGGATGTCGTATCTTGCAACACGACAAGCGAAGAGATTTTATGTATAATAGGTATAGCTGATAGCTTGGGCGTCCTTTCCTTCCATTTAATAAAAAATAATAATGGATGCACAAATATATGACTATCGAATCTTGCAAGATGGCAACTAAATCAAAAGATTTTTCGCAGATGGGCTCATAGCTTAGTGGTTAAGACACCACGTGCGTCTGTGCCGGCGGGGGTTCAAGCCCCAGTCCTACACTTTGCCCCGCCACCTTGCCCTGCCACTGGTCGAGATCGCTAGTGAGCAGCACGGACACGCCACTCGCATCGTGCGTTCAAGTCCCGACATGGGCTTGGGTGGAAATCAGCCGTTTAAAAAAAATGAAAATATTTTATGTATAATAAGTACAGTTTACAGATTATCACTCTTCTTGATATATTAAAATCATAATATATGCATAAGCATATAGTTATTTTTTTTGTTTTCTTATTTACCCACAATGAGTGAAGTCGTCCATTCATGCACAAAATCTTTCATGCATGTTCCATGTGTTTGTCTGCAAAACATCATTACATCATCCAACAAGGATAGAAGAGAACACAATGTATTGGTGAAACAGTTAACCATTGCATTCACAAGTTTTTTCCATTATCTAAAAATTTTGCATTCACAAGTATTTAATACTAAATAAGGATAGTAACATTATTGATCAACTAAAAAAGAAATAGTTGGAGGTAATAAGATGCCCCGCTAGAGTGTCGACCTCTCCGACTGCACTACAGATGATGTCTCATCCAACATCCTTCAACCCCTTGCTTTGAGTGAAGACACAAGCATGTTCCGCCGCGCTCCGGGTGATGCTCCTCCTTAGACAAACTTCACTTATTTACTCCAAGTGGATACATGGGCACTCTCTCAATGATGTCTCCTTGAATGAAAGGCTCAAAACCCTATACAAAATGGAAGGAGAGGTCCACAATCTCTCTCGAAATCTCTTCAATGACACCTAACCGATCTAGGCTCCACTAGTAGCTAAGAGTAACAAGTATTGGATTTTTCCTTGATCCTAAAACTAAACTCAATCATCAACAAGACATGTAAACACACTCTAGTACTCTAAATATCAATGCATGATCACCCTAGTACTCTAAAATAGGTCCATCAGACCATTCGCTAGCTGCACTGATCACTAGTCCTCTTGTGAATATAGGTCCCTCTGGAAATTCTTCCTTTTGAGCCCATTAGACTAATTCTCTGGCTGTCGAATAGTATGGTAAACATATGACTGTCCAATAGTCTAATTCATTTTATCCACATCAATCATCCGATTTTGCTCTCCTTGGGCATCAAACCGTCCGGTGAACACATTTCACATGAACGTCTTTAACTCTTCTCCATAATGTTTCTTGACAATTCATCAACTGGTCTATCTCCATGGGCGTCAGTGAACACAAGTCACTTGGACTTTACTGAATTCATATTTGTATAACTCGTCTGGTGCTCTAATATCATACTCGTCGAATCTTTTCATGAACATTAAATCTATGAGACTTTCCAATTTTTTACCCAAGTATTTGTCTAATTCATTGTTTCTTCAACTCTATTCTTCTTGGGGGTCCACTTGACCTTCCAAATGGATAAGTATCCATGTGTGCCATTGTCCACAACTCAAGCTAGGTCAAAAAGTCAAAGTACTAACCAAAACCCCCGCTTAACAGTATCATAATACCTATAACAAAGATAAAACTCCACCATGTAAGTATTGCCCTTCCAAAGATAGGCACTTAAAGTTAGAGTTATCCTTAATCTTCAAGTCATTGTTGATACACTAGTTCTCCATAATGTCTTCACTTGATTGCCCATGTATTCAAAGCCACCAAGTCATTGCAACACTTTCATGTAGGAGATATATATTTTTTTGCATAAGACATGGTTACTAATAATGGTCATGAAGTACCCATTATGTGCATGTACATGGAGTAGGACATGAAGTACCCCAGGCTGAGGTGCTTCGGGAGCGGCAACAAGATACAAAGCAGCATGATGACCACCTCCAAGAAAAAGTCTGTGGAGACGAGTAGAGCTCAAACGGAGACCACGACACCGAGCCTGAGCCCAACGACGGAGATTGAAATGACGGCCACGACCACAAATGCCACCACGACAGCTGCTTTTAGGAGCTACCCTACCAAACTAGACCATAGTTGATGCTTGCCTAGGTCCGTTTGATTTCTTGTCCTGTACGGCGAATGGTAAAAGCACCATAGCCACCACGTAAAAAATTTACCCAACAAGGAGATATTGAGTATATGTATCTGACGGAGTTTTGTAATCGGGGTACCAAACATGCGGGACCCGATGGTACATGACCACTATGCGGCTATGAACCATAGCTACCCTCCACTTGAGGGGGGGCCCACCACCAATGCCTTGGCCTACCAAGGTCGGGGAATCCAGCCTGCCCAAGTTTCGACCCGAGAGGTCGGGCGTACGATTTATGCCAGGCTCGAGCCTAGGAGAGGCGGGTAGTTGGGGGCATTTATGACGGACATTGGGCATGGTAACTTCGACAGAGGGGGATGAACCCGCGATGTGAACTGTTGCAGGATAAGGTTGCCATCCGTCCTATCTGTCGTCAGGAGGATGATTACCTCACACACAAGACGGTGCCTTGAAGACCACGAAGAAGACTACGTAAGAAACCCAAATAGGATACAAAGATGGGCGACGTGCTCAAAGGCAGTGTCTCTGTTAATGTTAAGCGAGACGTGCCCGCTTCAGCAAGGATCTGACTGGCTCGGCTGAAAGTACAAGGAGACGTGTTAAAATAAAGCCTGTCTCAGTTAAATTGGTATTTGAGACACGCCATCCTCTGTGACAAGCGGGAGACGCGCATCAAACAAAGTGCGTCTCCAATATGTGCAAGAAATGAGACGTACTGTACAGAAAGCCCGTCTCCTTTGTCTTCGCTTACAGATTCTCATCGCCGAACGTTTAATTCATTCATTCAAAGTTGAACACATATAACATAAATGAACACACAAAATATTCATCACACAGATGAACACATATATTCATTAACAAATATATTACAAAACACAAGAAAAAGTACAAGACACAAGAAAATAAAAACAACATCAACTAAAAAACAACAAAAGAAAACCTAAATCCTACTCCTCCCCCTCCTCCTCCTCCGGCTGCTCCGCCGGTTGCTCCGGCTAGTCCGGATCCGGTAGTGCAACCTCGTGACCGATGTTCCTCGCCATCGCCGCCAGCAGGATATTGCGGCCCTCGACGCCGAGCACCTTGGCCATCATCTCGAGCAGCCTCTGTAATCGGTCGAACAACCTGTCGAACAACATCTTGAGTAGCTCTTTGCTGAGCCTCTCAGGGGAGCGGCATCACTGTTTCTTGCAGGGTGGCTCCCTCGACAGGCTTAGCGGCGGAACATTGGCCATGGTGGATTGTCTGCGCGGAGAAGACGAACGAAGAGAAGAGAGTGATGACTAACGAACAGAAGTCAAAACTGAAGCTTCCGCACCCCGGATAGATCGGATGCTAAGAACGAACATTATAAATCCGACCCCATTATGAGGAATTTCGATTAGATAGGACCACCTCACCCCCTATAAAAGGACCCCTAGGGGCCTTCCGTGAGAGGGGCAAATTCAC
Source organism: Tuctoria greenei (assembly GCA_036927565.1). Lineage (NCBI taxonomy): Eukaryota > Viridiplantae > Streptophyta > Magnoliopsida > Poales > Poaceae > Tuctoria > Tuctoria greenei. Next base: position 95,668 of record JAYESD010000033.1, read on the forward strand.
TCTGTAATTGCATTACTTTATGCAGTTCCTTTACGCGCTGTCCTTAACGCACATTTCCTTTGACACACTTGTGTTCGTGCCTTACTTTCATACGACCGTGTGCATTTTTGCTTACGCATTACTTTCATAGAAGTTCTTACTTTCGTAGAGATCATATACTCGAGCAAGGATAGATTCTAATCAAATCTCTCACCTTTTTAGCTAACAAAGATCGTGGATAGACTCCCTCTGGACGTAGGGCCTTTTTTGCCCAAACCAAGATAAATCTCCTGTCTTTGCAGCTAGCCATACAAAGACGAACATAATTTGATACAAATTTTCTAGTTGGTTTCTGAAATGGCGACTGTTGGCGTGCCAGGTAAGGGAACACTATTGCATGTTCTCATCAGCTACGCCATGGCTTCACCGACACCGGCGAGCATCGTCGGTGGCCCCTGAGGGCACAACGATGTCAACACCGCTGATGACGTCCCCGAAGCATCATTTGGAGGAATGAACAAATATGCATCGTCATCCCTCTATGGGATATTGGAAGGTACATCTAGTTGCGACCTCAGCTTCAACTTCGGCACTCACGTAAGCGACCATTCTTACTAGAAACACCGCGCCACGGACACATGCGGCAGCATAAGAACACTCTCATTATTCGCATCCCTGCAACCAGGGACGCAATATCGAGAACTTGGAAAGGAACTTGCATGTTGTCCTGTTCCCGATGGCCATCCCTAGGCTGAGCGTGTCACTCTTGACTCCGAGCAGGCTTGTCCAAATTGGGACAGGACTGCATCCCAAATCAAGTTTGTAACTGCGCCGATCAAGACTCGACGCGCCTTCACGCGTGTTCTGCCTGAACCAGCACCACCACTAGCACCGTCGATGCCCCACACTTCGAGCGTATAGGCCAGAGCATCGTGGCAGTATCTACATCATGGCGTGCCATGCCCATACCAGCCGAAACATGATTTGACATGGCCTGTTGTGACCTCCAATCTTCGTCAGATCACGCTGTTGACCGGTGTGTGGATTGGTGTCATTCCCAGCACTTCACCAACAATGGCCACAGACGACCAGGGGATGATGTCCCGACACGGACGAAAGACACTGGGAGGACAGGATCTCCACCTAGTCATCTGCACCGACCCATGCGCTAGAAGCGATCCCCGATCTTTTCCTAGCCCTTGGCGTCTGGAAGACTGCTCGGGAGGGGCTCGCACAATCCCACTCCAAGTTCCCACGATGTTGTCCCCATCAAGGAGGTCACGACGATGACAACAAGGGCTGAAGCCCAAGCCCCATACAGAGCAGGGCTGAGCTCAAGACCACCTCCAGCAACGACGGCTCCTAGGTGGCGTACGAGCGTCCCAGCAACTCTTAGGGGGTGTACAAGTGGCCCGGCGACCTGGAGGAACTCTAGGGATGCCAACGGAGGCCGGAGAAAACCGAGAGGTTGTTGACGGTTGTTATGTACCAATTTCAATCATCAATATAACTCCATTATCTGAAGAAATAATATTTTCTACACACATCACATTTATATTTAACATAATTCAACTTGTACTTGGAGAAATAGTGCTTGCAGGGATTTTTATTCAGAATTGATGAAGAATGAGAGGAGCAACCCTTAAAAGTGCTACCCCAACCAATCACACGATGACATGTGGCATCACATGGATCCATAGACCCATTCCTAGGCTTGTCCGAGGGAATACAATGTTGATTCACGCGGGGATGAGGTCTGAACCCACCTATCTTCCATAGGAGAAAGCACAACCGAAAGGGGGGCCAGGACCAGGTCAGCTGACCCCTTGGCTCGGTTGACCTGATCTGGGCACCAAACCCTGTCAGCCGATGTGTGGCGCCCTCCTGTGGTGCCCTCAAGATGGTGGGGAATGATGTGCGCGCTTTTGGTGGCGGGAACGCCTCTACTCCATGTATAAATATGGGGGAGGTCTCACTTCACACACACACACTACTCAAGCATTCTCTCATTGTATACACTAGTTCTTCTAGTTCCTTAGTGGAGGTTAGGATGTAGAGAGGAGCCTCTAGTCCCTTCCAAATTGGGAAAGATATGTTTCATGTATCTTTCTTTCCTTTTGTGACTTTATGATTATAATAATATTATTATTAGTCTCTCTTTATTCATATACTTGGGCAAAGAATTTCTTGTCTGATTGTGGAGTCCATGTATGTGATAGGTCTAGATGTTATTATGACATGAAAGTAATGCCATTATTATATCATCATAATCACCATACACCACCATTATAATCTAATTAGGTAATAATATGATTATGCTAATATGGATAAGTTAGTGCTTGGTCCCACATTGGTTCAGGATGTTTAGGTTAGTCATTAACTTAGGATGATATTTGTATCCTGACTCTTAAGGTGTTTACTTAACATATAAGTGTGGTGCTTAGATAGTTAAGTAGCATTGGAGGTCTCATAGACCCACGGGTTGTAGGAATAGGCAGCAGGTGGTGACGACTCAGTCCGTCTTTTGTACCCCCCCACGTTCGGCTACACCGCAGGCTCTTAGCGGGAATGATCCTGATGTTGTCAGGGGTAAACCCGTGCTCGATGTGCTGCACCACTAAGCCCTACTATTTAATATTAGCATACTCGTGTGTACACTAATATGCTATGTATATGAGCAATTAGAGCATAGTAGGAGTAGCTCCATCTCGTGCCTTGACCTTCACTAGGACATCCTTACCCATTAGAGTAGATTGCTTAGGTGTGTGTCACACTACACCCACTACATCATTTACCCATCCTGATGGAATCCTCATTAGAAAACCCTACTCTTCCTATGATTTTGCCACTCTTCACCTGGCTTTCTTTGAGATAAAATAAATATGATACCATAGGGAATAATCTTGGTTGAAATGCTACAACGATAATTTCCGTGTGCTTGCGGAACTCATTTTCTTTGGCTTAGGTTAGCCTAGTGCCACCTGCATGACTAGCACTTGTTGCTAGGATGAACTGTAGATGTTAAGAAATACCAACAAGCATTTCTGGCGCCGTTGCCAAGGAATGTACAAAAGTTTTGCATGTATGATAGGATTCTAGTAGGTCTTTAGTAGGATAAACTTGCTTTGTTTCACATTCTATTGATGTGAAAATAGGGTAGTGTATGACCGGTTTCCGTTTGCCGACAATCTACATTGAAGATCTCGAATCACTACTAAGAAGAGTTCGACCTCGTGTTGTTCCTCGTAAGGTGAGCCTGTCAACAAGGAAGCCCATCATTTCAGCACCATCACGCTGCAAGCCAATGGCCAAAAGACCCTTCGTGAGTTTTCGGCTGTCTCTGCTAACAATTAGCCTACTGTGCTCAATGTAACCACAAAAAACGTAAACATCAAAATCAAGACAGGCCTAATCACTATGGTGCAGGCTAGTCTCTTCTGTGGGAAAGCCAATGAAGAAGCAAGTGCTCACCTGCAACAATTCTAGGAGATTTGTAGCACTTTCAAGATCAAGGATGTCACACCTAATGCCATTCGTCTTCAACTGTTTCTTTTCTCCTTCCTAGGGAGAGCGAAGTAGTGGTTCTACGCGAAACGAAGTGCTATACACTCTTGGAAAAAGTGTTTTACGACCTTCTTCACCAAATTCTTCCCATTGGGCAAGACCAATGCCCTACGTTGAAGAATCTCAAGTTTCCAGCAAGCACTACAGGAATCTCGACGACATACGACAGCCAAATTAACGTACGACGGCGAGCCGTCGTATATAACGTAACATACGACGGCTGCGCCTGGCCGTCGTAAGTTACCTTACATACGACGGCTGGCCGTCGTATGAAAATTGGGCCGGCGTACATAAGGCAGCATACGACGGCCCAGCTGTCGTATATAAATGGGCCGTCGTATATGTGTTTATATACGACGGCCCTATATGGTTGCCGTCGTAACTAATTGGGCCGTCGTATGTAGTTCCTTTATACGGGCCCGACCGGCCCAACCCTAAGTTTCTCCTCCACTCCACGCCGCCTGTCTCTCGCGCCCGCCGCCTCCTCTCTCTCTCTCGCGCCCGCGCCGCCGCCGTCCTCCCTCACGCCGCCGCCGTCCTCCCTCGCGCCCGCGTCGCCGCCTCCCACCCCGCCGCCGCGCCCCACGCCTCCTCCCCGGCCGCCTCCCCGGTCGCGCCCGCGGCGCCTCCCGGCCGGCCCCGTGCCGCCACCCCGGCCGCCCCTGCGCCTCCTCCCCGGCCGCCCCGCGCCGCCTCCCCGGTCGCGGCGCCTCCCGGCCGGCCCTGTGCCGCCACCCCGGCCGCCCCTGCGCCGCCTCCCGGCCACTCCAGCGGCGCCTCCCGGCCGCCCCGCGGCGCCTCCCGGCAGCCCCCGCGCCGCCACCCCGACCGCCCCCGCGCCGCCTCCCCGTTTGCAAGTAATTTGAATTAATGTTTAATTCTTAGTTGTTATTCGATGTTTAATTGATAGTTGATAATTGATGCTTAGTTAATTGTTGAGATGCTTAGTTAATTGTTGTGATGCTTAATTAATTGTTGTTATGCTTACTTTTTTTTGTGATGCTTAGTGATTTGATGCTTAATTTTCTTTTTAAGTGTTACTTGATGATTAGTTGTTATGCTATTTATTAGTTGTTAATTGTTGTGATGATTAGTTGTTATGCGAATTAATTGTTAGGTTTTGTTAATTTTCATTAATTGTTAGTAGTTTTTAGTTATGTTTAAATTTTAATAGTTAGGTTCTTGTTAATTAGTTGTTATTTCTTATTAATTGTTATGTTTTATTTAAAAAATTTGATGCTTGTGTGTTATATATAGAAATGGCTGAAGAAAAGAGCCGTCGTACGTTATGTAGCTATCGTATATGTAGGTCCGTCGTATATTGGGCTTATATACGGCCCATCGGGCCCAACCCTAGCTTTCATTCACCCTCACTGCTCCCCGAGCCGCCGTCTCCCTCTCGTGCGCCATAAGTCGTAGCAAGTGGACGACCCTGATTATGAAACTTTCAACTCTGACCCACTTTTCTCCTCACTCTCGTTCTCTTTCCTCTTTCGAAAATGATTCATAAATGAACATGTGCAACGTTACCTATAGAAATTGATTACGACGGGCAGAAACACCACAGGACGGTGAACGGTTGCATCGGGAGCTTAGTGCGTATGCACTACCCCGGTGTGATTGATGGACGTGCAGCTACGTCGTGGGACGACTACGCGCGCGTTCCTCACCAGGAGCACGACAACTTACAGGGAGTCGTGTGGTCAGATTTTTGGGTAAGTAACTTTCAAAAATATTTTAAGTTTCAATTCTTCATGTCCATTTAAGCATTCTAACTATGTTGCCTTCCTATACAGCTCAGGTACGCCCTTCAGGATCCGGCCACGCAGCTGGATCATGCAAGGCGCGTGTTCGAGGTGAACGCTCGAAAGCTTGTGGCCCAAATGCTTTCGAACGCACGGAATCAAGTAGTTAATGACTACTTGAAGAGCCACCAACAAGAGGTTGGTAGGTTCAGAGAGGCCTCCGACACGTACTTGACGGAGGAGCAGTACGCAGAGGTAAGTTGCGTATTCTTTAAATTCTTCTCATTACAATTGTTAAGTTAAATTTAATGAACTACAAATGTGTGCAGGTTAGTATCCCTTGGTTACAGGGACGGTCTGAGGCTTACCGAGCCCTCTCGAGCTATTGGGCTAGCGATGCGTTCATCGCTAAGTCGAAGAAGGCCCGAGATGCTAGAGGGACCTCGGGGAAGCACAAGATGGGCGTGCAGGGCTTCGTCCGTTTGGCAAAGCGGATGGTAAGTTTCTTGGTGCTTTTCTTATGCTCATAATGTAGTCTTGTTCTTACTAACAGATGTTTATAGGAAAAGGAGAGCGGCGTGCGACCGAGCGCTGCTGAGGTGTACAGGAAAGGTCACGAGGACCCTTCTCAGCCGGGCCAGTGCAGTCAGTACGCCGAGGAGCGGCTGGTAAGTTTCATTACCTTTGAAATCAATATATATGTTATTCATCTTACAGAAACTGCATGTTTTTCAGAGTAACTACGGGCGAGAGGTTGTGAGGATACGCGGTGAAGGGGTTGATTGGGAAAACGCCCCCGACATCGACCATCAAGCCGCATATGCAAGCGGAGGTGGAAAAGCACACGGAAGGTGAGTTCATTTAGTTTTATTGTTTTCAATCCAATCCAATCAAATTTGAGTTTACTTTGAATTGATTCACTTTTTTTTGTAGGGTTGCCGTATTCCAGGGAGTCATCGACTCCTTGGAGGGACGGCCAGCGCGAGGCGGCACCTCACAGTGTTCGAGTGCTGGCGCGGCCTCCTCCAGCCGCCGTCCCACCGAGAGAGATCTCGAGGTGTTGGCGCTTCGGGAGAGCGTTGCCCGGCAGGAAGAGACCATCGCGAGGGAGCGCGAGACGACTAGGGCCGCCATAGATTTTATGACGCAGATGAGAGCGGCAGTGGAGGTAAGAACTACACACTTGTACTTTAATTGCATTGCATTTCAATAAAATCTCAATTCTAATGTTTCAAATGACAGGCGCTAGCTCGACAGCAAGGGCAGCAAATCCAGTTACCGGAGTGGCAGCCACCGTCGTCCACGGTACCACCTCAGGCTCCGTCTCCTGGAGTACAGGTACGAACCAAAGTTAAATTCAATTCATTCCTTGTAAACTTATTAACTTGTTTATGTCATCGTGTATTGCAGGGTTCAGGGACGGAGGCTCAGACTCCGTCACCGCATCTACGAGCACCGGGATTGGAGCGGGACGACGACGACGTACAGGGAGGGAGTTGTAGCTAGAGCGTCGTCGTACGTTTGTATTGTTTTCATGTTTGTCCTTGTTGTGAGACTTCGACTTGCTGTGATGTTGTAATATCGTTTTGATTGTGTACATATTGTGATTGTGGATTGTATATTGTGATTCTGCACTGTTTCTGTGTTCCTGACCATCGAGTCGGGTGAGATTTTTCTGTTTTTAAAAAAAACTGAAAAGCCTTATTTACGACGGCCTGTATAAATTATATACGACGGCTTTATACAGGTGCCGTCGTATATAAGCCATTGTTATATACGACGGCTCCTGTATGCAGCCGTCGTATGTTACCAACCTTACTTACGACGGCTAGTTTGGGGCCGTCGTAAGTAAGGGCCTCGGCCCACGCGGCCCATCAACAGAAACGGGCCGTCGTAACCTAATTAGCCGTCGTAAGTTGCGCCATACTTACGACGGGGCCGTCGTAAGTAACGTATTTACGACTCGGTACTTACGACGGCCAAAGACCGTCGTATATAGACCTTAGCCGTCGTATATAGGTTATATACGACGGCATATGATCTATATACGACGGCCGCGGCCGTCGTATATCCCAGCGGCTTTCCTGTAGTGAAGAGACCAAGGAATACATTCTCGAGGCTTGGGGAAGGCTACAAGAGTACATCCTGGCTTCTCCACCATGGGATGGATGATTGGCTCATCATCCAAAACTTCTACAACAGGCTGACTCCGTTGGCCCGTGACCATATGGATGCTGCTGTTGAAGGAGCCTTCTTCTCACTTACGGTGCCCAAAGCTAAGGAGTTAATTGAGAAGATGGTTTCTAACATGGGTTGGAGCAACGAGCGTCTCCATCCCCGACAGCGAGGCATGCACACCTTGAAAGAGGTGGACATGATCGCTACCAAATTGGACCTCCTGATGAAGAAGTTGGACTGTCAAGCCAATGGAGAAGTATTTGGCACCGCCTAGGCCTTACACGCTCACATGACTTGTGAGGTTTGTGGCAACAGGGGTCATATGAGGAGTGACTGCCCCGAGACCCGTGAGGATGCCTTGTACTTAGCCAACAATGGAAACTTCAACAATGGCTACTGTCTAGGAGGTCAAGGGTGGGGCCAACCACACTCTTTCTTTCAAGGAAGCTACAACAACAACAATAGAAATGGAAATCAGCCCAATTTGAAGGAACTTGCCATTAGAAAACTCAAGATCAATTATGCCTTATCTAAGAAGCTATTGGATAATGACAAGATCCTGAAGAACATCAATGCCAAGATTGAAGGCTTAGCTTCTGCCTTCAAGAACCAGTTGAGCTTTAACAAGATGTTGGAGACTCGATTAGGTCAACTGGCAATTGTTGTCCCTCAATTGGAAAATGGAAAATTTTTGGGGCAACCTGATGTTCCCTTAGAAAATGTGAATGTGGTAGCTACGAGAGGTTGAAAGACCACTCATGAACCATCGTACCCCACACAAGAGGAGACAACAGTTGAAAAGAACAAGCAATGAGTCCCTTCTAACAAGCGAGAAGAGCTTAGTGAGAGAATGGCAAGAGAATTTGAGGATACTACTTTCATGCCATTTTCTTAGAAAAATTGGAAACCAATAGTGGACGAGCAACTTAATCACTTTGTTGAAGTCATCCAGAAGTTCTGAATCAATGTGCCCTTGATAGATATGATGCAAGTACCCACTTATGCTCGCTATCTTAAGGACATATTAAACACAGGTTTCAATTCCACCACAGAAGTTGTTAAGTTGATGGAAGATTGCAGTGCAGCTATCCTCAACACGCTTCTGGAAAAGAGCAAGGATCTAGGATGTCCTAGTATATCCTGCTCTATTGGAACACAACACTTTGACAAGGCACTTTGTGACCTTGTTGCATGTTTTAGTGTCATCCCAAAGGTGGTCTTCGATAATCTCAACTTCACCACATTGTCTCCAATTCCAATGCAGCTCCGGGTGACCGATTCACTGTTCTGCTATCCTGCGGGTATTGTTGAAGATATTCTGGTAAGAATTCAGAACTGCTTCATACCCGTCGACTTCATGGTACTTGACATGGAGGTCAAGAAGGAAACTCCGCTCATTATTGGGTGCCCTTTCTTTAGCACCCCAGATGCTCGCATCGATGTGGGAGCCAGAGAAATCCGCTTCCATATCAATGGCAAGGAGGAAAATTTCGAGTTTCGGCCAAGGAAGGAGTAATGCTCCATGATCAAAATCAAGTATAGCCCGAATGTCAAACACATCAAAGAGGTCAAAGTAACACCACCTCAAGTGAACACCCTCATTGCATTCATGGGGAAATTGACTTATGAGGAGACTCCATCTATTCGCCCATCCTAACATTTCAAGGAGATGGAGAAGTCAGGGCCGTCCGAATGACCCAAGACCAATGGACCACCAAAGAAAGAATGGCCAAAGAAGCAAGGCATTCAAGTTGTGCCTACTTCTTCGGGCCCAGAAGCTAAAAATTGAGCTTCATGAAGACGGAGGAAAATCCATCTCGATTTTAGATGAGACCTCGCCAATAGGTTAATTTGGTAGTATCTCAATTTTTTTATATTTTCTTTCATCTCCATTTGAATTTTTCTTTTCCACGCCATGTTTGCTTTTTTTCTTAGAGGGGTTGGGAATTTTGTATTCTCAATTTAGATTTGTTTTCTTTGATTTTTGAAAACCAAAAATAAAAAATATTGGATTTGGGAAAGTTTTATTTGAAAAACAATTTTTCGGAGCAACTTTGTGGTTGATCCACCCAACTACTCGAAATATAGCTATTGGGGAGCCACATGATAAAAGAGGGACCAGGGTGGCCCACCTCACAGGGCGGCCGAACCTCTTGGTCGCCTGACTTGGAGGGAGTGCCATTTTTGCTATCCCTCCTCCAACGGCTATATTCCCTTTTCTCATAAATGTTGGTGGGTGCTATACTATTTATACATGCCCGGGTGGGTGTGTTTCTCCACACTTCACTCCATTTTCACCCCCCACTCACTCACTCACTTTCTCAAGAATTATTTTGCTCGTTGCTAAAACACTTCTCCCAATTTCCAAGCCAAAAATATTTTCTTTCATACTCATTTGCATTTTGTATTCGCATTTTCATGTTGCTCTCAAAGTTCGACCAAACAATTCGTCAGGGGTTTTTGTTTGGTTTTTCCTAACGTAACCTGTTTCTAGTTAATTTGTCGTTTGTTCTCAAGTTGTGCAGCCATGATGAGCATGAAGAGGTTGTTTGAAAAGAGTAAGGGAGTCTCATCAAGCTCAAGCCATGGGAGAGACACAAGCTCACACCTCTCCTCCTAGCCAACACCAAGTCCACGGTGGGTAGGTACACGAGATGACGCCCCGCTGGAAGAAGACGATGCTCCACTCTGCCTTCTCAACGATTATGACCTCAACTTGGAGCACGATGTTGAATGACAAGCCTACAACCTCCTTCAAGATTGTGAGTTTGCTCAGACGAGGGCCTATGATCCGGCGCTACTCTCCAAAATTGGTATGACTTATGAATTGTTTACCATTTGGCATGCATTAGGATGGGATAATTTTGCTCAAAAAGATGAGGAAGGTTCGTGTCTCCTTACTATTCAATTCCTATGCACACTAAACATAGGATGTCAAGGTATTACTTTTAGGTTTTCCAAAATGAATACTTTATTCTATGGAAAGAATTAAGTGAAATCCTAGGCTTCCATAGACGTTGTTTTTACATTTAGACACTTTGCCTAAATTTAATAAACAAGATTTTTTGCAATAATTGACTGATGAGATAGCATGTAGGGGTCCTAGGAATAGCCACTTAGAAAATCTCACTTTACACTTCACGCAAGATGGGTGGTTGTGAGTATGTTCCCTGGAGGAGATGTTAGGACTGTGCGTGAAGATGAACTTAGGATCCTTTTGACATGATTAGAAAATGTAAAATTGCTCCTATCAAGGCTATGTTGTTAGAATGGTTATAAAACACTAAAATGACGAACCCAATTGAATGTAGATCATTAATTATCCACATTGCTACGAAAGTAGGGGCTTCAGAAAATGCTTCAATTGAATATATTTCAACAAGTTGATACTTGATAGATGGGGAATATCTACTGCGATGACACACTCTTAAATATGATCTAGATGGATCCTTGGTGTTTTTCTATCTCGGCTATGTAAATCAGATTCAGTTACCTAACCTGGATTTTCATTTATACAAATGCTGGCAAGTAACAATTGCTCTTCAACCTATAGAAGAGGTTTGTAGAAGTATGTTTCTGACAGGGTCACAAGAAGCCGTTCAAGAAAAGCAACCATGGAGATGCCTCCACGATCTACTCCTGCCTATGAGTACCAAGAGGGAGTGGATCTGACGCAAACGTATGAGGCTGGAAGATTGTCGTTGCAAGAGTGGAATACCACTGGAGGGAGATGGGACCCTTACGATTCCAACTCAAGCTCTAGTAGCTTGCCTCTTCCACTGATGAGTACACATCGTTCCTTCTTGGCCTGAGGTTCTCGTGACCTTGGCCAAGGAATGGCGGAACTTACTCAACGGATGGGAGACCTTGAAGTGAGGACACGTGACGTCCTCAACGCCCTTCAATATCACATCCAAGGTACCCACGACTGGCAGCAACAAATTGACATACAGTTCAACAACATCAACACCACGCTGCAGCAACAACAGGCCGACCTCATGGCCTATTTTTGTCATCAAGGGTTCAACGCTTATCGCCGAGATTGATGAAGAAAAAGCTTGGGAGAGGACCACCACTTGAGGTAACTTGTATCACACTCCATTTGCATTCTATTATTTTATTTCTTTCTTCCCACATCATTTGCATCTAAAAATAATAGTGTTGTAGTATAGGATAGGTTAATAAAATAAAACTTGTGTGGTAAGAATATTTTTACTTTGCATAAGTTGAAATAATGAATAGTTGCTCTGTGTTATTTTTCCTTAGTCCCTTGTATTCAACTTAGTATCTCCAAGTATCGTGTTTATTGGCTTAGATAGTCTTGCCTTAAAACTTGGAATTTGTGGGTAGCAAATGCTTAATTAAATTCTAGGTTGTTGTGGGATGTGATATAGTAATAAGGGCTGCTAAAATTCTAGTTAAAATTAAAACTTGATTTTCCAAAGAAATTATAAAAATGTTAGTTCTTCATTTGATAGAAATTCCTACAAAAACCATATGATGATTCCAACTTGATAAACTCCATGCATATGCTATTTGCCTTCACATTGAGCCTTGTCAAACTAGTAGAGACCTATGTGAGAATCTTTTCATGCTTTTAAGATCAAGATTTCACGAGCACATGCTAAACTTCTACATTAGAAGTTAGCAAAATTCCATCATACCATTCCAGCATCAAAAGAAACTCCATGTTTTTCATGTATAATACTCATTTCAAAAAAATTTGAAAAAGAAGAATAGAAGACATGGCTACAAGAAAAGATAAAAAATGCATGCTCATGTAAAAGAACATGAGAAAAGAGAGAGAGAGAATAAGTAGCCATGTTTCATCCTCACAATAAAGAGGGTGCATACAAAGGAGTCATCTTCATACTTCCACTCCACAAATGCGCAATCTTGATCAAAAGTATGATTTGTTATCTCCTGAGGCTTACTCTTTTGACTTAGCAATATATGTGTTGCAAATATGCCTACTATTGATCCCTACCAAGCTCCACAAATAAGCCTTATTTAGATGTAGGACAAGAAAGGCATTGCCTTGGTGAGAATATAAATACCAATTACCACATAGGAGTGATTGAGAGCAACATTTGAGGAACCTAAATGCAAACACATTTTGAAACTCTCCAGAATTCGAGGTGAACTTAAACATTAGGTGATGCATGCTCACTTTGCTGTTCTATTATTCAACCACCCAAGAAAAGGATGAGGCATAAGCCCCATAATGACTAAGAAAAAGGGGTGAGGTACCATAGCAACTTTATTCAATGCAAGGTAGAATATTTGTTCTGCACTTGGTACTCTTAAAAGATAGGATATTGTAGCAACTCCTCATCAACAACCTAAGTTTTCATCTTTGCTTTGGGACGAGCAAAGGCTAAGCTTGGGGGAGTCTATTGACGGTCGTTATATACCAATTTCGATTATCAATATAACTCAACTGTGTAACTAAATAAATATTTCTTACACACATCACATTTGGATTTAACATAATTCCATTTGTACATGGAGAAAAAGTGCATGCAGGAAGTTTTTATGCAGAATTAATGAAGAATGTGGGGAGCAATACTGAAAAGTGTCATCCCAACCAATCACGTGACGACATGTGGCATCACATGTATCCATGGACCATTCCTAGGCGTATCCGAGGGAATCCAATGTCGATTCACGTGGGGATGAGGTCTGGACACAACTGTCATCCACCAGGAGAAAACACAACCGAAAGGGGGGCCAGGACCAGGTCGGCCAACCACCTTGCTCGTCTAACCTGGTCCGGGCGCCAAACCCAGTCAGCCAATGTGTGGTGCTCTCCTGTGATGCCCTGAAGATGGTGGGGACTGATTCACACGCTTTTGGTGGCGGGAATTGCCTCTACTCCATGTATAAATAGGGGTGAAGGCCTCACTTCACACACACACACACACACACCACTCAATCATTCTCTCATTGTATACACTAGTTCTCCTAATTCCTTAGTGGAGGTTAGGTGGTATAGAGGAGCCTCTAGTCCCAAGTCCAAATTCGGAAGGTATGACTCATGTATATTTCTTTCCTTTCGTGACTTTATGCTTTATGATAATAATAATAATATTAGTCTCTCTTTATTTATATACTTGGGCAAAGCGTTTCTTGTTTGATTGTGGAGTCCATGTATATGATAGGTGTAGGTGTTATTATGATCTGAAAGTAATGCCATTATTTTATTATCATAATCACCATACACCATCATTATAGTCTATTTAGGTAATAATCTGATTATGTTAATATGGATAAGTTAGTGCTCTGTTCCAACATTGGTTCAATGATGTTTAGGTTAGTCATTACCTAAGGATGATATTTGTATTTGTACTCTTAAGGTATTTACTTAACATGTAAGTGTGGTACTTAGATAGTTAAGTAGCGTTGGATGTCATGTAGACCCACGGGTTGTAGGGGTAGGCGGTAGGTGGTGACAGCCCTGTCCGTCCTTTGTGCTCCCCCATGTTTGGCTATGCCGCAGGCTCTTAGCAGGAATCGTCCTGATGTTGTTAGGGGTAAACCCGTGCCCGATGTGTTGGACCACTAAGCCCTAGTATTCATTGTTAGCATACTCATGTGTACACTAATAAGCTATGTATATGAGTAACTAGAGCACAGTAGGAGTAGCTCCATCTTGTGACTTGACCTTCACTAGGACGTCCTTACCCATTAGAGTATATTGCTTAGGTGTGTATCACACTACCCCCACTACATCATTTACCCATCCTAATGGAATCATCACTAGAACACCCTACTCTTCCTATGATTTTGCCACTCTTCACTTGGCTTCCCTTGGGATAAAATAAATACTATACCCTAGGGAATATTCTTGGTGAAATGCTACAATGGTATTTTTCGTGCGCTTGCGGAACTCATCTTGCTTTGGCTTAGGTTAGCCTAGTGCTACCTGCATGACTAGCATTTGTTGCTAGCATGAACTGTAGACATTAAGAAATACCAATAGAGGTTTAACAAGTTCCCCGACACCATCGATGTCGACATCATCAAAGCCTTCCTCTCGGGGGCTACCCGCAAGTCCTCGTGTGAGACCTATGTGTGCTGAATACATTGGCTTTGACGATAAAAGTTTTGAATACTATCAAAACACCTTTTTAACAAGGTCCAAGCGATAGGTCCGACTTGTTTTGGGTAGCTCCTGCAGTGTCCGATGCAAGGTCCGACTTATTTTGGCTATGTCCGACTTCTCTATCTAGGTCTGACATGTTTTGGCTAGGTCCAACGTGTTTTTTCTAAGTCTGGCGCTAGGTCCGATTGGCTTTGGTTAGCTCTAGCGCTAGGTCCAACTAGCTTTGGTAAGCTCTGGCGTTAAGTCCTCTAGCTTTGGTAAGTTCCGGCGCTAGGTCCTGCTAGCTTTGGTAAGCTCCAGCTCAAGGTCCGGTTAGTTTTGACAAGGTCCGGAGCTAGATTGCAATGGTTCTGCTTTTACTTTGAAATGATTCGAGCTTGCTTTACATCTACGGAAAGTTTGCTTAGTATTCTTTTATTAAGTTTTTGGTGTGTTTTTGTGTTTATGGTTGATATCTTTTTGCTATGGTTTGCAACATGCTTATGTGAGGTGCTCACGTAAGGTGTTGTGGACATCAGAACTAATGAGAGTCAAGTCGTGGACTTGTGCTCGAAAGTATTGGTTGTTTGTTCATGTGAAGGTGTTGCTTGAGTTCAAGACATGGCTGGTGACGGGATCCGTTGAACTAGCCTTAGGGAGAAGATGAGGTTCAACAACTAAGTTTAGGAGGAATTGTGGTTGAGTTGATCAGGAGGTCACGCAACATGTTTGGATGAAGAACAATGCTATTGGTACCCTACAGACCGGGTACCCTCGCACACAGGATGAAGACATCAGGGCATGTTCGGCAGCGTCACGTGTCTAAAAGTTGTCGAGGCCTCAGCCTCCCGCAAGATCCAGCCCCAGTGTCGCCACGTGGGGCACGAAGGATGGGATAAAGACCCTCAGGCGAGACAACCTCCCAAGGCGCCACGTGTTGAGGGGAGACCCCGCACAATATCGGCGGAGAAGCTCCATAGCTGCCATGTAGCCTGGAGCGCCGGACCAAGCACCCTCCCTCTGAGGAGAGAGCAGAGCTGCCAGGTGCCCTGGGGAGCCCCAGAGCTGCCACGTGCCATGAAGGACCGGGGCTAGCCTCCCCAGCGAGGACCTGCCCCAACACTGCCACGTGTCTTGCAGCACCCCTCAGATGGTAAGGTGTGGGAGTTAAAAGCTGGAGCGCTCTACTCAGGACATGCATTGAAGGTCCGCACCCACCTCCGACACACGACGCGGAGCACGCCAAATATCAGAGACCGCTATGACCAATCACATCACAGTGAAGGCGCTGCAGGCCTATCCCACTTGGCCAAGTGGGTAGCTTGCAGCAACAAGACAGGCTAACAGGACACCATCTGCCACCGTCAGCAACGGTGCATGGGCTACTGACAAGGAAGGCGGCAATACAGCGCGTCTCCACTGCCACGCGTAGAGAAGCTTATGCGGAAGCCATAGATATTTTAGGATAAGATCGCCCCGGGGCCACCTGTCAGGCCCTGGGACCCCACTTGTAAGGCGTCCAGTCTTGGTTATAAAAGGCTCAGACCGCCTCTGATACAAAGCACCAGACTCAAAATCTCCGATACACACACATTCGCATACACACTCACCAAGCTATACAATCCACCCTGGAGTAGGGTGTTACGCTCCTTGCGGCTCGAACCACGAAAAAACAATTGTCTCATACTCTTCTGATAGAACACTAGTTTGAGATATAAGCCTCGCCGAACAAGAACCTCCGCAGGCTGCTCCTTAGCAGATTCGGGGGAAGTGTCGCATTGACCCTTCGACATTTGGCGCGCCAGGTAGGGGCTTTTTCCCTCAAAAAAGTGGTAGCGCTTTCACCAACCATGGTGTTCATCAAGCCTGAGTGCTGCAGCGAAATCAAGCCACAAAAGGTCAACTATCGTGTCAACGAACACGTGGAGAAGGAGTTCCAAAGGCCGGAACATGTCATGTAAATAGTACACCAGGCTGTGAACCTTGACCTCAACAGTGACCATGAGCGTCGCAAGTCACTCCACGTCATATGTGGAGGATCTTGGGAACCCGCTTCCAGGAATGCGGTCAACACCCTGCGCCGGGCAATGACTTCGTGGGCCTCTACGCATGCCCTGGCACTGCATCACAAATGGATGGAGACGACAATCAGCTTTGACGCCTCTGACTGCCCCGAGAACATGGCGGGAGCCAGGCAGCTGCCCCTCCTCGTCACCCCCACCATCACCAGTGTAAATTTTTACCACGTCCTAGTAGATGGTAGGGTTTGCTTCAAACTCATTAGCCGTGCGGCCTTGGACAAGCTGAAGATCCCCGTGTCTGAGCTCGCCCCGACAAGATCGTTCTCAGGGGTAGGACCGGAGAGTGTTACCCCATATGGCTGCATCCACCTCCGAGTGACCCTAGAGACACCTGAAAACTTCAGGACAGAGAATATCCTATTCGACTTCGCGGAGGTTAGCCTCCCCTACCACGCCGTTATCGGCAGGCCAGCCCTGTACTGATTCATGCCAGTAGCCCATTACGGCTACCTTGTCCTCAAGATGTCGACACCTTTCGACGTCCTCAAGATCCATGGAGATCTTGCTGCTGCGGTGATGGTCTTGGAAAAGCTCCAAACATTGGCAACGGTCCCGGCACCTATCTTGAGTGATGTTGAGCCGAGTAAGCCTTCGTCGGACCCATGCGCTCGCAGCCGCGCTGCTTCACCACGAGTGCAGCCCTCCGACGACGACGATGTACCCATCAAGACAATCTAGATTGGCTCTGATGCGGCTCAGACCACCCGTATCGTGGGGAGTCTGGATAGCGAGCAGGAATCGGCACTCACTACTTTCCTACAAGCCAATGTTGACGTCTTTGCATGGCAACCGTCACAGATGTTGGGCATCCCTAGGGAAGTGATTGAGCATCATCTAAAGTTCTACCCCGATGCACTACCACAACAACAGAGGCCTCATAACCAGTCCATCGAGCGGCAGAACTTCATTCGTGAGGAGATCAAGAAGCTCCTCAATGCTGGCTTCATACAAGAGGTTCACCAACCCAGATGGCTAGCCAATCCGGTTGTCGTCCCTAAAGCTGGTGGTAAGCTTCGGATGTGCATTAACTACACCAACCTCAACAAAGCATGTCCTAAAGATCCCTTCCCTCTCTCTAGATTTGATCAAATCGTAGATTCAACTTCGGGGTGCGATATTCTATGCTTTCTAGATGTATTCAGGTTTCCACCAAATCCCAATGTCTAGAGAGGACGAAGAACATACCGCATTTATAACCGTAGATGGCCTTTACTACTACGTCATCATGCCTTACGTTCTTAAGAATGCCCTCCCCACCTTTGTACGAGCTATGCATAAAACATTCAGGGACCTCATTCGGTACCTAGTAGAGGTATATGTCGATGATATTGTAGTAAAAATCCAGTCACATACATCATTACTAGAGAACCTCGCCCTAGTCTTTGATAAATTGCGAACCACACACACGAGGCTCAATCCAGACAAATCCGTGTTCGGAGTCAAAACTGGGAAGCTCCTATGTTTCTTTGTCTCACATCGAGGGATTGACACCAACCCAGAAAAGATCAAGGCAGTGAAGCTAATGCGGCCCCCAGCCCACATCAAGGATGTACAGAAGCTTGCAGGGTGTTTGGCAGCGCTCAGCCAGTTTATCTCTAGGCTGGCTGAGCGGGCCCTTCCGTTCTTCAAGATCCTACGCCAGTTCGGACCGTTTGTCTGGACCGAAGAAGCGGACAAGTCGTTCCGCAAGCTAAAGCAGAAGCTGATGACGCTACCAATAATGGTGGCACCAGAGCCTAGGGAGCCCCTGTACCTCTACATCACCGCCACAACAGAAGTGGTAAGCATGGTTTTGGTTGCAGAGTGGGCCGGTCACCAGCAGCACCAACGAAAGGAAGGGGCCCCTGCATCTGATTCTGAGTCCTAGGGCTTGGAGTTCGTAGGGAGCCCCCACGACAGAGGAGCCTATGGGTCCCAGCCCCTAGAGGTCATCCGGGTCCCCCTAGGGGGCCCCGGAGACCGAGGAGCCTCTGGGTTCCATCCCCCAGAGGACGTTCGGGTCCCCGGAGACCGAGGAGCCTCTGGGTCCTAGCCCCCAGAGGACGTCCGGGTCCCCCAAGGAGCTTCTGGGTCCCAGCCCCCAAAGGACGTCCGGACCCCCCTAGGAGGCCACGAAGCCTTTGGTTCCCAACCCCCAAAGGAAGCACCAGACCCAGGAGACATGGAATGGTTGGACCTGGAGTAGAGGGAAAAATAGGAGCCGGATTCCCTGAAAAAGTCCAAGACCGTCCAACGCCCGGTCTACTTCATCAGCGAAGTCCTGCATGAGGCAAGGACAAGATACCTCGAAGTGCACAAGCTGCTCTATGCGGTGCTAATCGCATCGAGGAAGCTCCGCCATTATTTTCAGGCACACCGAGTATCAGTGGTGACTTCGTTCCCACTGGGAGCAGTGCTGCGCAACCCGAATGCAACTGGCAATATTGCCAAGTGGGCGGCTGAATTAGTGGAGTTCGAGCATGATTTCTTGCCATGACATGCAATCAAGAGTCAAGCTCTGGCGGACTTCGTTGCCAAATCGACCCCCTCACCAATCAACCCAGGGGGCCAGAAGATCATTGAACTAGAGCCCAGAGCTCCAGTACTTACCGGACCTCACTAGACACTCTTCTTCGATGGATCCTCAAGGAAGAAAGGGGCTGGAGCCAGGGTATTGCTCACCTCGCCAACAGGAGAGTAGTACAAGTACGTAGTGTGCCTCGACTTCAAGGCCACCAATAACATGGCGGAGTACGAAGCCGTCATCTTCGGGCTCACAGCTGCTCGAGATCTTGGTGTCTAGCTGATGCTGGTCAAGGGAGACTCCCAACTGATCATCAAGCAAGCCCGGGGTGAGTGCTGCTGCAACGGCTCGCAGCTCGCGGCATATCTGATGCATGTCAAGAAGCTAGAAGTTTGGTTCTAGGCCTTGGATCTCTACCATCTGCCGCGCGCTAACAACTCTGTCGCCGATGCCCTATCAACCATGGCATCCACAGGAGCCCCCGTTCTAGAATAGGTCTTCAGCAGGAGGTTGGTGCGACCGACCGCTAGGCCAGCAGGGCCTAATGAAGAAGGTGAGTCTAGCCCCACGGATCTGGCAACCACGGCAGCCATGCGACCATGGGGGCCACCAAGGTTCTTGAGCGTCACCAGGGATCCCCAATCACCTGACGCCCAAGATCTGGAAGTCTAGGACAGACCCGATGCTTGGATCACGGAGGTCCAGGACTAACTGAAGGACAACCTCCTCCCGGAGGACCCAACATCCGCTGAGAGGATTGTGAGGATGGCATAACGCTACATGCTGATAGAAGGTGATCTCTGCCGACGTGGTGCCAATTGCGTACTATTACGATGCATAACTCTGCAGGAAGGTTGTGACTTGCTCGAGGAAATCCACGAAGGATAGTGTGGGAATCACACAGCCTCTCGCACGCTGGTCAGCAAAGCCTTCCAGCATGGTTTCTACTGGCCAACAACACTACAAGACGCATTCAAAATGGTCAAGAAGTGCAAGGCATGCCAATTCCACGCCAAGTAAACCCACATACCAGTGCAGCCACTGCAGATGATCCCACCCTCATGGCCTTTCGCGGTTTGGGGGCTAGATATCCTAGGATCCTTTCGCAGGGCAGTCAGAGGGTGCCGGTTCCTCTATGTCGCCATAGATAAATGCACCAAGTGGCCACAAGCAGCCCCAGTGATCAACATCAACAAGGAGACCATAGTCAAGTTCATTAAATCAATTGTCTGTAGGTTCGGGGTCCCGAACAGGATCATCACCGACAACGAGACCCAGTTCACCAGTGCAGCTTTCTAGGACTACTGCGAATACCTCGGCATCCAAGTTTGTTATGCATCTGTGGCTCATCCAAAGAGCAACAGACAAGTCAAAACGGCCAACACTAAGATCCTCAGGGGTCTCAAGACACGCACATATGACAACTTGGATAAGCATGGTGCAAAATGGGTCAACAAACTCCTCTGTGCACTGTGGGCAAGCAGGACATCACCTAGTCGTGCCACAGGAGAAACACCTTTCTTTTTGGTGTATGGCGCTGAGGCTGTCCTCCCCTTAGAAATCGCTGTGCGTTCGTTCAGAGTCCGAGTGTTCAACGAAGCCTCACAGGAACAGCTCCGACGAGAAGATGTCGACCTCATCGACAAAGCAAGGTGGCACACCACCATCCGAAACGCACGTTACCGACAGACGCTGAGGTGCTACCAAGAGAGGTTCGTGCGGAGTAGAGAGCTCAAGACAGGTGACCTGGTGCTGCGGCACATAATCTCTCGAGAAGGGTCGCACAATCTTTCCCCCAACTGGGAGGGCCCCTGCCGAGTGATACAAATATCCTGCCTCGAGTGTGTCCGCCTAGCCACGGAAGAAGGAGAGCCCCTCCCCAACCCATGGAACATTAAGCACCTCTGTAAGTTCTATCCCTAAGCTTAAAAGTAGGACAGTGTAGGGTGTCATGGTGCCAAGGAACATCATGTAGGACAACCAAGCTCTGGGAGGGACAGGTCCAGAGTGTTCAGCCGTTTAGCTTGGTCCTGTACCCTAAGAATGAACACTCTACCTCCCTTGCAAACTGTAGTGGGCCGTTGCCTTATTGTAAAGCCAATTCACCCATGGGAACACTAATGATAAGAAATTCATTGTCTTACCATATGCTTTCTCTTATGCTCACTTACGTTACCTGTTAATTTTGTGATCAATCAAACTAGACTCGTCTTCCTTGCATCGTCTTCGTGTACTTGGTGAGATATTTTATGTATCGCCCCTATAGAGTCTTGAAACCCTGCCGCAGGCGGATGTATTTGAGGTACCTACAAGGTGTCTTGGAACCTCACAGCTCCCCTCTTAATTGGGGACCTGTGGTGCCAATTGGTTCCCCGCGAAAGGACAACGCCGAGCTGGAGGTCCAGAGCGCGCAACATGCTTAGCTTGGTACTGTACCCTAAGCACGTGCACTTTGCCTCCCAGTGCTGCGGCTAAGTACCAGGGGCCAAGACGCTCACACCCCGAATAAGAAGGAAGTCGGAGCCTCAGCGCCAATGCACATAATTACCCAAATCCCGTGTACCAGCCCAGGACTATAAGACATGACTATACTTAAGGATAGGAAAAGATCACCAGCGAGCAAAACAATATGCACCTCCATTATGTGTGCAGGACATACGAAGTAGGTTGCAACGGAGCATCCAGCTCCGGCACCTCCCAAGGGGCCTGCTGTCGACGTCCCAGAACATCAGCGACAACACCAAGCGCAAATAAGTGAGTAAAACTCTTCTGCCCCACACTTGTTGCTAACAAGTTTCTCTTGTGATAGCCTATACACCAGGGGCTTGCTGTCAACGAGTTCACGATGATGGTGGACGACGTCAGAACATCCAGCTCTGGCACCTCTTAGGGGGCCCACCATCAACATTTCTATGCAGATGGTGGGTGACACCGGAGCATCCAGCTCTGGCACCTCCCTGGGGGCCCGCCGTTGATGTTTCTACGAAGATGGTGGGCCACGCCGGAGCATCCAGCTCCGGCATGATGAGTAGGTTTAGGCCCAATCTTCCGAAAGGTAATGGATAAGTCGATTGATGTGGAGATCTCGACGTTGATGATTCGAGGCTCTCGAGTAGAACACGAACAGCCCCTGCAATCACTACACCACCGCTCCATTGGTTATCAACCGTGCTTCACACAATTGACATTGCCAAGAAGGCTAATCCCTGCAAGTGCAACCGAGAACACAAGCAAGAACGTAGAAGACACGATCTGAAATCGCAAAGTTGGGGTTTCGCAAAACCGTAGAACGGCAATATTATTGATCTAAGCAAAACCCAATTGTTCATGGCGGCTACTATAGAGTTTATATAGGTGGGAGGACGTCCAAGGGGGTGTTGGGGTCGTGACCTAACCCTAAGATACGAAAATAATGGACTTAGACTTGATATAAGGCCCAATGGCCCAATACGGTGGTGCAGCACCCTGACAGATTCTAAACTCGATTTTGTTTCTACGATCCCTGTCTACTCCGAAGGTATTTTGACATGGGACCAGCGCCATTGGAAAGGTTATCCTCTTCCCTTTTCGTGCATATGTAGAACGTCGAAAACGGAGTTTGTATGCGTCCTGAGCGTCCGTTTTAGTGCGTACTGCTCCTGGACTCCGAGTTGGACACGATTTTGAGTTTCACTCGGTTTCCATCTTATTTGAACGAATTCTCTGGTCCTCCACGTGCCTAATACTTCCTCCAAGTACTCCTTGAACCTTCCTATGGATCCTAATCACAATTAAATCATTAGGTAGCAATCTATGCTCAAAAACATATAAGGAAACATATAAGAACGAGCTCACTTCTGAAATTAATTGTTGTGTATGAACTCTATTGATTGCATCTTGTATGTTCAATGGAGTGTTGTTTGTATCCATAGAAGTGATGTACTCATCATCCTCCCCTTCTTGAATTAGAGTCGTCCTCGATTCAAGTTCATCTCCTCTCATGTGTTGGTCCAAATGTGCAACACCATCAAATCTTTTTGTATGCATGAATGGATGATGCCAAGGTGTTGGACGACATAGTGCGCCATCTTGATCTTGTCCATCAAATAAGAGTGCATATTCACTTGAGCCAGAATCCCAAACAAATAAATATTGTGTCATGTTTATAGGTGCAATAATAATGTGCATGATCTCATCATTCTCCCCTTCTTAATGACAAGCCGTCCTCGGCTTGCTCGTATGTCCAGCAAAGAGGCTTGCTTTGGAGGTAGAATTAGTGATGTCCATAATGCACAACCACAGTAAATAATGCTTTTGTTGTCCCTGCTGCAAGGAAAAAATACTAGAAAAACTTAACAAGACATTATTAGCGTTATTACATTCATTTACGTGACCATGTTGTTGCAGCACAAAAGGAGCTTCCTCATTTGAACATATGTAAACTTTATGCACCATAAACATACCACTATGTTCATATTTGCCTATAGCATGAAAAATATTTCTACTTAACAAAGACAATTCAGATTGAGAAAATATTATCTTCTCTACGATATCTAGATCACAAAGAGTGTCAAATTCAATATGGCCCAAAGTATTTAGAGAAGATACCAATTTCAGCTCATCCCTTTCACATGTAGTTGGGATCAAATGCTTAATTTCAGCACAAGTGAGTGATAAAATATCAAATTCATTTTGTTGTTCTAGCATAGGTATAATATAATTATCTGCACACAACTCATTTTCGTTGTAAGAATCAGTAGGAAAATCAACTAGTGGTAAAGGTGTATTATAAAAAGGTTCATCTTCTTGCTGCTCATCGGTAGCATGATTGGTAGCAAAATTCAGCACATATGAAAATGTCATACCTTGCTTAACTGTAGAGCATTGTCCATTAACACTACTCTCATTTTTAACAAGAAATTCAAATGCATTATGAGTTGATTCATCAAAAAATTCAGAAGAGTTGTTCAACACCTCACTCTTATTTTCATCTACATTTATTTGTTCATGTTCCTGCAAAAGGTTAGGCAAAGAAGGAGGTACAACAAGAAAATTCTCCTCAAGTTCATGTATTTCATCTTTGCAATTAGATACATTACCAAAAGTTTCTCGCATAAGAATTTTCATATCTTTCCATGTTCGAGGTTTTTCTATATCGCTTAAGTTGTCCCACCAAGTTAATGCACAATCAACTAATGCACTAGCTATATTTCTAATCTTTCTCCTCTCACACATATGCCATTGTCCAAAAAATTTATCCAACTCTATTTCCCAAGCAATATATTCATCGTAATCAAAACCATCATAAGAAGGAAGAGATGGGAGAATGTAATTACTTCTTGTGGAAGGTGTTGTAAAAGTGGTCTGAATGTCATGTGAATCCTTGGTTGTTGTTTGATTTTTAGAGACTCCAGGGCAGGAAGCAGCTGGGCCACTCCCTGAGATGGCTCCCCACGCGGCACGGGACCAAGGCTGAGGGGTTCCAGCACCGCCCCAGCATGGGACAGGAAAGCTCGAACCCCTTGGGACTCAGCTATACGGGAGGCCTGGAGGCTCTTCGCCTCTCACTGTGTAGTCACCTCTCGGTCAGCAAGCTCCCGAGCATGGTGCTCCAAGTCACCCTCTCGGTGCTGAATGACCAGCTCCAAGTCCTGCAATGCCCGAAGTTTCTCCTGCAGGCTCCAAGAGACCTCCTCCTTCGCCGCCAAGCCCCGTTCCGCATCAGCAACAACAACCTCGCGATGGACCAACCCCAAACGTTGATCCTCGCACAGTTTTAGGCAGGCGTCGGCAGCAGTATGGGCCTTCAAAGCCTTGAACTCAAGCTCTTTGTTCTTGGCGTCAACCAGCTTCACCAAGCCCTGCTCCTCCGCATGCCGATCCCACTCTCGGGCGAAAGCAGCCTGCATCTGGCGCAGTATGGACTGAGCCACGACAATAGCGTCGGCGAGAGGGATTGGCTCGACTGTCCCCGCTAACAGTTGTCCCCCTGTCCCTCCTACTGATGCCGCAACAGACGCGAGATATCGGGGACCAGAAGCTTTGTGGGGACCGAGGACCACCATGCCGCAACAGGACACTGAAGTCCCCCCTGCACTACAGGGGTATCGTCGACAGCCGGTGGCGGGTCGCCGCACTGCGCGTCGGTGACGTCATACGTCGGCGCCGCTTGAACGGCAAGTGAGTCAGCCCCACCATGGGAAGCAGCCACAACCAAGGTTGCCCCCTTTTCGCCGGGCACCTCCTCGCCTGGCACCTCCGCGCCGGGCACCTCCTCACCAGGCACCTCTGCGCCGGACATCTCCTTGCCCGACACCTCTGCGCCGGGCACCTCCTCGCCCGGGACCTCTGCGCCAGGCACCTCCTCGCCTGGCACTCCCTCGCTGGGCAACACCTCGCCTGGCACGGCCAGGCTCGGCACCACCTCTGACTCACCTTCCTTAACAGACAGGGGTGCAATGCCATTAGCGGAACCTAAGGCCGACACACCTTTGGGCGTAGGAGGCAACGCGGCAGACCTTGCTCCGGTACTGAGAAGGGCGGAGGCTATCGGGCCTACCCCTGGAAGCGCCAGGGGCACCAAGTTGGCTGATGAAGCCCTGAGAAACCGAGAGAAAGCTTCGTAAGGACAAAAAATGAAAGGATAGAAGTAGCACAGGGAAGAAGTTGCGACTTACCGGTGAGTCGGGACACTCCAATGACCCTGGCCTATCGCCCCGTGCAATAGATCAAGGTCACTGAGACTTGACGACAAGGCCGGTGCCGCTGTCGCTGGTACCGACTCCCGGTCAATCCATGCTGACGTCAGCTCAGGCCCCTCAGCACCCCCTCCGAAACCAAGGCCACTGCTGGAGTCGAAGGCTAAATCTACGACAGAAGCTTCGGCCCCGCCAATTCTCTGATTACGGGAGATGGGAGTACCGTCACCCCGAAATAGCTTTCGCTTCTTCGGCATAGAAGTAGCAGAGTCCACGACCAGCGTGCGGGAGCGCATTCTCGGCTCTGGAGCTAGTGCCGGCTAGCTGATCTCTGCCCTGCTGGAAGTAGTTTAGGGCTCTGCCTCCTCCCTTGCCGAAGGACGCAGGTAAGACCCCGACCCTGGATGCGCAGCTTCACGACACCGCCTTAGGACTGCAGAGTCACCGGCTATGTCTTCAAAATGCAGGCGCACGAGGCCGAACGCGTTGACCTTTGGCATTGAGCTCCGCAGTTCAGTCCTCACATCGGTGGTCAAGTGGAGCGGCTAGCAGTCATTCGTAATGGAGACATGCTCATCATGAACAACGTCGGGGGTCCTTGTTTTCAGCATCTCCTCCAGCATCTCGAGAGTTGGGGTGTTCGGGCCCAGCTGACATTCGTCATACTCGCCATTGTAGACCCAGGAAAAATACAGACGTCGCTGGAGAGGGGCGGTATAGCGGAGCAAGAAGTCTACCAACACCATCATCGAGGTTAAGCCCTTGCTAGCCAAGAACCGGATCCTCCTCAGCGAGGGATTCCTCTGGCAATCTGTGGGATGCCTCCCATGTGGTAAGGTCAGAGCCTGGACCGCCGGAGGGCATCTTCAGTGAGGGATGAGGGTATGTCCTCACAATCGCCCTGTCTTCCCTCCAACCGCTCCATTGGCCCCCTTTGAATGAGGTGATGTAACCACGGGAGTTATTGTCCTAGTGGCGGAAGTAGTAGGCCCCCACTTGAGTTGTCGCGCTCCTTCCGTTCGTCTTCATCACGAAGAAATGCCGGAACAACTCCACTGTGGGTGGACATCCTACGAACACCTCGCATTGGTGGACGAACACAGCCACCAAGGCGATGGAGTTCGGCGACAGATGATGAAGTTGCAGCCTGTACTCCCCCAACACTGCAAGAAACAACCTCGACATCGGGAGTGCGAGCCCAGCAGTGGCGTAGGCAATGAATAGAACAATATCGTCTTCATGCAGATCCCAAAGATCAGGAGATCCGCAACGGATCATCCACCCGCACTCTGGAGCTGCCCAGCCAAGGAGCCACCTCAGCGGCACTAGCTCTTTGACCGATCGGAAGCGGGAAGGAGGCAGTAGGGAAGCCATTGGGGCGGGCTAAGGTGAGAGCCTTGGCAAAAGGGGTGAAGGAGGTTCGGACACTCGAGGAAGAAGGCAACAACTCTGGTTGCAGGGTTTGGGTAAGGAAGGAACCGTTCCCTCTAAACGGAGATTTTCCCCCTTTTATCATCCCCATGGTGCCTGAGTACTCTGAGCGAAGGATCAGATCGCACCACTCAGCAACTGCATCCATGACAATGGGTCCTATTTCCCTGCTCAGACGCACTGGCCCAGTCAATCAGCCGCTTGGGGAAGCCGCTGAGTTATCTCCCAGAATCACGGAGCGAGCAAAAGTGCTATAAGCTGCATCGGGGACCGCTGCAATTAAAGGCGCCGCAGAGGACAAAGATATTACAGCAAGCAAAGATCCCTTCGCCGTAGCCACTCAAACTGGAAGAGAAGGCGTGGTGATGATTGGTAGAAGCGCCCACCGCTTCAGCTATCCAAGACAGAATTCAAAGCCCAGTGCGGGAAAACAGGGAAAGGGCTCCACCTTTGGGCTCCCCATCTTGCCCCAAGGTGGACCCAGGGGCCACAGTCGGTACCCTGCAGACTGGGTACCCTCGCACACAGGATGAAGACATCGGGGCATGTCTGATAGCGCCACGTGTCTAGAAGTTGTCGAGGCCTCAGCCTCCCGCAAGATCCAACCCCAGTGCCGCCACGTGGGGCACGAAGGATGAGATAAAGACGCTCAGGGGAGATGACCTCCCAAGGCACCATGTGCTGAGGGGAGACGCCGCACAACCTCGTCGGAGAAGCTCCAGAGCTGCCACGTAGCCTGGAGCACCGGACCAAGCACCCTCCCTCGGAGGAGAGAGCGGAGCTGCCACGTGCCTTTGGGAGCCCCAAAGCTGCCACGTGCCATGAAGGATTGGGGCTAGCCTCCCCAGCAAAAACCTGCCCCGGTGCTGCCACGTGTCTCGCAGCACCCCCCAGATGGTAAGGTACGGGAGTTAAAAGCTGGAGAGCTCCACTCAGGACATGCATTGAAGGTCCGCACCCACCTCAGACACACGGCGCGGAGCACGCCAACGGTCAGAGAGCGCTATGACCAATCACATCACAGTGAAGGCGCTGCAGGCCTATTCCACTTGGCCAAGTGGGTACACTGCAAGGATTCCGATTTATCACACCGAAAAAATTCGTCGCAATAGGTTGTTTTTCGACGCAATAGGTCGCTGTTGCAACGAAAAAGAGCGTTGCGATAGTTTTTACGAATCATCATAATAATTCTCGTGGCGATAGCTTATTTGCGACGCCTTGGCATCCGTGGCGAATAGGACGCTATTGCAACGGTTTTACATCGGTGGCAAATAGGACGCTATCGCAATAGTTTCATGTATTGCGACGATTTAACGTATCGCAACGAATTGTACGATATTGCAACGGGTTCACGATTGTGGCAAATAGTTTAGTATTGCAATGATTTCATATTCGTGGCAAATAGTATGTTGTTACAACGATTTAGCGTATTGCGATGATTTAACGTATTGCAACAAACAGCATGGTATTGCTTAATTGTATGTGGTTGCAACGATTTCACAGGCGTGACAATAGTACGATATTGTAACGATTTCGCATTCGTGGCAAATAGTATTTTATTGCAATGGTTTAGCGTATTGTGACGATTTAACGTATTGCAACGAATAGCATTGTATTGCAACGATTTTGTGGGCGTGGCAATAGTACGATATTGTAACGATTTCACATTCATGGCAAATAGTATGTTATTGCAACGGTTTACCGTATTGCGACGATTTAACGTATTGCAACGAATAGTATTATACTGCAACGATTTCACCTTCGTGGTAATAGTACGTGATTGCAACGATTTTCACATTTGTGGCACATACTACAGTATTGCAATGATTTTCACAGGCGTGGCAAATAGTAACATATTGAAACGAGTTATGTTGTAGTGACGATTCACCATATTGCAACGAATATCATGGTATTGCAACAATTTCACATCCATGGCAAATAGTATGATACTGCCACGGTTTAACATCCGTGGCAAATAGTAGGTTAGTGCAACGTGTCAACAAACGTGGCGAATAGTACTGTATTGTAATGATTTCAGATCTGTAGGAACTAGTCTGGTACTGCAAAGATTTTGTATCCGTGGCGAATAGTTGAGTATTGCAACGAGTCCACGAACGTGGCGAATAGTACCGTATTGCAACGATTTCAGATCTGTTGGAACTAGTATGGTACCGCAATGATTTCACATTCATGGCGAATAGTTTGATATTGCAACGATTTCTTATCTGTGGCAATAGTGTTTTAATGCAACGCTTTTGAGTTGTTGCCAAATGTTTATACTGCAACGTTTTGTCATTCTATTGCCACGTTTTATCATCCGTATTGGCAATAGCTTCCTATTTCAACAATTTATCATTTGTGACAAGAAATTTGTAATGCCACGTTTTATAATTAGTAGCAGTAGAACACGAAAGGACCAGGTTTGAAAATTAGTGGCAACAGAATCACGAGTTTAACAATAAACATCCATCAATTTTACAACACGCATAACAACACTCAAGGATTACTTAAGCGATGTGTTTGCATGCTAAGAGTTTTCCTAAGCTGACCACGACTAATTGTTGGAGCAGGTGGCTTTTGGATGTTCCTTATTTGTTGGACCTTCTGTGGAGTGGTCGCCATCATCATTTTGTGCATTTCAGTCAATGAGGCGCGCATGTCCTGCATGTCCTTAGCTGTCTGTTCATGATCAGCTGCTATCTGACCTTGTAAGTTCTGGACTTTGATGATTAACTCTTCATTCTTCTGGTTTATGCAGTCCATCTGGGTGTTTAAGCTATTATTTCTTCCTTCCAACTCCTGCACTATTTCATTGAGGCCTGCATTTCTAACTTCTAAGTTTCGAACTTGGTTGTTGAGATGTTTAGACATCTGGATACGCATACTTTCACGTTCGAGACCAGTTGGGTTAGCCATATAACCACGCCCCCGAACCTGTGATCCTGCACAAACGATTGAGGATCTATAACAACGCTGGAAGATGTGGTTTCTCTCCTCATTTGGAATTGGGCCTCCCAGCTCAACTTCCATGTCGTCCACTTGGGCACGTGCCTGGATCTATATACGAAAAGAAAAGTCACGGGTAATTTGGAAATATTTATTTAATTGGGGATTTTTTGAAGTGTTACTCACATGTACAGCTTCTGCCAACTTGTTTGTCCAGTTACCGTTCAACAAATGGCTTGCCTCCCACAGTTGTATGTCATCGGGTTCTTCTCCGGTCTCTGGGTCTCGCTACATAAAATACAAGTAAACTTCAACATGTCGGTATACATATTGTTTGCAGTGCAAAGTAAAAGCGTGATTTATTTTTCATACCTTCTCGTAACTAAGTTGGACGTAGGATTTGGAGCCAAGCAAGTGACACGCCTTTTGTCTTCTTCGATTTTGAGAATTGGTCCTGCTTATTGACTGCAATAATTTTAAGAATTAATTCCACGAATGAAAGTAAATAAAATATTTTTTGTATGATGCGAAGCTATTAAAAAGTTAGCTGACCTTGAATCGCTCAGACCCAAAATATTCTATTAGGTGCAACCACTCGGGCGTCGTTATGTCAGCAGGCTGGTTTCGTATACGTTCTTCATCAGTAGAATAACTCTTATAGGTGGCATGCAAAGTCGAGCGCCACCCCTTGTAGCGCTCACCAGCAATTTTCAAAATTTTTCTTGCGCTCTCCGCTGTGTCCTCCATGTCCCAGGAATCATGTACATTGTATAACAAGTTGTTGTAAACGTACAGGATGGAGATTGCAAGAAAAAAATACTTGTGTGGGGGTGTGGTAACACTAATCAGAATGTCTCGTACTATATCTCTCTTATTACTATGGCCAACCTCTGCCCACTTCGTTGCACCGGTGAGGGATGCATGTCTTTTTGTAAACATAACCACCTCATCGGCAAAGTGCCGCTAATTAATACCAACCGCAACACCCAACCTTGCAGAGAACTGAATTGGTAGCTTCACATGCTGCGTTCTACTAACTTGGGATGCATAGCGTATTCTGGCAACCTTAAGTCCTGTAGACACACTTCTTCCTAGCTTCCTTCCTTCTGTTACATTGATTCAAATGGTAAACGATTAAAGCAAATTACCGCCTGAACAAGTTTAGTATCATGTACAAATAGTGTGAAAAGAAGAAAAGTCTGATGTTCATATCATCTTCAGGACGAGTGCGGCAAATACGAGCGTGGGAGGACCGCCTTGTGCCAGCACCATTTTGTTCTGTAGTACTCCCTCTTAGTTTATATTAATTGTCGCCCACAAATGAATTAAAAATGAACTACAGTAGTTAGGACTGTCCTAACGACACCTATTTTGATGGGGGGTTACATTATTGACTTCTTTGTTGCTGTTCATACCCTAAAATGAGCCATCAGGTACACATGTCAGTGGTGGTACGCGCTCTTAATACTGCAGAGGATTTTCAATCCATGAGCGAAGCAGGCAAGACTGTGAGAGGGCATGCAGCTGGCAACGCTAGACTAGACAAAGATAGGGTTCGCCAGTTCGGTCTGACTGACATCAGCCGGAGCGCGTCTCGAAGAGAATTATTAGTTGCAGGGCAAGTAATGAACGCCAGCGGTAGCAGGTGGCGAACGCAAGACAAATAAGGCAGACAGCTTGCGGGATTGAAATCCTCCGCAGTACTGCACCTGCATTAGCTGCCACTGACATGTGGGCCTATGAGACATCGAGTCTACTTGTCAGCGGCGGCTACTGCAGGTGCAATACTGCATAGTGCCAGCTTGCGACACTCAACAAAGCGAGGGTTTGGTCTCGCCGAAACTCTCGAGGAGGATTGGTGGCAGGGCGAGTAATGGTCAGGGATTTGCGGGCAGCGGAGTAATCATGGCACGCGAAGGATGGGACGTGGCGATGGGCGAGGGGGACGTGTCGAGGAGGACACTGAAGTGATCAGCAGCAGGGCGTGGGTGTGGGCACTGGTGCCGGCCAAAGTGGCCGACGGCGAGAGAGCACAACGTGGAGGCATAAAAAAAATCACGCCATCACACATGCTGATGAACTGTTAACTATAAAGACTAAGTACTAATAAGAAAGTAGAATCACAAGGCATGCTAAAACAATTAGTAGAGCCTAGGAAAGAATGCAAATGACCATGATACACCCATCATCAATACATCTGAAGGACATAACATAGTCTCTAAAAATGCTCCAAATTCAATGCCAAAGGAGTAGAGTAAAAAACTAACACGTTCTGCCAAAACAAATGGCACTGTAGAGAGGCAGGTATAATGTGATGTGATATGGGTAGTTGGAAGCTACTACCGAGGATAGAGTTGGAGTGGGACATTTTTTAAGCTCCAAAAGTAAAATTACGCTGGGACGGAAGGAGTATTTCTGGTTTGTATATCTATACCTGCTATTGGTTCATGCATCGTAGTAGTACCAGGGTGTGAAGAACCTCGGGGTTCCTGAACATCATGTGCTGCAATATTCTCTGCGTACCATGCAAACGATTTAATGTTGTCTAACTTTGTTTAATTTTGATAGTAAACACATTTATAGTTATACCAGGTGCTTGTTGGCCACCATGAATGCTTGTAGACGACATCACGGTTTGATGTCTTATTCCTAATGTAAAGAGCATTGTAAGTAGTCATTCCAAATAACAGTGATAACGTCATATTACATGACCGACGTAGATTTTGGATCGGATAGTGTGCTTTCTATAAACTGCAGTGTTTGTTACTAACGAGGGAATTAGAAAAGAAAGAATAGAAAAAAACGTACGATCCGAGAAAGCCACAAGAAAGAAAAAAGTGAAAACCATGGGAATTAAAAATCTTGGGAATACAAATTTGTAAAACAGAAATGAGAGTACAATATTTGGAGTGGTTGATCAGATAACTCGTGCGTCATTTACTTCTAAATCCAGAAATTACATACTACTACCTCTGGTTTTTAGTATTTGTCGTTCCCGGCCAGGAATTGAACTAGAAATGCACTATTGTAAAAAGCTGACGGAGCAACATTTATTTAGGGATAGATGTAGTATGTATATATATATATATATATATATATATATATATATATATATATATATATATATATATATATATATATATATAACTAAATTCGTGAAACAGAAGACCACATTTCTTCTTTGTTAATTTATTTAATCTTCGTATATCAGGATGGATCGTGTATAACTTAACTAGGCCAAACTGCATGGATCGTGTAGAACCAAGCCAATATAGCTCTATAAAAAGAAGGCATGGATCGTGTAGTTTACCTAGCACAAAACTGGAGTCCTGAATGCGATGTCGCAGGGAGGTGTTGGCGACGAAGAGGGTCGGTAGAGCCCGTCAAACTTGGTCGCCCGGCGTTTTACCCAGGAGTCAACACCACCAAGAGCTTCGATGCATCACTACGAGATCCATGGGGGGAAAATTGTAAAAACCGTGGGAAATGAAAACACGAGAATTTCTTAGGAATACAAGTATAGAACACAGGATAGAGAGACAACACATTTGGAGTACTACGAGATCACCGGAAGGGCGGGGCAGCGGTGTGTCGGGACCGGAGGTCAGTGTTTCCATTTATACTCATCGTGGCTGAAATAGGGTTACAATAATAGGTGGGACTGAAATTGGAGGCGCAGGTAGTGAAAATTGAATTGTCAAAATCTCAAATGTGGCGCGCCAAGTAGAACGATAAAATTTTCGCGGGAGTGGAGAATTTGACGCAAGCCGTGCCCTTGTGCACGCATCCAATCGTGATTAATTACATCTCATGTCGCATCGATTCCTGCACGTGGCTGGTGCGTGTAGCTAGAGGGGTAGACTTCGTCTTAGGATAACTTGCTCGCTTCTTAATTCATCTTTGTTGCCATGCATGGAGATCAAAATCTAAAAGCAGTCATCTGCTAGCTAGTGGGACACTCCAAAAAATACGAAAAAAATACGAATCACCAAATGTATACGTATGTGCTAATGCAAATGATATGCAAATACAGCCAAGTGCACGAAACAATGGTAAACAATCAACATTTTGTAACATTAATCACAATGAAACGATAACATGTAGTATATACTACTACATACTAAAAATACATTTTCCCATGCGCCGACTACAAATGAAAAAATTGAGTGAAAGAACACAAAAGAGGAGAAACATGGCCTCAACCACGATCTCAATGGAGTTTCAACCAAGAGTCGTTGATTGTCGCAACACAACGAATTCTTGGCTAGACATTGAACAACAGTTATCTTGTCCCTTTTTTAGAAAGGAGATGTTTTTAAATATTGCATAGGACGCATTGTTCATGAACAGAAAAAAACATTTATCATTAAAATAGAAACAACACATATATTACAAACAAGAACTACGAAAGCACATAGAAGACAAGAAAAAGAAAAACTACAAATACTACTCTACTCGGAGTCGGAGGAGATCTCCTCCACCTCCTCCCCCGCCGCTGCTGCCGCCGCTGCCTCCTCCACCGCTGCTACCGCCGCCTCCTCCGCTGCCGCCGCTGCTGCCACCTCCTCCGACAATTGAGTCCAAAGCTTTCGGGCGACGGTCCATAGAAGATGCTGGCGGCCCTCCACCCCAGCCTTCTCCCCGATCGTCTCGTAGAGGACGTTGAGACGACCGGCCACAAACCCTAACCCGAAGCAGTAGTGGCCGATGGTGTCCATGCTGGTGCAGACGGGGAGTTTCCCAAGACCCAGACGCTCACACGAGCGAGATGTATCGGAAAATACATCCCGCGCCAATATGTCGAGCTATTTTGCTTGCCTGGCAGTGGCGGAAAGGTGCTCGATGGCCTCCTTCAGGTGTCGATCGAGTTCATCGAAGCGGTGTTCGATAAAGCGGATAGTCTCCTGAACCCAAATGGGATGAGGAGGTGCGGGCACCGTGGGCGAAGAAGGGGACGGAGGAGGTGCGGGCGCCGCCTCCAGTTCCACCAGCATTGGTTGCGATGGAAATGGAGAAGAAGGAGGTTCGGAGGACGTCGACGGCCTAGAGCGCTTCGGTGCGGGGCTACCCATTTGTGCGGCGACGGAGTTGCAAAGAAGGAGCGAGAGGTGGTCGGCGATGGTGCGGCGGTGAAGGAAGAGAAGTTTGGAGGCTACGATCGATGGAGATGGAGTGGTGCGGCGGAGACGCAAGAGGACGGGTGTGCCTTTATAGCGGGTCCTCGTCCCGTGCGAGTGGAGATGATCGGACGCTTCGAAAACTGCGCTTTCGAATTAATCCAAACCGCGGTTGGCTTTTGTCTTCGCTTCACACACAGTTTTTTAATTTGACATGCAAAGGGTCCAGGGTATGCAGTGGCCCACCTGGCATACTTTGTAGGTCCGTCTGGTGGTGTTTCAGATTTTCAGTTCCAGTTTTTAATTTTGACACGCAAAGGGCCCACCGGCCCAAGGTATATGCAATAGATGCTAATGCCACGAACTAGTAAATCATGGCAAAACATTCTAATGCAATGATCGGGTTCCATGGCGATAGATGCTAACGCCACGAACTAGTGAATCGTGGTAACAGATCCTAGTGCAACAATCGTGTAACGTGGCGATAGATGCTAATGCCACGACTAGTGAATCGTGGCAACAGATTCATGGCGATAGATGCTAACGCCACGAACTAGTGAATCGTGGCAACAGATTCTAATACAACAATCATGTTCTGTGGCGATAGATGCTAATGCCACAAACTAGTGAATCGTGGCAATGGATTCGTGGTGATAGATGCTAACGCCACGAACTAGTGAATCGTGGCAACAGATCCTAGTGCAGCAACCGTGTAACATGGCGATAGATGCTAATGCCACGACTAGTGAATCGTGGCAATAGATTCGTGGCGATAGATGCTAACGCCACGAATTAATGAATCGTGGCAACAAATTCTAATGCAACGATCGTGTTCTGTGGCGATAGATGCTAATACCACGAACTAGTGAATCGTAGCAACAAATTTGTGGCGATAGATGCTAAGGCCAAAAACTAGTGAATCGTGGCAACAGATCCTAGTGCAATGATCGTGTTCCGTGGCGATAGATGCTAATGCCACGAACTAGTGAATCGTGGCAATAGATTCGTGGCGATAGATCCTAATGCCACGAACTAGTGAATCGTGGCAACATATCCTAATGCAACAATTGTGTTCTGTGGCGATAGATGCTAATGCCACAAACTAGTGAATCGTGGCAACAGATTCGTGGCAATAGATCCTAATGCCACGAACTAGTGAATCGTGGCAACAGATCCTAATGCAATGATCGTGTTCCATGGCAATAGATGCTAATGCCACGAACTAGTGAATCCTGGCAACAGATTCGTGGCGATAGATCCTAATGCCACGAACTAGTGAATTGTGGCAACAGATCCTAATGCAACAATCGTGTTTCGTGGCAATATATGCTAATGCCATGAACTAGTGAATCGTGGCAAAAGACCATGCTTACTGCAACGATTTATTATTCATTGCAGTACAATCGTTGCAACAGGGTGGAATCCTTGTAGTGGTAGCTTGCGGCAACAAGACAGGCTGACGGGACACCATCTGCCACCATCAGCAACGGCGCATGGGCTACTGACAAGGAAGGCGACAAGACGGCAAGTCTCCACTACCACGCTCAGAGAAGCTTATGCGGGACGCCAAAGACCTTCTAGGATAAGATCGCCCCGGGGCCACCTGTCGGGCCCCAGGACCCCACTTGTAAGGCGTCCAGACTTGGTTATAAAAGGCTGGGACCGCCTCCGATACAAAGCACCAGACTCAGAATCCCCGATACACACACATACGCATACACACTCACCAAGCAATACAATCCACCGTGGAGTAGGGTGTTACGCTCCTTGTGGCCCGAACCACGTAAAAACAATTGTCTCATACTCTTCCGCTAGAACACTAGTTTGAGCCCTAAGTCTGGCCAAACAAGAACCTCCACGGGCTGTTTCTTAGCAAATCCAGGGGCATTGACCCTTCGACAAATGCATATGAAGGTATCATGGGCGCTGTTGGAAGGTGTTTGCATGTGTGAAAGGAGTGCACGGACGTGGCTACATGAATCCGAGGCATGATGAAGAGATTTGGACATAAAAAAATTAGTCAGAAAGGTCCAACCGACTAGGTTATGGACTCAGGCTGCGACTGAGTCGGGTTTGACTCAAATATGGAAAGATTTGAGTTTGTTATGATAGTATTTTGTGTGGGTAACGAATTTTGCTTATTTTAGGAATGTGCAATACGTTCCTAAGGTGTTTGGAAGTCTTAAGATTGCTTCTATCTGCGTATGGAAGAGTCTTGAGCAGTTACGGAAAGTTTCAGTTGAATCTGAGTAGGATTTGAGTCCTAGTTAGGATTGGGTTGGCCTAAAGGCTGGTTATATAAGCAAGGGAGGCCAGGTCTTGTGGGCCACAACTTTTGGGTTGTTCCTCTTGTGTTCTATTGAATAAAATTTGTAGTTGAATGGAACTTTTGTGCCTTGTTCATCTGACTTGTTTTCTTCAAATCATCCTTGTCGAGTTTCTGCATGGCACTACCTTGCTTTAGTCGTTTAATCATAACGCGAGTTTTACAGATCTTATTTATGTGATTCTTTTTGGATTGTCTTCACAACTTAATTTTACATTATCTTCAAAAATTTTATGGTCATTGGATTTGTGGTTTCAGATCTACACGAGCCTCTTTGCAGTGTTACAGATTTGGTTTTTATTCGGTAGAACAGATTGACCTTTGTTCGATCTTTCAATCGTAACTTGAGTTTTTCTCGACGATTTTCTGCGATTCTTGTTGTAGTGTCTTTGTAACTTGATTATCCACAATCTATATTGGTTTTGTCAAGAATGATCATATTTAGATTAGCCGCACACACAATTTCTTAACAGATTGATTTTCTGCCGAGTGGTTTTTGTTGCTTCCGCTAAAAAGTTTTTATCTACCATTCACCCCTCCTTTGGTAGCTTTTCACGTGATCCTTGATCCTACACCCTGACACCAAATCATGCCTTTTGCAAGGTGAGGTGCGCGAGGGGGCAACTCAACCTTGCCTCCCGTTCCGCCCCTAGCAAAGGGGCGACAGGGTCCGACACCGACGCGCCAAAACCAACACCCGATGTGCTCGGGACCTCGAAGGACCCGATGCTCCGTCAGATGAAAAGAGAAAGGAAGACCGGCCTTGACCAAGGCGGTCTACAAATGCAAGCCTCCAGCATGGTCGTGACCACCGACTGACATGAAGATGGGAAACTAGTCAAACGGCCGATCGTCCACTTCAAGAAGATGATCGAGGAACTCTGCATCCACCGCACTTTCTCGACAAAACACACGCTGAAGGGATGCATCCTTCTTCGTTGTTTCCCCGACGGGAAGCTCAGTGCCTCGGGCAGAAAAAAAGAAGAAGTCGACCACCACAGGTTTTGAGTTGACGTAATCCGCCTTTGACAGGGACAACATGTGCTTCATGATATACGAAGACAGTTTCACGCTCGGGAACCAGCTTGGGAAAGAGGAGACATGCAAGAAGTTGGGGCCTGCCAACCTGCATGCCCCGGGTTACCTCCGATGGTCCGAAACAACAGTCACCTGTGACAAATCGGACCATCCTGATTCAATCCCACATCTCGAGTGATACCCTCTGGTTATCGACCGATTCGTGGGACTTGCGTGCCTCACCCGAGTGCTGATAGACGGGGGAAGCAGTCTCAACATATTATATGCTGCCACTCTAGACCTGATGAAGATCCCATGTTTCCAACTCCTTCCTGCGCGGGGACCCTTCCAAGGGATCATGCACAGAGTACGATGATACCCCTCAGGCGCATCGGCCTGCTTGTCACATTCGGGAGCTGGAAAAACTCCCGCACAAAGATCCTCACATTCGAGGTCACCGACTTCACTGGCTCCTACCACGCCATCATGGGACGACCCTGCTATGCTAAGTTCATGGTGGTCTCAAACTGCACCTACCTCAAGATGAAGATCCGAGGACGCAGATGGGTCATCACCATGGATTCCATGATCCAACTGGCTTTGTTGTGCAAGTTGTAAGGTCGGGCGAAGCCTTGGAAACAACAACGCTCTAATCTAGCGAGGCACCTGAGGTATGAGTTGGCACTTGGTGAGACCTCAATCGCGCTCCATCTTCAAGAGCCTCCGAACCTAAAGGGGCATCAAGAGATCCCCCGGGCTGCACCGCGAGCTTGGTCGAGGCAACCCCGGGTGATGCCACATCACTCGGGGGTGGAAGGACACACCCGACGATCCACGACAAGCCCGCACCCAGGCTCCCTCGCACTGGTGACTAGGATCCGCGCGACACCCAAGCCTACGGGACAATACACAATGCATCACTTCGGACAGAGCGGTGGACAAACGATCACACAAGATGTGCCGCCTGGAGGATGCTCGTGGCGACAGTTAGATCAAAGGATTGAAACCTGAGTCCCAACTAGAGAAGCCTGGCTCGGGGGCTGCCACCCGACTGAGGGCCTGGCTGGACACTTGATCTCTTTTCCTTAGAAGCACCCCTCATCCAAAGTATTTTGCATGCATCCTACGACCTGTGGCCCACGAACAATAAAAGTTCCGAGTACCGCGATTCTAATGATATGAAGAGATGGAAAATAAATTGTAGTAGAAGTACCATTTAAATTCATAATATCGGATTCATGATACATCATGGCTCGCACGAGTACAAAGGAATGGGAAGAGGATTACATCTCGAACTCGATTCTCGCCCAGGGCTATTGTACTCTTCGAAGAACTGGCTGATTTTCTTTTTCTCCCCTTCAGGAGTAAGACGGTCATGGTTTCTACCATAGCATGTTTGGCCTCCGACAGGGAAATGGTCTGCCGAATACCAAAATGCCTTAATCAGGAGGCACCAATCTTCTGCCAAGACGATGGCCCCTGACCTCGATCTGTAGGGACCATCAAACACTGTCCGTCGAGGCGACTCGTGGAAAACCAAAACGTCTTTGGTTGGGAGGCGCAGATTTCCCAATATGTGAACGACCTCTGATATTAATGTGCTGAGACCAGCGTACCCCGGACTCATAAAAGAGCCTCTCGTATATGGTTAGGGAGATGACGACCCATTGCCGCCCTTCGAGGTGGGTCGAGATACCGAAGCCCGTTTCAAAGGTCAATAAGCAAAAGCAGCCTACCTATTTCCCGACCACCCCGGCGCCGCACAAAAAGGATTCGGTCACACAGACATGTGCGCTGCATCCCAGTTGACTCGACCTCCCCTTCAAACTCCTCCCATACATATCCATCACATTCAAACCTATGAGAGGCTTCTCCCTTTTTCGAACTCCCAAGTAACTCCTCCCCCTCTGTTGACGGTCCTTAAGTGCCACATTTAGGCTGTCAGCTCACCTCATAATGTGCACAAAAGATAAACACAACATAGTGGTAGGGTTAAAAACTAATCAATTCCACATGTGTTGGTGTTTATTTGTATTTAGGTGAATTTATACCCAAAATACCAAGACATGTAGGGAGTAATCCATAAAACTGGATTTCGATTAATCATGCGATGGCACATGTCATCACATGGATCAGATGGCCCACAAGCAGAAGTATTCGAGGCTATCCAACAGTGTAGCACCCATATCAAGAAATGGGGCCCATCTGGACGAGACTTGGAGAAAGCACAACCCCAACAGAGCTATGACCAGGTCAGCCGACCTCCCTAGTCGGCCAACTAGGGAGTGGCGCCAAACCCGGTCAAATGCCACATGTTGGCTCCTCCCGGCTTGAAGAAGTCAGTGGTGACTAATTTGCACACATCTGGTGGTGAAAACCGACCCTTCTCCCCCCTATAAATAGAACCCTACACCTCACTTCACACACACACACCAAAAGTTGAGAATAGAATACCACTCCTATGGTTTAGAGTAGTCATAGAGGCTGCCAAGTACAAGGAGAGTGTGGTGAAGAGTTTAGGAGAAGGAGGCTTGGGCTTGTCAAGTACCTCTTCTACACTTTACCCCTACAGAGGTGTTATTCAAATCAAGTAAGCCCTTTGTGAATTCAATTCAAATTTGATTCTCAATTAATAGTAGTTTGCACAAGTAGTTACTTGTGGGTTCATTGTTTTAATTTATTAGAGGATCTAGTTGTAGCTTTCTGTTCGAAACAACTAGAGTTGTGATTTAAAATGTAAGTGTGGTGCTTTGGTTAGAAATCACCAGTGAATATCTCATAGACCCAAGAATTGAAGAGGTAGGCAGTAGGTGGTGACAGTCCTATCTGTCCTTAGTAATCCTCCACGTTCGGCTATGCCATAGGCTCTTGGTGGGAGTTGTCCTAGTGTTGCTAGGGGTAAACCCGTACCCAAAGCAAGCAGCTACCGCAAATTCCTTGCCTACGAACAACTTTGTGTCCTTGGGTGAATTATTTAGTAAGATT
Organism: Tuctoria greenei; assembly: GCA_036927565.1. Classification (NCBI taxonomy): domain Eukaryota; kingdom Viridiplantae; phylum Streptophyta; class Magnoliopsida; order Poales; family Poaceae; genus Tuctoria; species Tuctoria greenei. Next base: position 137,301 of record JAYESD010000033.1, read on the forward strand.
AGCACACACATTCTTTTGATTTGATACCCTTGGGAATACTTTTAAGGGGAAGTGCTACATAACAGCTTTCGTGCGCTCGCGGATTTTTATCTGTGACGTAAGAAAAGTCAACAAGCATTTCTGGCGCCGTTGCCAGGGAACAGTTGCTGTTAATCTTTGAACATTGTTCACCCTTGTATCTATCTTCTTATCTTATCTTTGAACATTGTTCACCCTGTATGGTGCAGCCCACCATTCTTTCATATTCTACCCCTAAGGGCAAGTTTTATGAGCCACCGCCTTTGGCGGAACCCATCTGTTCTACTAGCTATGATCTTTGCCCTGGCTTTATAGCCATGGTTCGGAAAAATTCTTCTTAGGAACGGATTGTGGAAACCCTTGCCACCATCATCGAGAGTTCGAACAATTGTTTTCATGCCTTCTAATCAAGGGTATGACACAAGAAACTCTCAAATTGAAGTTGTTTCCTTTTTCCCTTAAGAAAAAAGCCAAACAATGGTACGACCACAATGTTGGGAAGACAAACGAAAATTGGAATGAATTACGAGACATATTTTGTCTTGCTTTCTTTCCAATTGCCCGAATTTGTTTCCTTGCGGAAGGAAGTACTATGCTTCCAGCAAATGGAGAAGGAGTCCATAGGTGCAACTTGGGATATATTTTCTCTTTTGAGAAATTCTGGCCTAGATTTGTCCATCCTTGATTTTTTGCTTTTGCAACACTTCAACATGGGATTGAACAAAGAGTCTGCCCTACATCTTGACATTACAGTTGGAGGATCTTTCCTCCATAAGACACCAGAAGAAGGCAATGATCTTTTAGACTGAATTCTAGAAAATTCATCCTTTATTATGGACCTTAATGAGCCTCCTCAAGAGGAAGTGTCAAGAATTAAGGTTAAATCCATGGACAAGGAAGAACCTATCTCTTGCTTATCTCAAACCTTGCCGGAGGAATCCTCTCCCGAATCAGAAACTACAAAGGAAGAACTTTAACCTTAGAAGTTTCCCTTCTACTTCGAGGAAGAGATATTTGAAGATTTTGGAAATACCTCGAAGTACTATTGCCATAGGAAACGATCATTGCCCCAACTCCACCTAACCCACCTGATTGAGTGTTTGTCCAACAGACAGTCAAAGAGTTAACCTCTTTTCTAAGCAGGGAATGGACTGTAGAAGTTGAGCAGTCACCCGAAATCCTTCAAATGATCTCACCTTTGACAACCATTCTATGTTTCATTAGAGGGACACCAATGAGGATCCTATACAACCCCACTGTTGGATCAAATCTCATTTTCGATTCTTGTGCTATCGCCATTCTAGGTGATGTGCTGTTGTCACAAACATGTAATCCTTCCAAGATTCTTTCGAAAATATCCTTGAAGGACATGAAGTTTTACAACGGGTGTCTGTAAGACACAAAGATATTGAGACAATCCTAGATTTTCATGTGTTTGAAATTCCAGATTTCGACATTATGATTGGGATTCCCATTGAGAAATTTCTCATTGAAATTCCCTTGGAAATAAACCTCAATGTCAAGCTTAGAGGGAGAAAGTTCTCTATCCCTATCATGCATTCTAAGAACACATCCACAGAATCTCCCCTCCAAGATGAACCATTAGAGGAGGTTAGAAGTAGCACCGCCTAAAATTGAAGGAGAAGAAGATTTCATCCAACAGGAGGATGAATTTCAAGAGGCAATTGAATTGCCAAAAGAAGAACTCTTCCCAAAACCTCCTATTGAGCTAAAAAATTCTACTTCCAGGCCTACATTATGCCTTTCTAAATGGCGATTTGGAAGCCCTGTCATCACAAGTGACAAGCTTTCAGAAGATGAGACACTCAAACTCATTGCCATGTTAGAAAAGCATAGGGCTATTTTTGGCTATTCACTAGAGGATCTCAATGGGATTAGTCTAGCATTATGCACCCATCGCATTCCTATTGATCTCGAGAGTGTCCCCTCAAGGGAACCTCAAAGGCGATTGAATAATCTGATGCGGGAAGTTGTCAAGAATAAAGTCTTGAAACTTCTGCATGCCAAGATTATCTACCCTGTTCCTCATAGTGAATGGGTCAACCCAGTTCAAGTAGTGCCTAAGAAGGGAAGTATGACGGTCGTTCAAAATGAGAAGAATGAATTAATTCCTCGACAAACCGTCATGGGTTGGACGATGTGGATTGATTACCGAAAAGTTAACAAGGCTACAATGAAGGATCATTTTCCACTGCCCTTCATCGATGAGATGTTAGAGCGGTTGACAAAACACTCCTACTTTTGTTTCCTTGATGGGTATTTAGGTTACCATCAAATCCCAATCCATCCCAACGATCAAACTAAGACCACATTGACATGTCCCTACGGAACTTATGCCTACCGGCGTATGTCCTTTGGACTGTGTGATGCTCTAGCCTCTTCTCAAATATGCATGATGTCTATCTTTTCCGACATGATTGAGGAGATCATGGATGTTTTCATGGACGATTTTTTCGTCTATGGGAAAACTTTTGATCATTGTCTTGAAAATTTAGACAAGGTCTTACAAAGATGCCAAGGAAAGGACCTCGTACTTAATTGGGAAAAGTGTCATTTCATGGTCCGAGAAAGCATCGTTCTTGGACACTTAGTGTCCGAGAGAGGGATAGAGGTGGACAAATCAAAGATGGAAGTCATTGAAAAACTTCCACCTCCTATCAACGTGAAGGGAATCCGGAGATTTTTCGGTCATGTGGGGTTATATTGGCAATTCATCAAAAATTTCTCAAAAGTCGCTAGACCCCTCACTAACCTACTAGCCAAGGAAGCTCCCTTTGATTTCGATGATGAATGCCTTAAATCATTTGATACACTAAAAAAGGCACTCATCTCAGCTCCAATCATCCAACCTCTCGATTGGATGCTGCCATTCGAAATCATGTGTGATTTTAGTGATTTTGCTGTTGGTGCGGTCCTAGGCCAAACCAAAGATAAAAAAAGCATCATGCAATAGCCAACGCTAGCAAAACTCTGACATAAACTAACCTCAATTATGCCAATACTGAGAAAGAGCTATTGGCTGTAGTTTTCGCTATCGATAAGTTTAGGTCCTATTTGGTTGGAGCTAAGGCCATAGTCTATACAGACCATGTTGCCTTGAAGTACTTGCTCACCAAAAAGGATGTTAAACCAAGGCTGATCTGATGGATTCTTCTACTCCAAGAGTTTGCCTTAGAAATCAAGGATAAGAAAGGAGTACAAAACTCTATGGCAGATCATCCCTCGCGTATGGAAGTCACTCAAACCATGGACATTCCTATCAATGACATCCTACGAGATGATATGCTTCTCAAGGTGACTTACTCTAACCTTTGGTATGCATATATCATTAACTTCATGGTCATGGGATATGTACCACCAGGGGAAAACAAAAAAAACTTATCTAGGAGAGTCAAAGACACCTTTGGGATGACCCATACCTCTATCAAGTCTGTGTCAATGGCCTTCTTAGAAGGTGTGTCCCATCAATCGAAGGCACCAAGATTATTGAGAAATGTCGTGCTAGCCCCTATGGTGGCCAGAAAAGTGTTTACCGTACCCAGGCAAAAATCTGGCAAAGTGGACTCTATTTGCCTTCTATGTATGAAGATACAAAAGAATTCATTCGTAGATGTTGGAAATGCCACAAGCATGGAGGAATTTTTGCTCACAATGCGATGTCCCCAACATATAATCTCCAAGTGAAATTATTTGATGTGTGGGGTATTGATTTCATGGGGCCTTTCTCTAGGTCCTATGATTGCAAGTATATCTTGGTGGCCGTAGATTATGTGTCAAAATGGGTAGATGCTTTGCAATGCAAAAATGTTGATTCCAAGCAAGCTATGAAAATATTCCATGAGATCATTTTCCCACGCTTTGGCACTCCCTGTATGATCATAACTGATGGAGGGTCTTATTTCATAGATAAGACCTTTCGGAACTTTTTGAGGGAGCTTGGTGTCCAGCATAACATTGCTACCCCATAGCACCCACAAACAAGTGGTCAAGCAAAAACATCTAATAAGCAAATTAAGAATATTTTACAAAAGACCATCTTGGAAATGGGTACAGGATGGAAGCATAAGCTACCTGATGCATTGTGGGCATACCGTACTGCTTACAAAAATCCCATCGGCATGTCTCCGTTTCAACTTGTCTATGGGAAGACTTGTCATCTTCCGGTAGAGTTGGAACATAGAGCCTATTGGGCCATCAAGCGATGAAACATGGACCTTCACGAAGCAGGAAAACACCGACTGAAGTGACTTTCCGAGTTAGAAGAATGGAGAGATAAGGTGTACTATAGTGCCAAAATCTATAAGGAAAGAACCAAAAGATGACCACAGAATGTAGCCTAGAGGGAGGTGAATAGGCTTTTTGAACTTTCATCGGACCCTAAAACACTTAACAAATAGATCAAATGCAGGGAGGCCGGACTAGTCCGGTACGGTGCATACTACTTCGGTATGCGTGAACTAGAAAAATCAAGATTGATTGTTAATTTCACTTCTAGTAGCCTATCCAGCGGAAAGCAATTGACAATTTGAATGTATTATAACAACAAAACACTATATTGCAATGATCAACTTTAATTCCAATATTTCAATGTGAGTTACAGAAGACTATTCAAACCATAGAATATGACGAACAATAAAACAAGAACACACGAGACAAGATTTATCCCGAGGTTCGATCCCACAGAGGAATCTACGTCCCCGTTGAGGAGTCCACGGAGGACCGGGTCTTCACTAACCCTTCCCTCATTGAATCGCCACGGAGGCCGATTCTCAACCATTAATCACACATTGGTAAATAACTTGTTCAAGGGGCCTTCTCACAAGTTGAGAGCTCCCCAAGAATTACAGCGATGAACACCACCAAACACACTCAAAAGATATACAATAAACAATGACAGCGTGCGAGAGATGAAACCCAAGAGCTCAAGATCGTGTAGAACAAGTTCTCTCCTTTGTCTAATCTCTAATCCTCAATGATTTGATTCTTTTAGGTTTAGAATGAGTGGAGAGATATATTTTTGGGCTCTTGGGAGGTGTGACGGCGCAGGGAGTGGAGAGAGGGTGTTGTATGGCCATACACCTCTATTTATATTAGGGTTTCCAAATGTTACCGTTAGGGTTTGTGAAGTCCGGACTAGTCCGTGGTGGACACCGGACTAGTCCGGTGTGCGGTTTGTGGAAAACCCTAAGTGTTGACGGATACGGGACTAGTCCGTTAAGGTGCGGACTAGTCCGATCTGGGCACATAAACTTTTCGGACTAGTACGGTTGATATCTAACTTGTCCGGTGTGGTGAACACTGTGTAGAACTAAGAACAAGTCCACATTTGGAGGGACCTATCTAATTTTAGTCAGAGAGTTTTCGGGCTAGTCTGGTGGATATTGGACTTGTCCGCTGTTTTTAAAAATTGTATGGCTAAGGACAAGTCCGCACTTGGGGGACTTGTCCGATTTTAGTCAGAGGATTATCGGACTAGTCCAGTTGATATCAGACTTGTCCGGTGTTGTGCAAATGCAAAGTGTTGCAGACTAGTCTGCACTGGGGGGGGGGGACTTGTCCCTTTTTTAGTCAGAGAGATATCAGACTAGTCTGGTTGCTATTGGACTAGTCCGCACATGCTAATTTTTGTGCAGTGAGTGTAATTTCTTTCACTTGAGCTCTTGGGGTGTGTTTCTCCAACACACTCCATACAAAAAAATTCTAATCTTTTCAGCTCTTGAGATCTGTTGCATTTAGATCCTCATTCTCCTTTCTTATTGTGCTTTCTTCCTAATTGCTTTAAAACCCGCGCTTATCTCAACAATTTTGTTAGGATCTCATTTGTTTGTCATTAATCAACCAAAACCCACAAGGGATGCCTAGATGCACTTTCAATCTCCCCCTTTTTGGTGATTTATGACAACTAATTGAGATTACACAAATATGATGAAAAATTCAGATTTTCATAAAGTGTGCACACATGAATTTTGAGCAAAATAGTCAATATAGAAGTAATACATATGTGCACTCTTTATAATGGGGTGCAAAAATTATGTGTGTGAGCAGTAATATTGATGTGAATGAGATAATGAGCATAATCATAACATCATCAAGGATAACAAGCACATATAGCTGTTTTAAAGCATAAACCATTAATCATAGTATGACATAATCATCATTTTACAAAATATGTCCAAAAGCATGATGAGAGCAAAATTTAGGTTTTACAAGATTAAAAGCATGACAGAGTAGCAACAAAACACAAAAGAGGAATAGAACTCTCTCTCTCTCAACCTAATGCTACGACCTATGACTCCCCCTCAATCTCTCCCCCTTTGGCATCAAAGCACCAAAAAGGAAGAGAAGGAGGTATCTACTCGTCGTCGCCGCCTTCATCTGCGTTGTTGGTCCTTTCTTCATCTTCTTCATTAGGCTGAGGAGGAGAACGAGAAGAACCACTTGTTGTGCTCCTAAGGCTAAAGTAGGCAAGCTCGGAAGGAGAGAGAGGTGGAAGCTCCGAAAAGTCGGAGTCAGGGTCTTCAGCGATAACTGGAGATCCAAACGGCTCAATCTCCAGTTTTTGGCATATTGCTTTGACATTGTCCTTCATGTATCTTATTTTCTCTTTTCTTGCCTTTTTCATCTTAAGAATCTTCACCTCAGTTTTGCAGCAAGAACCAAATATAGCAGCCAAGTATTTCATAATCCCACTAGCGGACCCTTTGTGAGATGGAGGGGCCCTTATGCTAGGGGAAGGTCTTGCCTCTCCTTGGGCTCTCCTAGGAGCCTCTTCACTTGATGCAGGTGAGGGAGCAATTGATAGAGCAGCTTGAGGCGGCTTCTGAGGCCTCAAAGCATTGTGCTCCACATCCATCACAAACTCAATTCTTGTGACCTTTTCAATCACGAACATCATGTATGGTGCATAGCCACAGGAGCGGTTTGGAGTGCAAGAAATGTTCATCATGTCATTCCAAATGTAGTTGAACACATCAAACCTCCTCTTTTTGCTTATCACCTTCATCAAGGTTCTCAAGTAACCTTGAACGCTGCCTGCGTCCCCATCCTTAGGAGCAATCGTCTTCCGAAGCACTCTATTGAGGACAATGAAGAATGGCTTCATGTTTTTGGTCAATGGGGGATTGTAGTGGAGGCGAGTGTCATAGAGGAAATCCATTTTGTCCTTCTCAAGAGGACTGTCATTGTGAATCACTATCTCATGATCTCTACTATCCTCAAGATGTAACAACTTTGCAAAATCAGCATATGTGATAGAGTATATTGATCCATGAGTCATCCAAGTTACTTTTTCTTCACCCATTTGGGAAAAGTAGCAGGTGGAGTAGAACTGGGCTCTCACTTCATCATTCCAGTTTTATCTAAAGGAAAATAGATCCTTTAGACTATGCCTCTTTGCAGCCTCTACCACCTCATCAAAATCAACATAGCTCCTTCTTTCAAAATGGTTCCAGTCAATCCATTGGCTGCAAACCACCGGAGTCTTCATATTGAGGTAGACGCTGCTGTAGTAATCCGAGTGGAAATGACTCCGAAATCTCGGATCAACAACCACTTTCCCACCGCTGTAAGCATCAATCTTTCTGAATTTCCATGCCACGTCACTACCCTTGCCATTAAATCTCTCTTCTGAGGAGATCCTACTCCCTTGTCTCAGAGATGTCTTCTTCAAGGGACCAATTGGGCCAGAGGCAAGCCCCTTTCCTTTGCCCTTCGCTTGGCATGAAGCCGCCGAGTTGGGTCCCACCACATCCTTGCCCTTGGAGGTTGGCTTCTTAGCCGGAACCTTTCGCCGCACCCAAGGTGGAGTGGGTGAAGAATCAGCAGCCTGAACTTGCCTTTTCTTGATGCAGTCTGCCGTAGCATGAGGCAATGTCTCTTGATTAAATTCGGTCTCAAAGTCAGAGAGATGCTCGTTTGAGTTCGACATTGTCGTGACAAAGAGGAGATATACGACATAGATAACAATTGGTGGCAAGAGACTGCATTGAGTCGAAGTATGCTAGGGTTTTAATCTCCAAACACCGGACTTGTTCGTTGCTCAGGTGCGGACTAGTCCAGAGTACCAGACTTGTTTGCACAAAAATGGACTAGTCCGGTATGCGGCTTCTCAAACCCTAGCCAAACTAAATCATGGAGTTCCCCAATGCAAAAGTGAAGTAGTGTAGATGTAATACAACAGGGAAGCATGTATTTGACAAAAGGAGTCAAGCTATCTGAGGAATATCAAAGAAACTTGAAGAATTAGATTTTGGTGAGGAAAAAAATTACCAAATCCTTCAATTCAAGGGGTTTGAGGAGTTGTTGGAGCGGATTAGTCCGGGGTCTTCAATCTCCTTGCAATGTAGACCGATTCCCACAGAGATTTGAGGGGATTTGATGGAGGGTTCACAAAATTTCCTTGGGAGCACTTGAGTGAGGAGAGAGAACATGAGGGAGTTGTGATCGGGAAGAAGAATAGGATTGCGCCATTCCTAAGGGGTTATGGAGTCAAAATACCGGACTAGTCCGGACTAGCGGACACTCAGCGAACTAGTCTGTGGTCACCTGGACAGAAAAAATATGAAACCCTTCATATATATATATATATATATATATATATATATATATATATATATATATATATATATATATATATATATATATATATATATGAGGGTGCCTAGAAATAAATAGGGACAAAGGCACACAAATACTCTTGATGATTATGATCAGTAAACATACAACAATCAAGCTATGACCATAATTCATCAAGATATAATAATTAACATAGTTATTCAGAGAAAATAGAGAAAGATGAATTTTTAACACAATCATCTTGATTTTAAATATGGCATACAAATGTGTAAGATTTCAAGCCACGTTCCAAGCATCGAGGATATTTAGTTCATTTCGGAGCTCACAAAAGTGTTTTTCGTCAAGTGGCTTTGTGAAAATATCGGCTAGTTGTTTCTCAATTTTGACATGGGAAATGGATATATCTCCTTTAATTTAATGGTCTCTCAAAAAGTTATGCCGGATATCAATATGTTTGGTTCTAGAGTGCTCAACAGGGTTATGAGCAATTTTAATGACACTCTCATTATCACAAAGGAGCGGAATACGGTTTATATTGTAACTATAGTCCCTTAGAGTTTGTCGCATCCAAAGGAGTTGTGCGCAACAACTTCCGGCTATAACATACTCCGCTTCAGCTGTGGACAAGGCAATAGAGTTTTGTTTCTTGGAGGACAAATAAACTAGGGACCTACCTAGAAATTGGCAAGTACCGGAGGTGCTTTTTCTGTCTACCTTGCATCTAGCATAATCTGCATCGGAGTATCCAATGTGATTGAATTTTGAACCTTTAGGATACCAAAGGCCTAGGTTGGGTGTATGAACTAAATATCACAAGATCCTTTTTATGGCTGTCAAATGACATTCCTTAGGATTGGCTTTAAATCTTGCACACATAGATAGACTCAACATAATATCTGGCCTAGATGCACATAAATAAAGTAAAGAGCCAATAATAGAGCGATATACCTTTTAATCCATGTTAGGTCCATCTTCATTGAGGTCTAAGTGTCCATTTGTCGCCATTGGAGACTTTATAGGCTTCGCTTTGTCCATGCCAAATTTCTTGAGAATGTCTTGGGTGTACTTTGTTTGGCTTATGAACGTTCCTTCCTTTAGTTGTTTCACTTGGAATCCCAAAAAGTATCTCAACTCTCCCATCATGGACATCTCAAATATATTTGTCATGACTTCACTAAATTCTTGACAAAAATATTTGTTAGTTGAACCAAATATGATATCCTCAACAAAATTTTGACAAATGAATAGATCATCATCAAAGTGCTTGGTAAACAAAGTGTAATCAGATTTACCAATTTTGAAGCCATTTTCAACTAGAAAATCTCTAAGGCACTCATACCAAGCTCTAGGATCTTGTTTGAGACCATAGAGGGCCTTACGCAGTTTGTACACATAGTCGGGGTACTCTCGATCTTCAAATCTGGGCGGTTGCTCCACGTACACCTCCTCCTTGATCGGTCCATTGAGGAGGCGCTTTTTATGTCCATTTTATATAGCTTGAAATCATGGTGAGTAACATATGCAAGTAATATACATATTGATTCAAGCCTAGCTACAGGAGCAAAAGTCTCGTCGAATCCAAACCTTCGACTTGTGAGTAACCTTTGTCCACAAGTCATGCCTTGTTCCTTGTCACCACTCCGTGTTCTTCTTGCTTGTTGCGGAAGACCCATTTAGTGCCGACGATGTTGAACTTGGGTCTTTCAACAAGTTCCCATACTTCATTCCTCTTGAAGTTGTTCAATTCTTCTTGCATCGCCATCACCCAGTCGGGGTCTTTTAATGCATCTTCAACCCTGTGTGGTTCCAAAGAGGATACAAAAGAATTGTATTCACAAAAATTTGTTATACGAGATCGAGTTGTCACTCCCTTTTGGATATCACCAATTATGTTGTTGACGGGGTGATCTATTTGTATGCTTTGGCACACTCTTTGTTGTGGAACTTGTGGTCTTGAATCCTCATTATCATCATCTTCTTCATCTCCCCCCTGGATAGTTTCCCTCATTAATGTTTTGACCACCTTGATCTCCTTGAGGTTGATCTTGTGTGGAAGCTTCCCCTTGATCATTTTCCTCCATTTTTGGTTCATCCTCTTCATTCAGATTTGGAGGTTGTGATTGTGGTTGAATATCGCCCAACGCCATTCTTCTCAATGCTTGACATAGCTTCTTCTTGATCTACCACACACTCATCAACTTGCTCTACTTGAGAGCCATTAGTTTCATCGAACACTACGTCACGTGCTACTTCAACAAGTCCAGAGGCTTTGTTGAAGACACGATAGGTCTAGCAGTTCGAATCATAGCCAAGCAAGAAACCTTCATCGGAATTTGAAGCGAACTTTGAAGACCTATGCTTCTTATTGAGAATATAGCATTTTGAACCAAAAACTCGAGAGTATGAAATGTTTGGTTTGTTACTGATGAGTAGTTCATATGAGGTTTTCTTGAGTAGACGATGAAGATATAATTGGTTTATGGCGTGACAAGTGGTGTTGACCGCTTCAGCCCAAAACCGGTCCGAAGTCTTGTATTTATTATGAATTGTCCTCGCCATCTCAATGAGTGTTCGGTTCTTCCTTTCAGCTACTCCATTTTATTGAGGAGAATATGGTGCTGAAAATTCATGCTTTATCCCTTCGTCATCTAGATACCACTCAACTTGAGTATTCTTGAATTCTATCCCATTGTCACTTCATATGTTCTTCATCTTCAATGAGAATTCATTTTGAGCTTGCTTGAGAAACTTATTGAGTGTTCCTTGAGTTTCATCGATGCTTATGTAAGCAATTGGATCAAATAGGTCCATGTGAAGGAGCTTGAGTGGTCTTGTTGTAGTCATGACATTCTTCACGAGATGAGATACTCCTACTTGCTTCCTGGCTTGGCACGCGCTACAAGGCCTGTCTTTCTCAAAAACAACATCCTTTAAACCTCGGATGTGATCGCCTTTTAGAAGTTTTTGTAAATTACTCATACCAACATGTGCTAGCCGTCTATGCCACAACCAACGCATGTTGGTTTTTGCAATCAAGCATGTGTCAAGTTCAGCTTTATCTTTGTTGAAGTCAACTAGATAAAGTTTTCCCTTTAACACACTCTTGAATGCAATAGAGTTATCACTCCTTCTAGAGACGGTCACACCCTCATTAGTGAATACAGAATTATAATCTTTGTCACATAATTGAGATATGGACAAGAGGTTATAATCTAAGGAATAAATTTTACAGGTACCTAGCACCCTTCCTTGACTATTATCACCAAAATATATGGCTTCGATTGAGTCTTCATTTTATTCATATTCCATGAACATTCTTCTTTCTCCGGTCATGTGATTTGTGCATCCACTATCTAGCACCCATTTTGCTCCACCGGATGAATAGGCCCGCAATAAAAAATTATGCTTTGGTCCTTCGAGGTTAGTCACAAGTGATTTGGGCACCCACACATGGGACTTGGTCTTCCCATGGCGTGGCCCAATATATTTAGCATAAACTCTTCCAAGATTACATTTCATAAGTACGTATGAAGCATCAAAAGTTCTAAACAAGATTTGTTGTTCATATGTGTTGACAATGTTAAATTTATCAACATTATTAAGTTTTCTAACTTGAGAAGAGTTTCCCTTGACAAAGGCAATGCGATCCTTGTTATTCTTATGGCTTCTAGCGTTTTGCTTTTCATCGTAAGAATACCCAATGCCATATTTGACATTAGGAGGTCTTGTGACCGAGTTTGCACTACGTGCATACTTGACCTTCTCCTTGTCAAATATATCACTTTGGGAAGGATGCTTGTCCTTTTTCAAGTTTGGCTTTTCCTTCAAGTTAGTGTCACTTTTAGCACAAGTACAAGTAATAACAGTTTCAGATTTGATTTGTTGAGAAGGTGAGCTTGAAGAGGATGAAGAATCACTTTGCTTGAGTGACTCAACTTGTACCTCAAGGATCTTGTTAACTTTGTTTAAGTTAGCAAGTTCATCCTTGATAGTGACGTTTGTATCTTTTAACTTCAAGCAATCTTCTTTGCTTGAACCTAACTCAAGTTCTAGTGATTTACTTTGCTCCTTTTCAAGATTAAGAAGCTTTTCAATCTCAAGATATTCCTCCTTTTGGAAGATGATCAGATCTTCCTAACGATTGACTAACTTCTCCTTATCAACAATCTTATCAAGTAAAATTTCATTTTAGCTGCAGATTTTTGTCTAAACCCCTAAGCATGTATTCATTTTCATCACTGCTATCATCCTCATTAGAATTATCACTACCACTAGTAAAATAAAGTGATGAGGAAGATTTAGATGTGACCTTTCTTTTTCCTTCCTTGGCCATTAGACATGTGTCGTCGATGTCCTTGCTTGCACCCATGGTTGGAAAAAGAGTGGATTTCTTGGTAGGCTTCTTGATGGCTGTAGTGGCCATCTCCTCTTCTTCTTCAGATGAGGACTCATAATTGGGGTCCCATTCCTTCCCTAAAGTGCTTGGCCATATTTCTTGTTCTTCTGGAATACCTTCTTTTGTAGATGCTTGTTGTCTTTATTCTTCCTCTTGTTGTCTTCATGTGGACAGTCAACTATGAAGGCCATATTTCTTGTTCTTCTGGAATACCTTCTTTTGTAGAGGCTTGTTGTCTTTATTCTTCCTCTTGTTGTCTTCATGTGGACAGTCAACTATGAAGTGATCATACTCTCCACAATTATAGCATGCACGTCTCATCTTGGATCTTGGTTTGTCCCTATGTCTTCCTTCATTCGAGATACCACGCTTTCTTTTTCTCATCATTTTCTTGAACTTCTTCATGAACAAGATCATGTCTTCTTCATCGACATCACTGCTTTCATCATCTCCATCATCTTCTTCACGAGCTTCTCGAGCTTATTTTTATGCCGGCTTGCAGGTTGCTTTTAGACCAACCCCTTTCTTCTTTGTCGAAGTAAGATCGGCAAGTTCTTTGACATGCTTAGCTTATTTCTCCATCATTTATAAGTTTGATCTTGCCAAGAAGTTTGTCCGGGGTCATTTTACAATACCCTAGACTTTCTCTAATCATAGAGCACAACGTCATGTTTCGAGGCATGAATGCCCTTAGAATCAATTTCACAACTTCGTGATCTGTCCACTTCTTGCTTCTGTAAGCTCGGACTTTGTTGATGAGGGACCTCTATCGATTGTACATGTCTGGGGTGTTTCATCTTCTTCTATAGCGAATCTTCCCAATTCACCCTCGATCATCTCGATTTTGGCTTCACGTATATGGTGATCACCTTCATGTGCTGTTTTGAGGGTATCCAAGATTTCTTTGGTAATCTCGAGTCCATCCACCTTGGTAAACTCATCTCTGCTCAGTGATGAAGTGATAACAGCTGCGGCTTGAGCATTTCACTGAATGGCTTGCTCTTGACTTGGAGTTAACCCTTGATCATAATCTTGAATAGCTATTTATGTACACACTATATGCCAAAGACTTGGGTTAAGAGAAATAATATGCATTTTCATATTTTGTCTCCACACTGAATAGTCATTTCTGTCAAAGTAAGGTGCTTTGCCTAAAGCAATTGATAGATAATGACTATTGTGAGAATTTAGACGTTCATAGTTAAAAGGATATCGAGAGTAGTCTGTGTGACTACTCCCCTTCGTATTCTCATCTTGAATCTTCTTCTTCCCTTTTGGAGATAGTTCCTTCTTCCGCAGAAGAGCCTTGAGTTCAAGCATCTCCTCATCATCGTCCTCGCAGTCTTGAATGGCATCGAGGAGTTTCTCCAGCTTTTGGTTATTTTCATCATCACCTTTTCGTTGTAGACGCTCTTCTGTACATACTTGATATCCGACATCGTTTCTTCGAGAGGTGAGTCTCTTTTGAAGAGTTTGGCTCGGATACCTATTGAATGTATCCTAGAGGGGGGGATGAATAGGATTTTTGAACTTTCGTCGGACACTGAAACAATCAACAAATAGATCAAATGCAGGGAGGCCGAACTAGTTCGGTACAGTGCAGACTAGTCCGGTACGCGTGAACTAGAAATATCAAGATTGATCATTAATTTCACTTCTAGTAGCCTATGCAGTGGAAAACAATTGATAATTTGAAAGTATTATAACAACGAAACACTATATTGCAATGATCAACTTTATTTCCAATATTTCAGTGTGAGTTACACAAGACTATGCAAACCCTAGAATATGATGAACGATAAAATAAGAACATGCGAGGCACAAGATTTATCACGAGGTTTGATCCCACAGAGGAATCTACATTCCCGTTGAGGAGTCCAGGGAGGACTGGGACTTCACTAACCCTTCCCTCATTGAATTGCCACAGAGGCCGCCGATTCTCAACCACTAATCACACAGGGGTAAATAACTTGTTCAAGGGGCCTTCTCACAAGTTGAGGGCTCTCCAAGAATTACAGTGATAAACACCACCAAACACACTCACAAGATATACAATAAACGATGAGATTGTGCGAGAGATCATACCCAAGAGCTCAAGATCGTGTAGAACAAGTTCTCTCCTTTGTCCAATCCCTAATCCTCAAAGATTTGATCCTTTTAGGTTTAGAATGAGTGGAGAGATGTATTTTTGGGCTCCTGGGAGGTGTGAAGACATAGAGAGTTGAGAGAGGGTGTTGGTTGTACACCTCTATTTATATTACGGTTTCCAAATGTTACCGTTATGGTTTGCGAAGTCCGGACTAGTTCGTGGTGGACACCAGACTAGTCCATTGTGCGGCGTGTGGTAAACCCTAACTGTTGATGGATACGGGACTAGTCAGTTAAGGTGCGGACTAGTCTGATCAGGGCACAAAAACTTTTCGGACTAGTCTGGTTGATATCGGACTTGTCCGCCGTGGTGAACACTGTGTAGAACTGAGGACAAGTACGCATTTGGAGGGACTTGTCCGATTTTAGTTAGAGAGTTTTTGGACTAGTCCAGTGGATATCGGACTTGTCCGATGTTGTGAAAATTTGTAGGGCTAAAGACAAGTCCGCACTTGGGGGACTTGTCCGATTTTAGTCAAAGAATTATCGGACTAGTTCGGTTGATGTCGGACTTGTCCGGTGTTTTGCAAATGCAAAGTTGTCAGTACCTTGCGTACCGGGTACCCCACGATACTGCAAGAATCGCAAGAGAAGTTCCACCTGTCAAAGTTGATGGTCTCCTCAGGCCCCACACATCCCACTACACTGGACCCACATCCCTCATATGGGTAGCTCCGAGATGGACACGTGTAATGTAAGTCCAGAGCTAAACTTCCGACATAGGGAAGCTCCACAGTAAACACGTGTATAATGACCCCAGACTTAACCCCCAGCAGAGGGGAGCTCCAGTGCTGCCGCGTGTGTAGCGGTTCTGGAGCTACCTCCCCACGAGAGGAAGCTCCTAAGCTGCCACGTGTGGAGCCTCCGGACCTACACCACCAACGAGTACACTGGCGGATCTCCAACAGCACGGACATTCAAGGGACAGTTAAAGCGGCAGTTACAAGACCTGATTACATTTCATTAATGTTGTATGAATGACACACGATCAGAGCACTATTAATAGGGGTAACGCAGCCATTAAAGCACGTTGTCACACTATTAACCACGCTTAATGCTCATAGATAGTGTATTAGACTATTAAATACGCCAGGACCACATGTCGGGCCAGACAAATGTTGTAACGGTCAGTCCTTGGACTATAAAAGGACTGAACCGCACGATACAGGGGGGAGGCTGACAGGCGTACTAGTGCTACGGACAAACTCAATACAACACACTCACACTGTGGAGTAGGGTATTACGCTCAGGCGGCCCGAACCACGTAAATCTCCAGTGTCATCATCTTGTTCCTGACCTCTGTGTGCCCAAACCAATAAAAGAACCTTCGCTGGCTACAATCTAGTAGTTCCGGGAGAAGTGTCGTTCTCACACTTCGACATTTGGCGCGCCAGGAAAGGGGGTATCTGAGATATCAAGATGGTGAACTCCGCCGTAGGATCCTCCAACGACAACCATGCTGAACAACCTGCTAGGGGCAACCCCTCCAACATGCAGCAGCCAGCGGGCGCCGTTGTCCCGACAGGTATCATGCCACCACCACCGCTATCTGCCCCAGCAAATAATGCTGGATAGCAGGATGGGGTACTTGTGTCGGTCACAGCATCGGCAAACCACAACCTAGAGAACACGCTAATTTCTACGCGAACTCTATTGGAGCGCCCACCAGCGCCCGGAGCACCTCAGGGTGTGATGGAGTAGTGGCGCGCTGATGTACAACATTTTGTTACAGTCGCAACCGATGCTGTCAGCAACCAAGGTCCCCCCCCCTTCGGGGCAGGCAACAACACAATGTGGGACATTGTCTGGAAGACTTGTCCTCACGTGTCACAACACCGCCGACGTGCTACATCCTAGTAGTTGACTTCGCTGCCTTCCAGGGCATGACGCACCCACACCATCACCATGATTCCTACTCATGACCTGTGGTCGGAACTTGATCGCCGTTACCGACAGCAGGATGGTTGCGTCCATATCGAGCGTGCTCGCGAGAGGCGAGAGGCTCGAGACAACCCTGCTCCTCAGGGAGTAGGGGGAGGTTGTTCTGCCCTGGCCATGCACTTACGCATGGTCAGATGGACACAAAAGTTCCAGCATCATTTGACGGGGAAATTTGACAGGACTATCAACCCCGCCGAGTTTCTCCAAATCTACTCCACTGCTATACTTGCAGCAGGCGGCAACGAGGCCTTGATGGCCAACTACTTCCCAGTGGCTCTGACTGGGACTGCATGGTCCTGGTTCTTGAGTCTTCCACCCAACTCCATCAATAGTTGGGAGGAACTATGCCAACAGTTCACTACTAACTTCGGGAGTTCTTACACCCGGCCCGACACTGAACTGGACTTGTTTGCTGTGAAGCAAACAACAGAAGAATCGCTGCGATCCTTTATCTAGTGGTTTTCTCATGTACACAATATCATCCCCTCAATGTCGAGTGCTTTTGTTATCATTGCATTTAGACAGGGTGTCCGAGATAAGAAGATGTTGGAGAAGCTAGAGACCAAAGAAGTCACTAGTGTCATGGAACTCTTCAGCTCAGCAGATAAATGTTGTAAAGCTACGAAGGGACGTGAGGTGCACTCCAAACCCCCTTCAGAGCCTAACAAGAAATCTTCCAAGACTGAAGCCACTACATCCGGAGGTGAAAAAAAGAAAAAGAAGCCCAACGACAAGAAGAAGTCCTCGGCTGGCGCACCTACTGCTACGGCTGCTACAGCTCTGGGTGGCCAAGGGCCATGCCCCGAAAAACAACCTCGTCCTTCGTCAGAAGATGGTAGCAGTTCCAAGATGTGGTGTCCAATCCACAAGACGGACAAACACAATCTGGAAGAATGCTGAGAGGTTCGAAATCTTGTCGAGCGCTACAACAAGCGCTGAGAAGAAGCTCCTTTCCGCCAACGGGAAGGAAAGCAAAAAGTCGATGAAGCTCCGACTGAGGAGGAGTTAGGCTTTCAAGACCCCAAGAAGGTATTGAAGGTTGTATACAAAACCGTCGATGACGACTCTGATGTCTCTGACAAAAAGCATCAGAAGACCTTGAACACCATTTATGGTGGTTCTTGGGACATCACATCTCGCTGCATCCTCAAGACAATACGGCGGTATATGGCTGCTGCTGCTCCCACTACCAGGGCGGAGCCACATCGGAAGTGGCTGGACACTCCCATCATTTTCGATGCCTCGAACTGCCCTCATAACGTTATCGGATCTGTCTAAATCCTGTTTATGGTATCTCCGACCATTAACAATGTTCAACTCCATCATGCGCTGGTGGATGGAGGTGCAGGGCTGAACCTCATAAGCTTCAAAGCCTTCATCAAGCTCCAGCTCTGACCTTTAGACCTTTGCCCCTCTCGATCTTTCTCTGGGGTAGCTCCGGGGGCTGTTACCCCTCTCGGCTCCATCACACTCCCGGTGACCTTCGGGACTCGGGAGAACTACAAAACTGAGAAGCTGGTCTTCGACGTAGCGCAGATCAGTTTGTCATTCAATGCCACTGCGCAGGCTTGCTTTGTACAAGTTCATGGCTGCTGCTCACTATGGCTACTTGGTGTTGAAGATGCCAACACCAATTGGCGCTCTCCGGATCCTCGGGGATCGCACTGCAGGAATCACTGCATTGGATGAACTCCATGCGCTTGCTACAGCGCAGGAGGAAGCATCCGGTAAGGAGCTAGCTCCGAAACTTTCGAGTTCTCATCATCGAGGCTCAATCTCCGCACCTCGTGTGCAACCAAGCGGTGACACCGATGTTCCGATCAAAGTCGTCCAAGTTGGTTCCGATGCTACTCAGACTACCCGTATATCGGGAGGTCTGAACAACAAATAGGAACTCACACTCATCACTTTCCTTCGGTCTAATGTCGACGTGTTTGCTTGGCAACTTCCGCAAATGCCTGAGATCCCTAGGGAGGTGATTGAGCACAATCTGAAGATTTATCCCGATGCACGACCTATACACCAAAAGCCACAGAAGCATTCAATCGAGCGACAAAACTTCATCCGATAGGAGATCAAGAAGTTGCTCGAAGCTGGTTTCATCCGGGAAGTGTTTCATCCAAAATGGCTGGCAAACCCAGTCATGGTGCCCAAGGCTGGCAGGAAGCTTCAGATGTGTATCGACTACACCACCTTAAATAAAGAATGTCCAAAGGATCCATTTTCACTACCTAGGATAGATCAGATAGTGGACTCCACCTCCTGGTGCAAGCTATTGTGTTTCTTAGATGCATATTCTGGATATCATCAAATCCAAATGCCTAAGGAAGATGAAGAGCATACTGCCTTCATAACAGTAGATGGATGTATTGTTATACCGCCATGCCCTTTGGTCTCAAAAATGCTGCTTCAACATTTGTGCGAGCTATGTACAAAACATTTGGAGAGCTAATCAGAGACTTGGTGGAGGTGTACGTCGATGAAATCGTCGTGAAGATCAAGAACAAGGAGTCACTCCTTGATAATTTGCAAGCCGTATTTGACAAGTTGCGCAACACGTGCACTAAGCTGAGCCTGGACAAATGTGTCTTCAGGGTTAGCTCCAGGAAGCTTCTAGGTTTCTTGGTGACTCACCAAGGAATTGAAGCAAGTCCGGCGAAGATCAAGGCCATTAAAGACATGCAGCCTCCAGCCTGCATCAAGGACGTCCAAAAACTAATTGGATGTCTAGCTGCACTCAGCCGGTTCATCTCAAGACTGGCAGAGCGGGCACTACCCTTCTTCAAACTCCTGAGGAAGTCTGGACCATTTCATTTGTCTGAAGAAGCAGAAAAGGCGTTTCAAGAGCTAAAACAGCTCCTCACAACACTACCAATCTTGGTAGCTCCGAATCCTGGTGAGCCTTTATTGCTTTATATTTCTGCAACTACCGAAGTTCTCAGCATGGTCCTTGTCGCGGAAAGACCGGAACCAAATCTAGTTCAGGAACCTAAGCCTCTTCGGGAGGTTCCAGAACTACCTGAAGGCGAGTCTGGATCCCAAGCCCCAGACATGGATCTTCAATATAGAGTGCTAGAAGATCAACCTCTCCCATTTGAGGGAGTTTTAACGACTGTTCAGGAGGATCTGGACCTATCAAAGAAGGTCCAGATTGAACACGAAGAAGATCCGGACCCCCCCCCCCCCCCCCCCGGGAGGGTCCGGGAAGCTCAACAAGAAGGTCCAAACAACTGTGGATGGGTCCGAATCGATGGAGAGGAAGCTTCGGGTCCCTCCGAGAGGGTCCAGACTGTCCAACGCCTAGTGTACTTCATCAGCAAAGTACTCCATGACGCCAAGACAAGATACATTGAGGTGCATAAGCTGCTTTATGCAGTTCTTATTGCCTCAAGGAAACTTTATCACTACTTCCAAGCCCACAAAATATCAGTGGTAACTTCTTATCCACTGTGTTCTATTTTGCATAACCCTAACTCTACTAGGAACATTGAAAAGTGGGCAGCAGAGTTGGCCGAGTTCAACCTAGAATTCGTGTCATGACAAGCAATCAAGAGTCAGGCTTAGGCTGACTTCGTGGCAGAATGGACTCCCTCTCCATCAAACCCTGGGAGCCAAGTGAGCAGAAGCCGGAACCCAAGGTCCCAGTCTTCACTAAACCACACTGGACTCTCTACTTCAATGGCTCCGTGCAAAAGCAGGGGGCCGGAGCTAGGATCCTTCTCCTTTCTCCGACTGGGGAGAAGGTCAAGTACATGGTTCACCTTGATTTCAAGGCGACCAACAATATGGCGGAGTATGAAGATCTCATCTATGGACTCAAGGTGGCACTATACTATGGTGTAAAACAACTGTTGGTGAAGGGTGATTTATAGCTCATCATCAAACAAATCAAAGGTGAATGCTGTTGTAACAATCCCCAACTAGTTGCTTATCTCCTTGAAGTCCAGAGGCTCCAGAATTACTTCGAAGTCCTGGATTTCCACCATGTTTTGTGTCTTCATAATGCTGAAGCTGATGAACTCTCGACGAAGGATTCAACCGGAGCTCCAGCTCCTGACGGAATCTTCATCCAGAGGTTGTCAAGACCAAGAGCTCAGCCTGCTGAACTGAGCAAAGGGGGGCGAGACCAGCACCTCAAAGCTGGTAGTCCTCGGTGCCCTGTTACCATGGCATCCACCAAGGGTCTTTGGTGCTGTCAAAAGCTCCGAGCAACCCAGCACGCAAGACTCAAAAGCTCAAGTTAGTTCTGATACATGGATCTTGGAGATCCGGAGCTACTTGAAAGACAACGTCCTTCCTGAAGAAAGTGCATCCGCTGACTGGATTGTCAAATTGTCTAAAAGATACAAACTAGTACATGGGGATCTTTACTGGCGTGGTGCTAACGGCATCCTAATGTGTTGCATTACAAGGGAAGAAGGCCGTGAGCTTCTCGCAGAAATCCATGGAGGTGAGTGCGGGAACCATGCATCTTCCCACACGTTGGTTGGTAAAGCCTTCCGACATGGCTTTTACTGGCCTACAACACTCCAGGATGCGGTTGAGCTAGTGAAAAAATGTGAAGCGTGCCAGTTCCATGCAAAACAGATTCATACACTAGCTCAATCACTACAAATGATACCTCCTATATGTCCATTTGCTGTGTGGGGCATAGACATCTTGGGACCATTCCCAAAAGCCATTGGAGGTTACAGGTTCCTATATGTCGCCATCGACAAGTTCACCAAGTGGCCGAAAGCAAATCCAGTTGTGATAATTAACAAGCAATCAGCTATCAAATTCTTGAAGTCCATAATATGCAGATTTGGAGTTCCAAACAAAGTCATAACTGACAATGGAACTCAATTTACAAGTGATGCATTTCAAGAATATTGCGAAGACCTCGATATTCAACTCAGCCACGCCTCAGTAGCTCACCCAGCAAGTAATGGCCAAGCCATGAGAGCAAATGCAAAAATCTTAAAAGGACTCAAGACTCACACATACGAGTGCCTAAAAAAGCATGGAGCCAACTAGATTGAAGATCTTCTGTCCACAATGTGGGCAAATAGGACAACACCTAACCGGTCAACTGGGGAGAAACCCTTCTTCCTGGTGTATGGAGCTAAAGCAGTCCTTCCTCCGGAGATCACCATGGGGTCCCTTCGGGTCTGGACCTTCGATGAAGCCGCGCAGGACCAGCTCCGGCGCGAATACTTTGACCACATCGACGAGGGAAGGTGCCAAGCAGCTGTCTGGAATGCACGTTATCTCCAAGCGCTCCGGCGCTATCATCAAAGGCACGTGCGCAACCGACAACTTGAGGAAGGCGGTCTAGTGCTGTGGAAAATACTAACACGCGAAGGGATGAATAAACTTTCCCCCAGCTGGGAAGGTCCCTTCTGAGTGATATAAGTATCCCGGCCCGGATGCGTTCGCTTGGCAACCGAGGATGGGACTCCGCTTCCTAATCCTTGGAACATCGAGCACCTCCGTAAGTTTTATACTTGTAATACCTATGTGTGCTGAATACATTGGCTTGTAGTGAATACACTTGCTTTGACGATAAAAGTTTTGAATATCACCAAAACACTTTTTTATTAAGGTCCGACTAGTTTTGGTTAGCTCCGGTGAGTTTTGTCTTTAGCTCCGACATGTCTTTGATAGCTCCGGCGTGTTTTTTCTAAGCTCCGAGTTGATTTTTCTAGCTCTGGCTTTTGGGTTTACTAGTTCCGACTAATTTTGGTAAGTTCCGGCGCTAGGTTCTACTAGCTTTTGTAAGCTCCGGCTCAAGGTCTGGGTTGCTCTGGCAAGGTCCGAAACTTGACCACAATGCTTCTGTTTTTCATTTGCATTATTTCGTACTTGCTTTACATCTCTAAAAAGATTGCTTAGTATTCATTTGCTAAGTCTTTGATGCGTTTTGGTTGATATGGATGATATCGTGTTACTGTGGTATTGCAACATGCTTATGTGAGGTTCACACGTAAGGTGTTGTGTTCGGAACTAACATGAGTCAAGTCGAGGACTTGGGCTCGTATGGATTGGTTGTTTATTCATGTGCAGGTGTTGCTTGAGTTCAAGACATGGCTGGTGACGGGATCCATGAACTAGTCTTAGGGAGAAGATGAGGTTCAACAACCAAGTTCGGGAGGAATTGTGGTTGAGTTGATCAGAAGGTTGCACAACATGTTTGAATCAAGAATAATGCATGTGAAAGTATCTCAGACGTCATTGGAAGATGTTTGCACGTGTTCAAGGAGTGCATGGACGTGGCTACATTGTTCCGAGACGTGATGAAGAGATGTGGACGTAAAGAGTTGGTCGGAAAGGTCCAACCGACTAGGTTATGGACTCAGGCTGCGGCTGAGTCGGGTTTGACTCAAATATGGAAATATTTGAGTTGGTTATGATAGGATTTCGTGTGGGTCACGAATTTGAGTGATTCTTGTTGTGTTGTCTTCGTGACTTGATTCTCTCTTATATCTATCACTTTTGTCACGGTGAAACACGTTTAGATTAGTCTCACATACGATTTCTTTAACAGATCGTTTTTCTGCCAAAGGGGTTGGGGTTTAATTATTTCCACAGCGTAAGATTTTTAAATCTACCATTCACCCCCCTCTTTGGTAGCTTTTCACGTGCTCTTCGATCCTACAATTGGTATCAGAGCCATTGTGCTCTAATATTTGTGATTTGCGCGTGTTTTTGACTAATCATCATGGAGAAGTACTCTGCCAAACCTTGTATGTTTGCTGGTATTGATTTTCAGGTTTGGAAGGCACGCATGGAGGCTTTCATCCAGGCACAAGACTTTGCAATATGGGAGAAGGTATACAAGCCTTACGAAGTGCCATCAAACGATCAAGTTACAGCTACAAATTTGAGAGATGTCGACAACAACAACAAGGCTCGGAACTTGATCATACAAGGATTAACACAAAGCGACTTCGATCGTGTTGCACACCTCCGATCTGCATGCGATGTGTGGAAAGCACTTTGTGACTACCACGAAGGATCCAACACGATCAAAGAGGTAAGGCAAGACATGTTCAAGAAAGAATACATGCGCTTTGAGATGCAACTCGGTGAGTCTATTGATGACCTTTTTGCTCTCTTTAATAAGATTCTCAGCAACTTGCATAGTGTCAATGTTAATTTTTCAGATGCTGAAAATGCTAGGCAATTGCTAAGTGCATTAGGTATGTCAATTTGGGAGATGAAAGTCACTTCTATTCGCGAATCTACTGTCATGAGTTCACTTACTTTAGATGTGCTATATTCCAAGTTAAAAACTCATGAAATTGATATAATCTCACACAAGAACCCCAACAAGTCTATTGCTTTTGTTTCTCAACGTGACATGCCTAGCTCCGGTCAAACTTCATCTTGTGGTACACCTGCTTTGTTGTCCTCTCTAACCCTTGAATAGATTGAGGATTTTCTAGAGGAGGAGGTAGCACTTCTCTCTACGAAGTTCTCAAAATCATTGCAAAATGTGAGAACTAGAAGGAGAGGAAGCTCTGGACCTCAATGATGCTTCGAATGTGATAAGACATAACATTTTCGTTCAGATTGCCCTAACCTTTCAGGTCCTACTTCCTGGGATGAAAAGAAAACAAGAACGAAGCACTCCTCTGCAAAAGATACGAAGAAAAAGAAGGGTTTTACAGGACGTCAATTGGTGAGCAGTTTTATCTCAGCACTCCAGGAACTTGGCTCAAGCGACGTGGACATCGGTAGTGATGAAGATGAAGATGGTTTGGCAAACTTGTGCTTCATGGCGGGCAAGTCAAGATCAAGTATGGAGGAGGCAGAACACAACAGCGACAATAAAGAGGTATGTCCTACTTGCAAAGAAATGTGTGATGCTATTTCTCATGCCACTGTTATTGTTAAGAAAAAGGACAAAAAGCTTAGGGACAATGGTGTTAAAATTGAGTCACTAGAATCTGAAATTAATCGTTTGAAATCCTTGATTCCTAGTGATGATTCTTGTTCCTCATGTGACTTAATATATGAAAAATTGTCCTCCCTAAGAAGTGCACATACCTCCACACTTGATAAACTTGAACTTGAAATTAAAAAGAACAAAAAGCTTACTGCACTTAATATTGGAAACTTAAAAGATGCTTCTTGTTCTACAATTGATTTGCATTGTTCTTGTTGTGATGATCTTGATAAGAAACTGCAAAATGCTATGAATGAAATCTCTATATTGAACAATGCTTTACGTTGTCATGAAGTTAAATATTGTTCCAATTGCAACTTAAAAGGAAAAACTTCATGTGAAAATTGCCTTGATTTGTCCAATAAACATGATAACATGCATAAGACATTTGATCGGTTTTGTAATGGGAATAAGAACCTAAACTTGCTGCTGAATTCATCCAAGTCTTGCAATGATAAAACTGGTTTAGGTTTTGATTCTCATGCTCATGCTAAGGCACATCCACCTAAAATTGTAAAGTCATTAGGAAGTGGTTTGATTCAAATAGTTCCTAAACAAAAAGAAGTGGTTTTCAAATCTGCAGGAGTATTGTCTCATTCGGATTCAAATAAAAATGTTGGTTGCTCATCTAGACATGAACACAAAGTTAAATTTCATTGTACCTACTGTGGTAGAGATGGTCATGTCATAGATTTTTGTTATAGACTAGCTAAACAACAGAAAAGGGAAAGAATGGTTGCTAGATCTCATAACTTTCATGCAAAATTTGCTGCACATATTGAACCGAATGTACAACCAGCTATTTTGAGTCAAAAACATTCAAAGTTTACCTCCGGACCTTATGTGTTTGCCTCCAGAGCTACTAATTTTTGTGCTACACAAGTAACACCTTATAGGTCAGTAGTTAAGAATAGAAAATCTAAAACTTTGACTCATAAACCTGTTGTTTTGTCTCAGCTTTCGCGTGTTTTTCCTGCTGCACGTTGCGTGACTCAGTATTGGATTCCTAAATGCCTTTTGACTAACCCCAGTATTGAGTCATTGACGTATTGTGCTTCTATGTAGGTTACACGTTTGAGGAAGGAGAACATTTGGATCGTGGATTCAGGTTGCTCACGCCACATGACCGGTAACAAAAATTGGTTCTCCTCCCTCTCTTTTGTGTCACGTGTAGAGAATGTTACTTTTGCCGATAATTCTTCAACTCCTATAATTGCTAAGGGTTCGGTTAGAGTAAATGATCACTACACTTTGAAGGATGTGGCACTTGTCAAAAATTTGAAATACAACTTCTTTCTGTTTCACAATTGCTAGATGAAAATCTGGAAATTATTTTCAATAAAAACTGGTGCAAAGTTGTAAGTTCAAATAGTGAGCTTATTTTTAACATGTATCGGTTTGGAAGAGTTTTTAAAGCTGATTTTGATATGTCTTCCTCTAAGCATAAGTGTCTAGTTGCTAATTATTCAAAGGACCTATATTTTTGGCATCGTAGACTTCGTCACGTAGGCTTTGATCACCTAATGCGTGTTAGTGCTATTGATCGCATACGTGGGCTGCCTAAGCTTAAAGGGGACAAAGAAATTGTGTGCTCTTCTTGTAGACATGCTAAGATGGTTGCAGGTTCACATACTCCTCTCACAATGATCATGACAACTAAACCATGTCAACTTTTGCACCTTGACACCGTAGGACCTTCACGTGTTCAATCCTTCGGAGGAAAATGGTATGTTCTTGTGATTGTTTATGATGATTCTAGATACTCTTGGGTTTACTTTATGTCATCTAAGAATGAAGTTTTCTGTCACTTTAGAACTTTATTTCTTAGATTATCAATTGATCACCCAGGATCATTAAAAGCAATTAGAAGTGATAACGGAACTGAATTTAAAAATCAATCTTTTGATCACTTTTGTGCTGAAAATGGAATAGATCATCAATTTTCTTCACCATATGTACCTCAACAAAACGGTGTTGTAGAGAGAAAGAATAGAACCTTAGTTGAGATGGCTAGGACTATGCTTGATGAATATCAAACTCCTAGGAAATTTTGGGCTGATGCGTTAGCAACCGCTTGTTATGTCTCAAATCGTGTTTTCTTGCGTGCTAAGCTAGGTAAAACACCATATGAGCTCCGCTTTGGACATAGGCCTAGTGTTACACACTTTCGGTTCTTTGGTTGCAAATGCTTTGTTAAGAAACATGGTAATATTGATAAATTTGAACCTAGATCCATTGATGGCATGTTTCTTGGTTATTCATCTCATACTAGAGGCTACCGTGTGCTTTTACTTGACACTAACAAAATTATGGAGACTTGTGAAGTGTATTTTGATGAAGCTAGTCCAGGTACTAGCTCAAACATTGCAGGTCCAGATCCATACCCATAGGGGGGGAGCATTTTCGTTGAAGATGAGGAAGAATTGGAGCTGCTGCCCGAAAATTCAGCAGCTAAAGACTTTGGTTCAGCTCCGGATGTTAATTCTCAACCAGCACCGACAACCATCAATGCTGATTCAAATCATCCTCAAGTCATAAGCTCATCGATTTGTGATGAACATGAAGAAGAAGAAGCTTGTGAGACATCTGTTCCCCTACGGTTTTACAAAGATCATCCCCCACAACAGATGATTGGAAGCTTGTACGAACGAGTCACACGGTCCAGCAATGATGAGTTCCGAATTTGAAATGAGTATGATGGGTGAACTCACTTACTTTTTGGGGCTGCAAATCAAGCAAACTAAGGAGGGTACCTTTGTGCATCAAACGAAGTATACAAAAGATCTCCTAAGGTGCTTCAACATGGACAAAAGCAAGCCTCTTTGGACACCAATGGGAACAGCAACAACACTTGGACTTGACGAAGATGGTGAACCCGTGGATCAAAAAGAATATAGAAGCATGATTGGATCACTTTTGTACCTCACGGTATCAAGATCGGACATACAATTCAGCGTATGTCTTTGTGCACGGTTTCAATCCTTCCCACGTGCTTCACATCGTCAAGCCGTCAAAAGGATTCTCAGGTACTTATATGGAACTCAAGAATTTGGCATTTTTCTTCCTTCTTCCTCAACCGTTACTTTGAAAGCTTTTTCGGATGCTGATTTTGGGGGTTGTAGGATTGATAGGAAAAGTACTTCTGGTGCTTGTCATTTTCTTGGTAACTCTCTTGTTGCTTGGTCCTCTAGAAAACAAAATTCAGTTGCACAATCCACAGACGAATCTGAATATGTCGCCGCGACTAGTGCTTGCTCACAAATTCTTTTGATTGTTCAAACACTTAAGGACTATGGGGTTGATCTAGATAGTGTTCCACTGTTCTGTGATAACACTAGTGCCATTTGCATTGCTAAAAACCCCGTGCAACATTCTAGAACTAAGCACATTGACATTAGGTATCACTTTCTCCGAGATAATGTTGAAAAGGGACACATTGTGCTTCACCATGTAGATACCGAACAACAATTGGCTAACATTTTTACAAAACCTTTGGACTTCACTCGTTTTTGTTACATTCGTAGTGAAATAGGGGTTATGCATCCCCATGGCTTAAATTGAGGGAGAGTTTTGAAACTTGGGAAGTCTATGTGTGAATCTGAAATTAAAATAATATGAGCATAGTATTTCATACATATATGACTTTGTGATTCCTTTTACATGCTGAAAGTTCTTACTACATTACTCGTGTTATACATTTTGTAGTTTTTGCCATGTCTAGTAATTGGAATAATTACTTACACTAAAACTGGTCATGGTCGAACTTTCTTGCTATTTTGAACTTGTTACATGTTGACAAGTGCTTTTAAATATTAAGAATTAATCAAGTAATCAACTCACATGTTGAGTTTTTATGAACAAATATAAATTGAGAAAAGATCAAGAGAATATGAATGCATCGCACTTCTTCTTTTGAGATGGCTTATCATTGCACTTAGATATGAACCTGGAAGAAGTTGTGTATGACTAAAACCATGTCCTTAAGCTTCTGATTGTAAAATGACATAGGCTTGGCTTGGTTGGTTAGAATAAGGCAGATGCGCATATAATCTCTTGCAAATATCATATGATCTAAATTTGTGTTCTGAAAAATAATAAAATGCAGCAACTAGTCTCATGCTTTCAGGTTTTGAAATAGTTAAGTTTGAGAGATCATGACTTACTTAAATTTAAAATTACATTTGATCTCTAGCATGGATTACACTATTTTATGTATTTCATTGATGTGATAATGTAAGGTACTTGATAGTATGACTTGGATGAGCTTTGTTTATATGTATATGTTATAATATGCTCATAACAACTAAACGGGGAGAGATAATTTGTTTATATGCTCATGACTTGCTGAATACATTGTCAAAGGGGGAGAGATAAGCATGAAGAGAAAGAGAATATATGCATAAGTAGATATAATAAAGGGGGAGAGATAATATGGGATAATTTTTAAATTCTCTTCTCATTTTACTTTTGATTTACAAAGGGGGAAAAATTGCCTTCAAAACTTTTATGTGAATAAGCCAATGTTTGGATTCTAAATGGTGTTGCCAATGCATTCATCAAGGGGGAGATTGTAAGACCTATGTGTGCTGAATACATTGGCTTGTAGTGAATACACTTGCTTTGACAATAAAAGTTTTGAATATCACCAAAACACCTTTTTATTAAGATCCGACTAGTTTTGGTTAGCTCTGGTGAGTTTTGTCTTTAGCTCCGACATGTCTTTGATAGCTCCGGTGTGTTTTTTCTAAGCTTCGAGTTGATTTTTCTAGCTTCGGCTTTTGGGTTTACTAGTTCCGACTAGTTTTGGTATGTTCCGGCGCTAGGTTCTACTAGCTTTTTTTAGCTCCGGCTCAAGGTCCGGGTTGCTCTGGCAAGGTCCGGAACTTGACCGCAATGCTTCTGTTTTTCATTTGCAATGTTTTGTACTTGCTTTACACCTCTGGAAAGATTTCTTAGTATTCATTTGCTAAGTCTTTGATGTGTTTTTGGTTGATATGGATGATATCATGTTACTGTGGTTTTGTAACATGCTTATGTGAGGTTCACACGTAAGGTGTTGTGTTCGGAACTAACTTGAGTCGAGGACATGGGCTCGTATGGATTGGTTGTTTATTCATGTGCAGGTGTTGCTTTAGTTCAAGACATGACTGGTGACGGGATCCATTGAACTAGTCTTAGGGAGAAGATGAGGTTCAACAACCAAGTTCGGGAGGAATTATGGTTGAGTTGATCGGAAGGTTGCGCGACATGTTTGAATCAAGAACAATGCATGTGAAAGTATCGTGGACGTCATTGGAAGATGTTTGCATGTGTGCAAGGAGTGCATGGACGTGGCTACATGGTTCCGAGACGTGATGAAGAGATGTGGACGTAAAAAGCTGGTCAGAAAGGTCCAACCGACTAGGTTATGGACTCAGGATGCGGCTGAGTCGGGTTTGACTCAAATATGGAAAGATTTGAGTTTGTTATGATAGGATTTCGTGTGGGTCACGAATTTGAGAGATTCTTGTTGTGTTGTCTTCGTGACTTGATTCTCTCTGATATATATCACTTTTGTCACGGTGAAAAACGTTTAGATTAGTCTCACACACGATTTCTTTAACAGATTGTTTTTCTGCCAAAGGGGTTGGGGTTTAATTGTTTCCGCTGCGTAAGATTTTAAATCTACCATTCACCCCCCTTTGGTATCTTTTCACGTGCTCTTCGATCCTACAATACTTATATTCATGGAGGTGACTCTGTAATTACACACAATGTATGTTATAGAGTCAATACACAGAAAAAGGGTAGGTCCTCCTGGAGAACATCTGGACCCCTCCGGGATGGTTCGGAAAGTTCATGTAACACTTCATATAGTCACAACACTAAAAGTGTAACTACCTACCCAGGGCTAGTACCAGATGTATAGCACAGTTAACTTGGTCCTGCACCCTATGTGTGTCCTTGTCTCCCCTGTAATCTAGACCTATAAAGAAAGACATTGTTGTGTGAAAATAGACTCTATGTGCATTTATTTCTGTACAAGGCTCGATATATCAAATTATTGTTTTTATCCTTCTTGTCTATAATGAAGTTGTGCAGTTCTTTTTTAGTTTTTGTCCAAGTTATTCATATGTGTTACAAGTTATATTGTTGATCTCTTTGGATCTTAACATGCTCTATAGTCTACTTACCTGAACGTCAGGCCAACATAGGTCCGGAGTGTGCTAACAACTTAGCTTGGTCTTGCACCCTAAGTACGCCACTCTACCTACACCCCAGCAGGCCTCAGTTGGGTGAGTACTAAAAAAGCATATGGGTACGGAAAGATTACAACAACATGCTTGTTACCATATCAAGTTCCTTCGCATTTAAAACTAAAATAAGAATGATAAGTCAAAAATGATTTATAGACAAGAGGACGGATTTTACTCTTTTCTGGTATTTAATGTGCTGGAAAAACAGAAGCTCATAGCAATGGTGGACGACGCCGGATCTACTAAGCTCCGACATCATCCAAGGGGGCCCGCAGTCGATGTTCAATATGTTGACAGTGGGTGATGTCGGAGCTACAAAGCTCTGGCAACCCCTGGGGGCCTGCCGTTAACGATTCGTGCATTGACAACGGGAGCTACCGGACCTATCAAGCTCTGATAAATCCCAGGGGGCCCGCCGTCTACGTGTTATATGTTGATGGTAAGTAACATCGGAGCTATGAAGCTCCGACAGCACCAGGGGACCCGCCATCAAAGTATCAGAGATAAAGACTTCAGACCTAAAATCTACAAGTTCGAAGCGTTCAAGTCATCAACATGCTGTCAAATCCTTTTGGTACATGTACAAACTCGAATTATGCACATATACCAGAGTGCCAACAAGACATAACACAATATATTGAAGATAAAGCGAAATTCATGGCAACAAGAGTGGATTTCATTAATTCAAAGTACTACAGTACAAAATCAAGATTACAACAAAGGGAAAAAGAAAAAGTCGTAGCTACTGGAGGATCTAAGTCCTGCGGAAGAATGAGGCGACTTCCTTTGCAACTCCTTGGACGCTGGCCCTGGCGGCGTCCTCCTCTTCAGCAACGGGACCTTGGAGCATCGGGTCCAGGGAGAATTGGGGATCTCGGCTCACATAACACGTCAGCACATACTCTGCGATGTTTGTAGCCAGAGATTTCCCCTCTGTGTCCAGCTGGTCCACAATAATGTCACCCATCGTGTCGAGTTTGCCGCCAGCAGTATTGAGGGCCACTAGTGCTCGGTCCAAGTCCAGCTCTGGATTGTCCGGATGTACAGGACTGAAGCCTAGTGGTGTAAACGCGTCATTGGCTCGCCCCAAGAAGTCCCACACTTGAATGGACTCACTCTCCCTCAAGCCACGCAGCTCCTCAAGTGACCACCAGGTTGCCACAAGCTCCGAACCTTCCCGGGCAAGGCGATCGACCACTTTGGCATGTTGCTGCATATTCTCAGAAACTTGCTTTTCGCGATCGGTTAGCTCCATCTCCCGGAGGTGGATGTGGTTTCTCCGTTCTGCCAGGTCTTTCTCCCTGCCTCTTACTTTCCCTTCTCTGGTGGAAACATCAGCTTCTCTTTTCGAGAGGTCCTGCCCCATTATCCAGTACTTTTCCTCTTCCTCCTTAATCCACAGCTCAAACTTCTTTAAGCGATATGCTAAATTTTGCTCTCCCAGAGTCAGCTTCTGGGCAAGCTCATCCCCTCTCTTCAAAAGATCCTCCTGCTGTTCCAGGAGCTTCGCTTCCCTCGCCTCAAGGTCCGCTCAACGCTTTAGGAGGACCTCATTTAATTCATAGAGGCCTTCGTGACGCTCATCAGCAGCATCACGCCTTTCTTTAGCTTGCTCGAGGATCTCCCGAGAATTAGCATCGAGCGCCCTAATGGCGGCTTTCTTCTCTTCCAGTAGTTTGCCCCTGTACTCCATCCGGGCCGTTTCCCTCTTGACCCACTCCTTCTGGTCAGCAAGCCTTGCCTGAGCAAGTCTGGTCTCAAAATGAAGCCTGTTGCGCCAACGCCATAAGGTGTGGCGCTACTCTTCCAGGACCTTGCTCTCATGATCAAAGGCAAGCTGAACTTGTCAGAGGCTCGAGTAGTCATTGTCTATGGACAATACCGAGGGGATAGGCTCTGGACCTACTGGGGTCATCTCTGCCGGTTCTAGAGAATTCTCCATAACAAAAATAGGATCTCACTCTACAAGTGAGGTCCCCTGAGATACTGTAGCACAGGTCCACTCTTCGGAAGCTCTTCAACAGCAGTAGAGGAAGAACCCACTAGGGAACTTCCACCTCCGGAGCAGAAGTTGAAGGTGCTGCTTCCGGGCCTTCAGTTGCCAGCCCTAAGGGCGGAGAACCTGCTGCCACTTCTTCATGGTGCTCCGGCTCTGGCCTAGAGACCTCCGGTGCAGCTACCTCCGAGACGATAGTTGGGGCTTCTTTCGGTGCCTCTACTGCCGCTGTCTCAGGTGCCGCCACATTATCCACTTCCGGTTCAGCAACCAGAGCTTCAAGCATTTTCGGCTCAACAGTCGGACCTTCAACAACTTCTGGCTCAAGGACCGGAGCTTCAACCATCTCCAGCTCAATGGTTGGCGCTTCAATCACCTCCGGCTCAGCGGCCAGGACTTCAATGACTTCCGGCTCAAGGGCAGGAACTTCTGACATCTCCAGCTCCTGAACTGGAACCTCAGCCTTCAGCGCTGTTGCCAGCGGTGCATCTCCAACTTCTCCCCCGTGGCCCGGCGCTACCACGGGAGCTTCCGGCGAAGACTCTAAATCCAAATCCACAACAGCTGGCCCCGGATCTGTCGTGACTTCTGCCACCACTTGAGGAGGAGGCTCAATGGTTGAAGACGGAGCTTCAGCACGCGCAGCCACAGTCGCTGCAATAGATGCCGAAGTCTCTGACTCCTTTCTTTACACCCTGGAAATAAAGGGACAAGAAGATTAAAAACATAATAAAAACAAGATTAGAATTTCAAGGCGAGCCCATGATGCTTACCTAGGGATGCTACCACCCCGACCGCGGAACCTCTTCTTCTGAGGCCTGGGGTCAGAGCCCACAAAGTATGGTGAGACAACAACTTCGGACCTCAGCTGGGGACCACTTGCAGCAGCTGGAGTCTTCTTGGTCGAAACTTCCCTCGACCGGGAAGAACTTTTAGACCTGGAGCTCTTAGCTAGCACAAAGGATAGAGTTAACTGTCCTGAGTTGGCTCCCCTCAAAGACGTCTGTGCCGGAGAAGGTGTAGCCATAGAAGATCTCCCTCGCCGGGGAGAAGGAGCTGTTGTAGAGGGAGCAGGCCTGATGGACCTCCCATCAGCGTGCTTCAGTTTTCTCTTCCGACTGGTAGTTCGGTTGGCTCCTTGCCCTTGTCTTTGCCGATGTCTTCAACCCTCTGGCTTGGAGCAGAGGCGGTCATCTCCTCAGAAGCTCTGGGGATTACAAACCTAGAGGTCTGGAGCTTCTCCACTTCACCCAAGTCATCAAGCTTCGACATCTTCCTCCGGAGCTCCCTGCTGATCTCTGGAATCATGTTCAAGGGCAGGAAAGCAGCCGGCGGAGCCAAGTCATTGCCGTCGACTAGCCCATGCTGAAATTTCTTGAGATGAAGCTTCAAAGCTTTGTCATCCAAGTTGGACTTCAGATCGGATTCCATCCGGTTGTCATCCATCATACTGTTGAGAGACCAGGCCAGTTTCTCCCTCTTCCTCAGCGGGGCCCACCTATTTACCAAGAAATTTTTGAAGACAATCTGGGGGGTCACTCCACCCCCCACGCATTCTCGGGTCCTGGTCAGGACTGGGTTAAATGCATCTGACAGCTTCAGAACAATACTCCAGGCATCGGTATCAACGTTGGGGAGTCCTTGGGGCAGCTCCAGCCTGTCGTGCTCCTCCACTGCAATGATGACACAATCCTTCTTCCAGTCATCCCATTTGCCGGAGAGGAATGACTTCAAGTATTTGAAGGGGAAGTTCTTGCACTTCACAAAATAGTAGAAGCCAAGAAGCTCAGTTTTCTTGCCGGTGGTATGGACCGTAAAGAAGGTACAGAACAACTCGATGCAGGGGGAACACCCACCCACATCTTGTAGAAGTGGACAAAGGTTGCCACCAGCAGAAGAGAATGGGGGTCAAGATGATACAGTTGTAGGACATAGAAGTCCTACAACATTAAGAGGAAGCTTGAAAAAGATGGGATCAATCCCACCATGGCGAACGCTGAGAAGTACACCATGTCGCCATTGCGCTCCTTCTTGGATGGGAGATTGCCGGCGTGGATCAAGTGGTTGAAGGAGTCACTAGACCACCCCATATAGGTCCGAACCTTCATTAGATCATCTGTGCTCTTGAGGCGGCTCTTGGGAAGACCCATCTCCATCGCAGCAAAGTGGAGCAAAGGAAGGGAAAGCTAGGCGAAGTTTGGGAGGCTCTGAGCACGAGTTTGATCGAAAGCGTAAAGAGTCCTCAAACCGTGCATACTTTCCCTCTTATGTAAGCCTCCGCGACGCTTGGATGGAAACTGCAACAAGAGCAGGGTAACATTTCAAAAATATACCCCGTCAATGACGAATGGGCCCAGGGCCACCCCAACGAAGAGGTAGAGGCTATTACCCCAAGCGAACTGTTGTCATGATGGGCGGAAGGAAACCCAAAGGCGGCACCCAGACAAGGCGCTAGGAATCAATACGGTTTTCGTATTGGGAACTGGCGACCTTCAATTGCGTGAGATCCGCACTCAAAGATCTCATCTGCCGCATTCATAACAAGCCAAGCGACGATGGTTTAATCTCGGACCATCACCCAATGACACATCAGAAGACTTTTGAAGTCGAGGCGTGGGAATCGAGGATGGCCCCACCTCCGGTAGAATAACTTAACCCAAAGGGTTTCTCCTAGAGGTCGGCCCGGGGGCCACTATCGGTACCTTGCGTACCGGGTATCCCACAATACTGTAAGAAGTGCAAGAGAAGTTCCACCTATCAAAGTTGAAAGGTCTCCTTAGGCCCCACGCGTCACACTACATCAGACCTGCATCCCTCATATGGGTAGCTCCAAGATGGATACGTGTAATGTAAGTCCGGAGCTAAACTTCCGACATTAGGAAGCTCTGCAGTCAACACGTGTATAATGACCACGGACCTAACCCCCAGCAGAGGGGAGCTCCGGTGTTGCCACGTGTATAGTGGTTCCGGAGCTACCTCCCCATAAGAGGAACCTCCTAAGCTGCCACGTGTGGAGCCTCCGGACCTACACCACCAACGAGTACACTGACGGATCTCCAACAGCACGGACATTCAAGGGAAAATTAAAGCGGCAGTTACAAGACCTAATTACGTGTCATTAATGTTGTATTAATGACACATGATCAAAACACTATTAATATGGGTAACGCAGCAATTAAAGTACGTTATCACACTATTAACCACGCTTAATGCTCATAGACAGTGTATTAGGCTATTAAATACGCCAGGGCCACATGTCGGGCCACGAAAATGTTGTAACGATCAGTCCTTGGACTATAAAAGGACTGAACCACACGATACAGGGGGAGGCTGACAGGCATACTAGTTCTACGGACAAACTCAATACAACACACTCACACAGTGGAGTAGGGTATTACGCTCAGGCGGTCCGAACCACGTAAACCTCCTGTGTCATCATCTTGTTCCTGATCTCTGCATGCCCAAACCAATACAAAAACCTCTGCGGGCTACAATCTAGTAGTACCGGGGGAAGTGTCATTCTCACACATCGACAAAAGTGATGCAGACTAGTCCGCACTGGGGGGCACTTGTCCATTTTTAGTCGCAGAGATATCGGACTAGTCCGGTTGATATCGGACTAGTCCGCACATGCTAATTTTTGTGCAGTGAGTGTAATCTCTTTCACTTGATCTCTTGGGGTGTGTTTCATCAACACACTTCATACAAAATAATTCTAATCTTTTCAGCTCTTGAGCTCCTTTTTGTTTGGATCCTCATTCTCCTTTCTTTTTGTGCTTTCTTCCTAATTGCTTTAAAACTTGCGCTCATCTCAACAATTTTGTTAGGATCTCATTTTTTTGTCATTAATCAACCAAAACCCACAAGGGATGCCTAGATGCACTTTTAGGCACGATAAGAGGATTACGCCTAAAGAGTTCAAACTTGGAGATAATGTTCTACTCTTTAGCTCTAGGGTTAAAATCTTTGGACATGGGAAGCTTAGAAATAAATGGGAAGGACCATTCACTGTAGTAGAAACCTCATTCCATGGAGCAATCACAATCCAAGTTGATGATGATCAGCTATTTAAAGTGAATGGGCACTGACTCAAATTATTTCTTGAATCCCAGGAGGAGAAGGCGGAAAAGGAAATCCACCACCCTAGAGGTTGATCGCCTCTCCATCAGGCCCAAGTCGTCCAATAACGGCATCTTCCTTCGGAGCTCTCTGCACTCCTCTGGTACCATATTCAGAGGAAGGAAGGCCGCCGGTGGAGACACGTCACCAGGGCCGATGTTCCCATGCTGGAACTTCTTGAGATGGGTCCTCAAGGCTTCATCGTTCAAGTTGGTGCCCAAACCAACCTCAATGCAGTTGGTATCCATCTCACTGTTGAAGGCCCAGGCAGGTCGCCCCCTAGCCCTTAGCGGGGCCCACCTGTTTGTCAAGAAGTTGTCGAAGACCATCTGGGGGGTCACCCCACCTTAGACACACTCCTGGATTCTGTCCAGAATGGGCCTGTACTCTCTCAAAATCTCCAGCACGTCACTCCAAGTGTCGGTGTCGACGCGGGGGAGGCCTTCGGGTAGTTCCAGCCTCTCGTGTCCCTCGACGGTGATGACCACCCAGTCTTTCTTCCAGTCGTCCCACTTGCCAAAAGGAAATGACCTCAAGTACTTGAGGGGGGAGTTTTTCCGCTTCACGAAGTAGTAGAAGCCGATGAACTCATCACTCTTCCCGGTGGGATGGACAGTGAAGAAAGTCCGGAACAACTCCACGCAAGGGGGCACACCCACCCACATCTCGCAAAAGTGGACGAAAGTCGCCACCAGCAAGATTGAGTGGGGGCCAAGATGGTGGAGCTGTAGACCATAGAAATCTAGCAGCATCAGAAAGAAAGTGGAGAAAGTCGGGATCAAACCCGCCATGGCGTACCCAACAAAGTACACCATATCTCCGGCTCGCTCCTTCTCGAAGGGAAGCTTGCTGCAGTGAATGTCATTGTCGAAGGAGTCACTGGACCAACCCATGTAGGTCCGGACCCTAGACAACTCCTTCTTGCTCCCAATGCGGCTCTTGGGGAGTCCCAACTTCATCGCAGCACAGCGGGGCGAGAGATGACAAGCAAGCGAAAGTTTGGAGGACTTGAGCGCAAGTTCAAATGAAGGCGTAAAGAATCCCCAAACGATGCACACTTTCCTTCTTAAGTAAGCCCCCGCAATGCTTGGATGGAAACCGCAGAGGGGCTAATGATACAGTTCAAAAAACTTCACCCTGCCAATGACAAGGGGTCCCGGGGCCACCTTGGCGATCAAGTCGAGGTCCTTACCCGAGGCGAACAGTTGTCATCATGAGAGGCGGGAAGCCCGAGGGCGGCGGCCTGACAAGGCGCACGGAACCGATACGATTTTCGTATCAGGAACCGGTGACCTTCAATTGCGTGAGATCCCCACGCTCAGATCTCACCTGCCGCATCCTGGATATGCTAGGCGGCGATGGTTTAACTGCGAACCACCACCCTAACGGCACATCCAAAGACCCTTAAAAACACGGAGCGAGAATCAATGGATGGACCCACCTCTGACATAATGACTTCATCTAAAAGGTCTCTCCCAGAGGTGGGCCCATGGGGCCACTGTCGGTACCCTGCGTACCGAATACCCCTTGGGACTGCAAAACGAGCAAAGGAACTCTGCCCACCAGTGATGAAGACCTCTGAAGGCCCCACGTGTCACTCGGAACCGGACCTGCCTCCCTTCTGTGGTTAGTCCTAGTGCCGCCACGTGTATCATTAAATCGGAGCTACATCCCACGCATGGGGAAGCTCTGGACTAGATACCCGTGTGGCACCCCCGAACCTAACCTCCAACAGTGGGAAGCTCCAGTACCGACACATGTACAACAGCACCGGACCTACTCGTCCAAGACAGTAAGCTCCGGAGCTACCACGCGTCCAACCGCCAGACCTTCAACCTCAGCAGGCAGAGTGGTGGACTTCCAACGGCTCAGACCTTCAAGGAACATTAAAGACCTCAAGACCCGATTAAGTGTCATTAATGCTATCTTAATGACACACGATCGGAGGGCCCTTAATACCAGTAACGCCACTGTCAAGGCGCGTTACAACACTATTATGGGTAATTAAGCACATTAATTGTGTATTAAGCATTTGTAACCGCCAGGGCCACATGTCGGGCCAGGATAACGATGTAACGGCCAGTCCTAGTACTATAAAAGGACTAACCGAGCGATACACACAGGGGGCAGACACAACTAGATACGCCCACATTGGCCCAGACGAGGCTCTCTAGTCTTTCACACTCAAGCGCTCTGACGCTCAATACAACAACAACACACACCCATGGAGTAGGGTATTACGCTCAGGTGGCCCGAACCACGTAAATCCTCATGTCAACTTGCCACCTTGTTCTGAATCTCTGCGCGCCCACAACCGAACGACAAACTCCGCAGGCTATCAACGGTAGTACTGGGAGAATTACCGGAATCACACTGCGACAATGAGGATCAAAACACTTGAGAGATTCCAAATGAGAGATAAGGACAATTATTTCTTTGACTTTTAGAATATAGCAAATCATCAGAACATCTCGGCAGTGGAAGAACCAAAAGAACTACACTTCAACCGTTCCACTCTTCAAACACCCAAGATTGATATTGTAGCCACAATCCACATAGGGAATTCATGAATTGAGGTATGAGTTGAAATATCTAGTATTCTCTTTTTCTAACTTATATCAAATTCATGACAACACCCTTAGTTTTTCTTCTTGCCTTCACTGGAGGACGAGCAAAGGACTAAGTGTGGGAGAGTTTGTTGGCGGTCCTTAAGTGCCATATTTAGACTGTCAATTCACCTCATAATGTGCACAAAAGAGGAAAAACAACATAGTGGTAGGGTTAAAAACTAACCAATTCCACAAGTGTTGGTGTTTATTTGTATGCAGGTGAATTTTGACCCAAAATACCAAGATATGCAAAATAGTAATCCATAAAATTGGATTTTGATGAATCAGGTGATGCCACATGTCATCACATGGACCAGATGGCCCACAAATAGAAGTATCCGGGGCCATCCAATGGTGTAGCACCTATATTAAGGGATGGGACCCACCTGACAAAGACCT
Organism: Tuctoria greenei; assembly: GCA_036927565.1. NCBI lineage: Eukaryota > Viridiplantae > Streptophyta > Magnoliopsida > Poales > Poaceae > Tuctoria > Tuctoria greenei. Next base: position 177,688 of record JAYESD010000033.1, read on the forward strand.
GGAGAAAGCACAACCCCAACAGACCTAGAGAAAGCACAACCCCACCTTGGCCTCCTCTTTTCATGCATCCAAAAGGATTTGATGGCATTGCACGTTTAGACCCCACACATGAGAGAAGATGAAACTTGAGTCGAGGATGGCTCCAATTCAATAAGGGGAGAACAATGAGGATATCACTCATATAGATACACACAACACTCCATTGATCTTGCAATATGCAATCATTAGAGTTCACACACAACAATTAATTTTAGAGGTAAGCTCGTTCTTATATGTTTCCTTATATGTTTTTGAGAATAGATTGCTATCTAATGACTTAGTTGTGACTAGGATCTATAGAGAGATTTAAGGATTAGTTGGAGGAAGTCTTAAGGATGTGGAGCAACAGAGAATATGTCCAAATAAGATAGAAACCGAGCCAAACTTAAAATTGAGTGCAACTTGGAGCCTAGGAGCACTTCACACTAAAATGGATGCCTAGGATGCACACAAACTCCGTTTTGGACGTTCTACATATAAACGGAACCGGGAGAGGATAAACTTTGCAATGCTGCTGGTCCCATATCAAAATTCATTGGGAGCCGAGGGGAATCGTTGAAACAAAATCAGATCTAGAATCTGTCATGGTGTTGTGCCACCGTATTTGGCCATTGGGCCTTGTATCAAGTCTACATCTCTTATTTTCGTGTCTTAGCATTAGTTCACGACCCTAATACCCCCTTAGACGTCCTCCCACCTATATATACTTCATAGTAGCTGACATAAATAATTGAGTTTTGCTTAGATTAATAATTTTGTCATTTATTGGTTTGTGAAACCTAGAATCAGCAATTTTAGATTGCTTCTTCTTTGTGCTTTCTTGTGTTCTCGGTTGCACTTGCAGGAATTAGCCTTCTTGGCGAGGTCAAGTGTGTGAAGCATGGTTGATAACCAACGGAGCGGTGGTCTAGTGATTGCAGAAGCTATTCGTGTTCTCCTCGAGGGTCTCGGATTATCAACATCGAGATCTCCATTAATCGACTTGTCCTTTACCTATCGAAAGATCGGGACCTACTCTCCACTCCTTTTACTCATTAGTTAGTATCAGAGCATAGCATAATGTTTATTTGTTTGGGATCCTGGCTCAAGTGATTTTGCATGCTTAGTTAATGGAGAACATCGAGATGGTGCACTATGTCATCCACCACCTTGGCCTCCTCCTTTCATGCATCCAAGAGGATTTGATGGTGTTGCACGTTTGGACCCACATACGAGAGAAGATGAAACTTGAGCCAAGGACGACTCCAATTCAAGAAGGGGAGGATGATGAGAATATCACTCTTATGGATACACACAACACTCCATTGATCTTGCAAGATGCAATCATTAGAGTTCACACACAACAATTAGTTTCAAAGGTGAGCTCGTTCTTATATATTTTCTTATATGTTTTTGAGAATAGATTGCTACTTAATGACTTGATTATGATTATGATCCATTGAGAGATTAAAGGAGTACTTGGAGGAAGTCTTAAGGATGTGGAGGACCAGAGAATACGTCTAAAGATGATGGAAACCAAGCCTAACTCAAAATCGAGTGCAACTCGGAGCCCAGGAGCACATCACACTAAAACGGACGCCTAAGACGCATACAAACTACGTTTTGGACGTTCTACATACCAACGGAAAGAGGAGAGGATAACCTTTCCAATGATGCTGGTCCCATATCAAAATTCCTTTGGAGTCAACGACAATCTTCAAAACAAAATTGAGTTCAGAATCTATCAGGGTGCTATGCCATCGTATTGGGCCATTGGACCTTGTATCAAGTCTACATCTTCTATTTTTGTGTTTTAGGGTTGGGTCACGACCTTAGTACCCCCTTAGACGTCCTACCACCTATATATACTTCATAGTAGCTTCCATAAATTTGTGAGACCTATGTGTGCTGAATACATTGGCTTGTCATGAATACACTTGGCCTTGATGATAAAAGTTTTGAATATCACCAAGACACCTTGTTATCAAGGTCCGACTCTAGCTCCAAGCTACAGGAAAGTACGACTAGCTTTGGACAGCTCCGGTGAACTTTTGTCTTTAGCTCTGGCATGTATTTCATAGCTCCGAGATGTTTTTGATAGCTCCGCCGTGTTTTTGATAAGCTCCGAAGTTGATTTTTCTAGCTCCGGCTTTTGGGATTACTAGTTCCGACTAGTTCTGGTTAGCTCCGGTGCTAGGTCCTGCTAGTTTTGTAAGCTTAGGCGGGAGCTTGGTTGTACTAGTTTTGGTAAGCTCTGGTGCTAGGTTCTACTAGCTTTTGTTAGCTCCGGCCCAAGGTCCAGGTTGCTTTGGCAAGGTCCGGAACTTGACCGTAGTGCTTCTGCTTTTCATTTGCAATGTTTCGTACTTGCTTTACATTGTTGGAAAGATTGCTTAGTATTCATTTGCTAAGTTTTTGGTGCATTTTGGTTGATATGGATAATATTGTGTTACTGTGGTTTTGCAACATGCTTATGTGAGGTTCTCACGTAGGATGTTGTGTTCGGAACTAACTTGAGTCAAGTCGAGGACTTGAGATCGTATGGATTGGTTGTTTATTCATGTGCAGGTGTTGCTTGAGTTCAAGACATGGCTGGTGACGGGATCCATTGGACTAGTCTCAGGGAGGAGATGAGGTTCCAACAACCAAATTCAGGAGGAATTGTGGTTGAGCTGATCAGGAGGTTGCGCAGCATGATTGAATCAAGAGCAATGCATATGAAGGTATCGTGGACGTCATTGGACGAAGTTTGCACGTGTGCAAGGAGTCCATGGAAGTGGCTACATGGTTCCGAGACATGATGAAGAGATGTGGACGTAAAGAGTTGGTCGGAAAGGTCCAACCGACTAGGTTATGGACTCAGGCTGCGGCTGAGTCGAGTTTGACTCAAATATGGAAAGATTTGAGTTGGTTATGATAGGATTTCGTGTGGCTAACGAATTTGAGTTGTTTAGGAATGTGGGATACGTTCCTAAGGTGTTTGGAAGTCTTAAGATTGCTTCTATCTGCGTATAGAAGAATCTTGAGCAGTTATGGAAAGTTACGATTCGTGATCTGAGTAGGATTGGAGTCCTAGTTGATATTGGGTTGGCCTAAGGGCTGGTTATATAAGCAAGGGAGCCCAGAGATCGTGGTGCACGACTTTGGGGCTGTTCCTCTTGTGTTCTATTGAATAAAATTCATAGTTTTAAGGAACTTTTGTGCCTTGTTCGTCCGACTTGTTCCAGACAAGTTTTACTCGTCGAGTTTCTGGACAGCACTACCTTTCGTCGGTGGTTTTATCATAAATCGAGTTTTACAGATCCAATTGACGTGATTATTTTTGGGTTGTCTTCACAACTTGATTTTATATCATGTGTCAAAATTTTACGGTAATTGGATTTGTGGTCTATGATCTACACGAGTTTCTTTGCAGCGTTCCAGAACTGGTTTTTCTCGGGTAGGGCAGATTGACCATTGTTTGATCTTTCAATCATAACTTGAGTTTTTCTCGATGGATTTGAGTGATTCTTTTTGTGTTGTCTTCGTGACTTGATTCTCTCTGATATATATCACTTTTGTAACGGTGAAACACGTTTAGATTAGTCTCACACACGATTTCTTTAATAGATCGTTTTCTGCCAAAAGGGTTTGGGGTTTAATTGTTTCCGTTGCGTAAGATTTTTAAATCTACCATTCACCCCCCCACTGGTAGCTTTTCACGTGCTCTTCGATCCTACAATTGGTATCAGAGCTAGGTTGCTCTAATCTTTGTGATTTGTGCATGTTTTTGACTAATCATCATGGAGAAGTACTCTGCCAAACCTTGTGTGTTCGCTGGTATTGATTTTCAGGTTTGGAAGGCACGCATGGAGGCTTTCATCCAGGCACAAGGCTTTGCAATATGGGAGAAGGTATACAAGCCTTACGAAGTGCCATCAAACGATCAAGTTACAGCTACAAATCTGAGAGATGTCGACAACAACAACAACAAGGCTCGGAACTTGATCATACAAGGATTAACACAAAGCGACTTCGACCGTGTTGCACACCTCCGATATGCATACGATATGTGGAAAGCACTTTGTGACTACCACGAAGGATCCAACACTATCAAAGAGGTAAGGCAAGACATGTTCAAGAAAGAATACATGCGCTTCGAGATGCAACCCGGTGAGTCTATTGATGACCTTTTTGCTCGCTTTAATAAGATTCTCAGCAACTTGCGAAGTGTCAATGTTAATTTTTCAGATGCTAAAAATTCTAGGCAATTGCTAAGTGCATTAGATATGTCAATTTGGGAGATGAAAGTCACATCTATTCGTGAATCTACTGTCATGAGTTCACTTACTTTAGATGTGCTATATTTCAAGTTAAAAACTCATGAAATTGACATAATCTCACGTAAGAACCCCAATAAGTCTATTGCATTTGTTTCACAACGTGATATGTCTAGCTCCGGCCAATCATCATCTTGCAATACTCTTGCTTTGTTGTCCTCTCTAACCGTGGAGCAGATCGAAGAATTTCCAGAAGAGGAGTTGGCACTCATCTCTACTAGATTCTCAAAAGCATTGCAAAATGTGAGAACTAGAAGGAGAGGAAGCTCCGGACCTCAACGCTGTTTTGAATGTGGTAAAACAGGACACTTTCGTACAGAATGACCTAACCTTTCAGGTCTGACCACCCAGGAAGAAAAACAAAGCAAGGTTCAGACCTCCTCTAGAAATTTCAACAAGAAGAATAAAGGTACCATAGGACGCAAGATGATCAACAGTTTCATCACCGCACTTCAAGAGTTCAGCTCAAGTGACGTGGACATTGGAAGTGATGAAGATGAATATGATTTGGCAAACTTGTGCTTCATGGCGGGCAAGTCAAGATCAAGTGTGGAGGAGGCAGAACACAACAGCAACAATGAAGAGGTTACACGTTTGAGGAAGGAGAACATTTGGATTGTGGATTCAGGTTGCTCACGCCACATGACCGGTAACAAAGATTGGTTCTCCTCCCTCTCTTTTGTGTCACGTGTAGAGAATGTTACTTTTGCCGATAATTCTTCAACTCCTATAATTGCTAAGGGTTCGGTTAGAGTAAATGATCACTACACTTTGAAGGATGTGGCACTTGTCAAAAATTTGAAATACAACTTGCTTTCTGTTGCACAATTGCTAGATGAAAATCTAGAAATTATTTTCAATAAAAACTGCTGCAAAGTTGTAGGTTCAAATAGTGAGCTTATTTTTAACATGTCTCGGTTTGGAAGAGTTTTTAAAGGTGATTTTGATATGTCTTCCTCTAAGCATAGGTGTCTAGTTGCTAATGATTCAAATGACTTATATTTTTGGCATCGTAGAATTGGTCACGTAGGCTTTGATCACCTAACGCGTGTTAGTGCTCTTGATCGCATACGTGGGCTGCCTAAGCTTAAAGTGGACAAAGAAATTGTGTGCTCTTCTTGTATACATGCTAAGTTGGTTGCAGGTTCACATACTCCTCTCACAATGATCATGACAGCTGAACCATGTCAGCTTTTGCATCTTGACACCGTAGGACCTTCATGTGTTCAATCCTTCAGAGGTAAATGGTATGTTCTTGTTATCGTTGATGATTATTCTAGATACTCTTGGGTTTACTTTATAGCGTCTAAGAATGAAGTTTTTAGTCACTTTAGAACTTTATTTCTTAGATTATCAATTGATCACCCAGGATCATTAAAAGCAATTAGAAGTGATAATGGAACTGAATTTAAAAATCAATCTTTTGATCACTTTTGTGCTGAAAATAGAATAGATCATCAATTCTCTTCACCATATGTACCTTAACAAAATGGTGTTGTAGAAAGAAAGAACAGAACCTTAGTTCTGATGGCTAGGACTATGCTTGATGAATATCAAACTCCTAGGAAATTTTGGACTGATGCGTTAGTAACCGCTTGTTATGTCTCAAATCGTGTTTTCTTGCGTGCTAAGCTAGGTAAAACACCATATGAGCTCCGGTTTGGATATAGGCCTAGTGTTACACACTTTCGAGTCTTTGGTTGCAAATGCTTTGTTAAGAAACATGGTAATCTTGATAAATTTGAACCTAGATCCATTGATGGCATGTTTCTTGGTTATCCATCTCATACTAGAGGCTACCGTGTGCTTTTACTTGAAACTAACAAAATTGTGGAGACTTGTGAAGTGTCTTTTGATGAATCTAGCCCAGGTACTAGCTCAAACATTGTAGGTCCAGATCCATATCCACAGGGGGAGAGCATTTTCATTGAAGATGAGGAAGAATTGGAGTTGTTGCCAGAAAATTCAGCAGCTAAAGACTTTGGTTTAGCTCCGGATGATAATTCTCAACCAGCGCCGGCAACCATCAATGCTGATTCAAATCATCCTCAAGCCACAAGCTCATCGATTTGTGATGAACATGAAGAAGAAGAAGCTTGTGAGACATCTGTTCCCCTACGGTTTTACAAAGATCATCCCCCACAACAGATGATTGGAAGCTTGCACAAACGAGTCACACGCAATGATGAGTTTCGAATTTGAAATTAGTATGATGGGTGAACTCACTTACTTTTTGGGGCTGCAAATCAAGCAAACCAAGGAGGGTACCTTTGTGCATCAAATGAAGTATACCAAAGACCTCCTAAGGCGCTTCAACATGGACAAAAGCAAGCCTCTTTGGACACTAATGGGAACAGCAACAACACTTGAACTTGACGAAGATGGTGAACCCGTGGATCAAAAAGAATATAGAAGCATGATTGGATCACTTTTGTACCTCACGACGTCAAGACCGGACATACAATTCAGTGTATATCTTTGTGCACGGTTTCAAGCTTCCCCACGTGTTTCACATCGTCAAGCCGTCAAAAGGATTCTCAGGTACTTACATGGAACCCAAGAATTTGGCATTTTTCTTCCTTCTTCCTCAACCGTTACTTTGAAAGCTTTTTTGGATGCTGATTTTGGGGGTTGTAGGATGGATAGGAAAAGTACTTCCGGTGCTTGTCATTTTCTTGGTAATTCTCTTGTTGCTTGGTCCTCTAGAAAACAAAATTCAGTTGCACAATCCATAGCCGAATCTGAATATGTAGCTGCTAGTGCTTGCTCACAAATTCTTTGGATTGTTCAAACACTTAAGGACTATGGGGTTGATCTAGATAGTGTTCCACTATTATGTGATAACACTAGTGCCATTTGCATTGCTAAAAACTCCGTGCAACATTCTAGAACTAAGCACATTGACATTAGGTATCACTTTCTCCGAGATAATGTTAAAAAAGGAAACATTGTGTTTCACCATGTAGATACCGAACAACAATTGGCTGACATTTTTACAAAACCTTTGGATTTCACTCGTTTTTTGTTACATTCGTAGTGAAATAGGGGTTATGCATCCTCATGTCTTAAATTGAGGGCGAGTTTTTGAAACTTGGGAAGTCTATGTGTGAATCTGAAATAAAAATAATATGAGCATAGTATTTCATACATATTTGACTTTGTACTTCCTTTTACATGCTGAAAGTTCTTACTACATTACTCATGTTATACATTTTGTAGGTTTTGCCATGTCTAGTAATTGAAATAATTACTTACACTAAAACTGGTCATGATCAAACTTTCTTGCTGTTTTGAACTTGTTACATGTTCACAAGTGCTTTTAATCATAAAGAATTAATCAAGTAATCAACTCACATGTTGAGTTTTTATGAACAAATATAAATTGAGAAAAAATCAAGAGAATATGCATGCATCGCACTTATTCTTTTGAGATAGCTTATCATTGCACTTAGATATGAACTTGGAAGAAGTTGTGTATGACTAAAACCATGTCCTTAAGCTTCTGATTGTCAAATGACATAGGCTTGGCTTGGTTGGTTAGAATAAGGCAGATGCGCATATAATCTCTTGCAAATATCATATGATCTAAATTTGTGTTTTGAAAAATAATAAAATGCAGCAACTAGTGTCATGCTTTCAAGTTATTAAATAGTTAAGTTTGTGAGATCATGACTTGCTTAAATTGAAAATTACATATGATCTCTAGCATGGATTACACTACTTTATGTATCTCATTGATGTGATAGTGTAAGTTACTTGATAGTATGACTTGGATGAGCTTTGATTTATATGTATATGTTATAATATGCTCATAACAATTAAAATTTCTCTTTTACCTTGCTGAATACATTGTCAAAGGGGGAGAGATTAATCATACATTCAAAAAGGGAAAGATAATGTGCATGGGGAGAGATGATAAAGGGGGAGAAATATGTGAATTTTGAATTTTAAATTTTTGCTTTTCTTCTCATTTTATTTCCGATTTACAAAAAGGGGAGAAATTGTCTTCAAAACTTTTAATGAGAATAAGCCAATGTTCGGATTTTAAATGGTGTTGCCAATGCATTCATCAAGGGGGAGATTGTGAGACCTATGTGTGCTGAATACATTGGCTTATCGTGAATACACTTGGCCTTGATGATAAAAGTTTTGAATATCACCAAAACACCTTTTTATCAAGGTCCGACTCTAGCTCCGAGCTACAGCAAAGTCCGACTAGCTTTGGACAGCTCTGGTGAAGTTTTGTCTTTAGCTCTGGTATGTCTTTGATAGCTCCGACATGTTTTTGATAGCTCCGCCGTGTTTTTGATAAGCTCTGAAGTTGATTTTTCTAGCTCCGGCTTTTGGGATTACTAGTTCTGATTAGTTCTGGTTAGCTCCGGTTCTAGGTCCTGCTAGTTTTGTAAGCTCCGGCGGGAGCTTGGTTGTACTAGTTTTGGTAAGCTCCGGCGCTAGGTTCTACTAGCTGTTGTTAGCTCCGGCTCAAGGTCCGGGTTGCTCTGGCAAGGTCCGGAACTTGACCGTAGTGCTTCTGCTTTTCATTTGCAATGTTTCGTACTTGCTTTACATTGTTGGAAAGATTGCTTAGTATTCATTTGATAAGTTTTTGGTGCGTTTTGGTTGATATGGATAATATTGTGTTACTGTGGTTTTGCAACATGCTTATGTGAGGTTCTCACGTAGGGTGTTGTGTTCGGAACTAACTTGAGTCAAGTTGAGGACTTGGGCTCGTATGGATTGGTTGTTTATTCATGTGCAGGTGTTGCTTGAGTTCAAGACATGGCTGGTGATGGGATCCATTGGACTAGTCTCAAGGGATCCATTGGACTAGTCTCAGGGAGGAGATGAGGTTCCAACAACCAAATTCAGGAGGAATTGTGGTTGAGCTGATCAGGAGGTTGTGCAGCATGATTGAATCAAGAACAATGCATATGAAGGTATTGTGGACGTCATTGGAAGATGTTTGCACGTGTGCAAGGAGTGCATGGACGTGGATACATGGTTCCGAGACATGATGAAGAGATGTGGACGTAAAGAGTTGGTCGGAAAGGTCCAATCGACTAGGTTATGGACTCAGGCTGTGGCTGAGTCGAGTTTGACTCAAATATGGAAAGATTTGAGTTGGTTATGATAGGATTTCGTGTGGGTCACGAATTTGAGTTGTTTAGGAATGTGGGATACGTTCCTAAGGTGTTTGGAAGTCTTAAGATTGCTTCTATCTGCGTATAGAAGAATCTTGAGCAGTTATGGAAAGTTATGATTTGTGATCTGAGTAGGATTGGAGTCCTAGTTGATATTGGGTTGGCCTAAGGGCTGGTTATATAAGCAAGGGAGCCCAGAGCTCGTGGTGCACGACTTTGGGGCTGTTCCTCTTGTGTTCTATTGAATAAAATTCGTAGTTTGAATGAACTTTTGTGCCTTGTTCGTCCGACTTGTTCCAGACAACTTTTACTCGTCGAGTTTCTGGACAGCACTACCTTTCGTTGGTGGTTTTATCATAACTCGAGTTTTACAGATCCAATTGACGTGATTCTTTTTGGGTTGTCTTCAAAACTTGATTGTCTATCATCTGCCAAAATTTCACGGTCATTGGATTTTGGTCTATGATCTACACGAGTTTCTTTGTAGCGTTCCAGAACTGGTTTTTCTCGGGTAGGGCAAATTGACCATTGTTTGATCTTTCAATCATAACTTGAGTTTTTCTCGACGGATTTGAGTGATTCTTTTTGTGATGTCTTCGTTACTTGATTCTCTCTGATATCTATCACTTTTGTCACAGTGAAACACGTTTATATTAGTCTCACACACGATTTCTTTAACAGATCGTTTTTCTGCTGAAAGGGTTTGGGGTTTAATTGTTTCCGCTGCGTAAGATTTTTAAATCTACCATTCACCCCCCTCTGTTAGCTTTTCACGTGCTCTTCGATCCTACAAAATAATTGAGTTTTGCTTAGATTAATAATTTTTCCATTTATCAGTTTGTGAAACCCCAAATCAGCAATTTCAGATTGCTTCTTCTATGTTCTTGCTTGTGTTCTCGGTTGCACTTGCAGGGATTATCCTTCTCAGCGAGGTCAAGCATGTGAAGCATGGTTGATAACCAACAAAGCGATAGTGTAGTGATTGCAGGAGCTGTTCTTGTTCTCCTTGAGAGCCTCGAATCATCAACGTTGAGATCTCCATATATCGACTTGTCCTTTACCTATCGGAAGATTGGGACCTACTCTCCACTCCTTTTACTCTTCCTTTGGTATCAGAGCATAGTAAAATGCTTATTTGTTTGGGATCCTGGCTCAAATGAGTGTGCATGCTTATTTGATGGAGAATATCGAGATATTGCACTATGTCGTCCACCAACATGGCCTCCTCCACAAGTGGATTTCATGGCGTTGCACGTTTGAATCCACACATGATAGAAGATGAACTTGAGTCGAGGACGACTCCAATTCATAAAAGGGGATGATGAGTACATCACTTCTATAGATACAAAGAACACTCAATTGATCTTGCGAGATGCAATCATTAGAGTTCACACACAACAATTAATTTTAGAGGTGAGCTCGTTCTTATATGTTTCCTTATATTTTTTTGAGAATAGATTGCTACCTAATGACTTAATTGTTATTAGCATATATGGAGTGGTTCAAGGAGTACATGGAGGAAGTCTTGAGGACATCGAGGACTACAGAATACGTCCAAAGAATATGGAAACCGAGCCCAATTCAAAATCGAGTGCAACTCGGAGCCTAGGAGCACTTCACACTAAAACGAACGCTCAAGACGCATACAAAATCCGTTTTGGACGTTCTATAAAAGCAAGGAAAGGGGAGAGGATAAACTTTCCAATGTCGCTGGTCCAAAATGAAATTTCTTTGGAGCTGACAGGAATCGTCCAAACAATATCGGGTTCATAGTCTTTCAGGGTGATATGCCATCGTATTGGGCCATTGGGCCTTGTATCAAGTCTACATCACTTATTTTTGTGTCTTAGAGTTAGGTCACGACTCTAATACCTCCTTTGACATTCTACCACCTATTTATACTTCATAGCAGCTGCCATAAACAATTGGGTTTTGCTTAGATTAATATTTTCGCCATTTTCAGTTTGTGAAACCCAAAATTTGCAATTTTAGATTGCTTTTTCTATGTTCTTGCTTGTGTTCTCGGTTGCACTTGCAGAGATTAGCCTTCTTGGCAAGGTCAAGCGTGTGAAGTATGGTTGATAACCAATGGAGCGGTGGTGTAGTGATTGCCAGGGTTGTTCGTGTTCTCCTCGAGAGCCTCGGATCATCAACGTCAAGATTTCCATCAATCAACTTATCTTTTACCTATCGGAAGATCGAGACCTACTCTCCACTACTTTTTTTCATCAGTTGGTATCAGATTTCTAGGTTGCTCATTAGGAAATTCATCGATCCATTACATTAGTTTTGTTTCTCATTCCTAGAGTCCACAAAATAAGCCACAAAAAATTTGTAGATTCTTAGATCTATTCACCACTTTGTCCAAACCACCATTGAGCCTTTGCAACTTTATTTTTCAGTTTGGTTTTGTTGAGTTTATGTCTGTGGTTGAGTCATATTGCTGGTCTAGAAAGTTTTTTTGTTCTTAGCTTGGTTTTGCATTGTGTTGATTCATCCTTTTGAATCACATCATCACATCTAGATTAGATTTATCTCTGTCCAGTTCGGTATTTCTATCATCTATCACTCATACGAACTCGGATTTTGGTGTTCTTGCACTTTCTTAGAAGCTTGAGAAGTTCTCTACAACTTTTGTATTCATCGGTTTCCCCGAAAGCAAAGTTATCATTGTCAAAGTTGTATTACATCCGAATCTGTTCTCGACCTAAAATTTCTGATCAGTTTGTATTTTGGGTCATATCTCCTATTGTTCTGATCCAAAATAGGTATTACATATACTTAAATTAAATTGGAGTGATAGATCTATAATCTTGCTGTTGAAATCTTTTAGATTTGGGGGCTCTAAGGGTGCCTAGTTGTGCTTGGAAGTTTGAGCAAAAATCTATAAACAGACCAATGACATATCTTTGATTGTTTTGCATTGTGTTCTTTTGCAACACATTCTGAAAAAAAAGACATAATAAAAAGGAAAGTGCAAAACAACATAAAAAAGCCGCACAAAAAAAAGATTAAAGAAAACAATAAAAAACAGAAGTGCTTGCATCCTTTGTGTCTTCTAATATTTGTTACATATCTTGCTAGCTTGAACTACTAGGAACACATTTACACCAGCAACTTTGACAAGTACTTTGGACACTTATTGAACTTTACTATCTGATTTTATTGTTGCTAATCCTTGCTATGATATAAAGTGCCTTCCAATCTACATTTTTCTCTTGAGTTGAATTCGTACACCTTTGCAATCACCCCACTCTTGATTGGTTCTTCAAACCGGCCACTGTTTGCCACCTGCACTGTCGGTAAGAATACTTGTAAGAGCGTGGTAAGATGCTTGAGAGTGTGTGATTTTACTTCCACTTTGCCACTATCTTTTGTAGTTGATAGGGATAATATTTTTTGCTGTATTCTATTTTTGTCGGTGGTTTGGAACCGGTAGATCTCCCGACACTACTAAAGTGTTAGAGGAGTTTGATGTTCGGTGTGGGCGCGCGGAGATTCAAGAAGGTGAATTGTAAATGACACAGGAGACACGGAAGTTTACGTGGTTCGGGCTGCCTGAGCGTAATACCCTACTCCACGGGTGTGTTGGTGTTGAATTAGCTGTATGAGCTTGTACCGAGCGTCTATGGAACGTGTGTGTAGATGTCGTTGGCCTGTCCTTTTATAGTATAAGGGCAGGCCGTTACAAATTAGCCTGTCCCGACATGTGGCCCCGGCGTTTACTAGTGTTGATACCTCTTCAACACGTTTAATTGCCCTTAATGACCGTGTAATGGGCTTTGGCAGCACCGTTACTGGTATTAAGGTCGTCCGATTAAGTGTCAATAATATGGTATTAATGACACTTAATCAGGTCTTGAAGTCCTTGATTCCCCTTTGAAGATCCGGAGCCGTTGCGGGGTCTTCTGGAGGTTATAGGGTGAAGATCCGACGGTTGGACACGTGTCAGCACCGGAGCACGTTGTGGAGAACAGATAGTTTCGGGGTTAGCTGACCCGTGTTAGCACCGGAGCTTCCCTCGGTTTGGGGTTAGGTCCGGGGATGCAACTTTGGTACATAGTTCGGAGCCTCCTCCCTTGCGGGCGGTAGCTCCGGTTTGATAGTACACATGGCGACCCTGGGGCTAACCATGTTGGAGAAGCGGGTCCAAACATGTCTGACATGTGGGCCTCCGAAGGTCTTTAAATCAAGTGGGTGACTTTCCCTTGATATCTTTGCAATCCCAAGGGGTATATGGTACCCAGGGTACCGATAGTGGCCCCCTGGGCCCACCTCCGGGGAAGACCCCTTGGATGAAGTTGTTCCGCCGGAGGTGGGTCCATCCTTCGACTTTTGAACTGAGTCTTCAAAGGTCTTCGGATGTGCCGTTGGCGATGGTCCGGAGTTAAATCTTCACCGCATGGCATATCCCGTGTGCGGCAGGTGAGATCTTTGGCGTGCGAATCTCACGCAATTGAAGGTCGCCGGTTCCCGATATGAAAATTGTATCAGTTTCGCGCGCCTTGTCAGACCGCCGCCTTCGGGCTTCCTGCCTCATGATGGCAACCGTTCGCCTGGGTAAGAACCTCAACTTGATCGTCGGGGTAGTCCCGGGCGCTCTTGTCATCGGCTGGGTGGAATTTTTGAGTGGTATCTTCGACTTCTCTGCAGTTTCCATCCAAGCATCGCGAGAGTTTACTTAAGAAGGAAAGCGCGCACCGTTTGAGGCTCTTTACGCCTCCTATCTGATCTTGCGCTCAAACTCCCAACTTGTGCTTCGCTTTTCTTCCCTTGCCTAGCCGTGCCGCGATGGAGTTGGGTCTCCGCGAGAGTCGCTTGAAGACCGACGGCGACCTGAAGAAGGTTCGGGCCCTCATGGGATGGTCCTCGGACTTCTTCAACCGCTTGGTCCGCGCCGGTGGAGAGCTCCCGTTTGAGAAGGAGCACGCCGGCGAAATGGTGTACTTCTCCTCGTACGCCATGGTGGGGTTGATCCCACCTTTTTCTTCCTTTTTCTTGATGCTGCTAGACTTCTATGGTCTGCAGTTGTATCATCTCGGCCCCCACTCCATTCTCTTTGTGTCCATTTTCGTCCATTTCTGTGAGATGTGGGTGGGCATCCCCCCTGCATTGAACTCTTCCGGACCTTCTTCACCGTCCATACCATCGGCAGGAGCAATGAGTACCTTGGCTTCTACTACTTTGTGAAGCGCAAGAAGTGCCCATTCAAGTACCTCCGGTCATTTCCCTCTGGGAAGTGGGATGATTGGAAGAAGGACTGGATAGTCGTCCGGGTGGAGGAGCACGAGGCTGGAGCTGCTCGAAGGCCTTCCCAGCATCGACACGTCAATCTGGAGTGAAGCTCCGGTGCTGGGGGAAGCCTTCAACCCTGCTTTGACCAGGATCCGCCAATGCGTGGAGGGAGGATTGACTCCTCAGGCGGTGTTTTGCAACTTCTTGGTCAACAGGTGGGCGCCGCTGAAGAGGAGAGAGAAACTCGCATGGGCCCTCAACAGCGTGATGGACGACGACCGGGTCGAGACCGGGCTGAAGTCCAACATGGTGGGGAAAACCTTGGAGTTCCACCTCAAGAAGTTCCAGCAAGGCATCGACGTCGATGGTGACAACTTGACTCCGCCATCAGCTTTTCTTCCTCTGAACGTGGAAGTGGAGTTCAGCAGGGAGCTCTGGCGGAAGATGCGCGTGCTTGACGACCTTGGTGTCGTCGAGAGAAGATCAACCACCGGGGTAGTGATCCCCGGAATGCCTGAGGATGGCTCCGACCCTGCTCCAAAGCCGAGGGAAGAGGTCGTCGGCAAGGGCAAGGAGCTGGCAGATGAACCTGTGAGCCAGAAGAGGAAGTTGCAGTACGCCGACGGAAGGTCCGTCAGGCCTGCTACTTCTGCGTCGGCTCCTTCTCCCCGGAGGGAAGGTCTTCTACAACTGCGGCAACTGTTCCCGTAGTGGGGTCCTCCCGGGGCGCGACTGTTCCCGTAGTGGGGTCCTCCTGGAGCGCGACTGTTCCCGCAGTGGGGTCCCCCCGGGGTGTTAGCTCCGGGCATGCGACTCCAGCACCTGGGCCGGTAGAGGCCTCCAGGTCCGGGGGTTCTTCCCGATCGAGGGGGGCCTCGACTCGGGAAACACCCGTGGCCGCGACGAGTTCTGGGGGCCTGCCGGAGCTTCCACGCCGGCTATGACCAGCCCAGAACGCCCGGGAAAAAGGTTCCGCACAAGCTAGTGCGGAAGCCTCCCAAGGTAATTTTTAATCTTTAACTTGGATAGTTGTTTTAATTGTAGTAACTATTTTTTAAGTTTCTTTGCTCATCATCTGCAGCGTCCCCAAGAAGGGGAGTGAGGCTCCACCCTCAGCCATAGCGGCTGAAGCCGTGAGGGTGGAAGCTTCTGCTCCTGTCCTGGTGCCGCCCCAAGTGGTGGATGAAGCTGCGACAGCTCCAGCGCCGGCTGTCGTGGTCATGGACCTCGACTCCTCCCCAGAGGCTCCGGTGGTAGCGCCGGACCGCGGGAGTGAAGATGCGCCAGCGGCACCTGTCCCGGAGGTTGAAGCTCCGGGTCCTGGTGCTGAGATGATGGAATCTCCGACCGTTGAGCCGAAAGAAGCTGTGATTCCGGCCCTAGAGCCGGAAAGTGTCGAAGCTCCGGCGGTCGAGTCGGAGGTGATTGAAGTCCCGGCGTGCGCGCCGGATGTGGAGGAAGTACCGGCGGTTGGGCCGGCTACCTCAGAAGCACCGGCCGCAGAGTCGGTAGTTGTTGGAGCTCCGACTGTTGGGCTGATCGAAGATGAAGATCTTCCGGCTCCCGAGCCAGTTGATACAGAAGTGTCGGAGCTCGAGCCCCCATCGGAGGAGGTGCCAAGGCCGGAGCCAGAAGCGGCCCCTGCTCCGGAAGTGATGACGTCGGAGGTACCCACGGCTGAGCCGGAGTGCCCTGGTGAAGTCGCTGGCCCCCTGTCTGAGGGGGTGAATGAAGACCTGGCGGTGGGGCCCTCCTCGATGGCGACTGAGGCCATCCCAGAGGACGGCCCTAGTGCCATGGAGACACAGGGGACCACTCTTGTGGAGTGGGACCCAATTTTTGTATCTGAAAACCCGCTGCAACCAGCGGAGGAGACCCCAGCAGGTCCGGAACCTATCCCGTTGTCACTGTCCATTGACAACGCATGTTTCAGTCCGCGTCAAGTCCAACTGGCCTTCTTCCATGACAGCAAGGCTCTTGAAGAGGAGCGCAAAACCCTTAGGAGGTGGCCTAACCGGCTCTACTTTGAGACCAAGCTGGCGCAGTCAAGGCCAGCGGATGACAAAGAGTGGATCAAGCGGGAGAAGGTCCGCCTGAAGTATTGGAGTAAATTATTGGATGACAGGGAGAGTATGACTCGCGCCCTCGACGCTCAATCCCGGGAGATCTACGATCAGGCCAAAGCAGCCAATAGTGCGGCCGATGAACGCCACAAAAGGCTTGAGGCCATTAACACTACACTCATCAAGCGCCGAGAGGCACTTGAAGAGAGGGAGAAACAACTCAAAGATGAAGAGCAGAGACTCCAAGAGCTGCGGGATGACGTCCTGAGGAGGGAGGAGGAGCTCTTCGAGAAGGTGGCTCTGGCTGACAAGGGCCTTGAGGAGCGCGCCAAGAAATTGGAAGAGCGCTGCGTAGAGGAGGAGAAGAAAGCCTGGGTGCGAGGGCAGGAGATCCATGAACGGGAGTGTGCCCTCGTTTCCAGGGAAAATAAAGTGAGGGGCAGGGAGAAGGACCTGGTCGACCGCCGGAACAAGATACACCTCCGGGAGGAGGAGCTCGGAAAACTCGAGAAGCGGGTTGCTGAGAAGATTTAGCAAAACGCCAAAGAAGTTGAGCGCCTCGCCCATGAGAATTCCAAACTGGTGGTGGCCAGAAGATCTTTGGAAGAATTGAAAGGCTTGAGGACTGCGGACTCCCTACAAATTTGGGAGTTCCTGGGCAAGGCCAACGACGCACTGACACCAATGGGCTTCAGTCCCGTGTGCCCGGATGATCCAGAGTCGGAGCCGAACCTAGCGCTGCAGGCACTGAGCTCGGCAGGTAGCAAGCTCTCCAAGGTGGGCGATGTCATCGCGGACCAATTGGAGGTTGAGGGGCAATCCCTGGTGAAGAACGTCACAGAGTACGTGCTGATGTGCTACACCAGCCGGAACTCCCAATTTCCTCTGGACCCGGTGCTTGAAGGTCCCGTCGAAGGAGAAGGGGAAGCTGCCCGAGCCAACGTGTCGGAGGTTGCCCAGAAAGTCGCTCAATTCTTCCATAGGGTCTAGGACCATTTCCGTAGTTCCCACTTGTATCCTCTCTTCTTCTTCCTCAATTTTGTAATCCCTTGTCTCTAGATGAATGAAATCCCCAAATTTTTGCGAATTTCACTTTTTGTCTTCAACACTTTTGTCTTCACTTGGCCCCCTGGTAGATGTACACAATTTGATTGTGAACATGTACCAAGAGGATATTATGTTTTGTTGAAGACTCATTTTCTTTGAACTTGTAGAGCGTAGGTCTGAAGTCTTTGATGGTGAAGGCCCCCTGAGGTCAAACTAACTACCGTCGGAGCTTAGTAGCTCTGGTAATAGTCCCTATCAACGCAGAGAGCATCGACAGTTAGTCCTCCGGGGTGTCGGAGCTTAGTAGCTCCGGCACTGACCTTTGCCAACGCGTAACTTGTCGACAGCAGACTCCACTTGTGGGGTCTTCTCACCATCTTTTACGTCGACGACTGGCCCCCCTAGCTTTATTGGGGCTTGGTTGCTCCGATGATGCTTGTTAACATCGATTACAAGCCATCTAGAGGAATCAGAGCTTTGTTAGCTCCGGCTTTTCTCCATCAATGTGTATTTTATTTTTCCTGCACACTAAAGTCAAGAAAATTAGTAAAATTCGTTTCTTGCCTATAACTTCGTCGCGGCTTACGATTCTCGAGAAAGTTTTAGGTCAAACGTGATTCTAAACACAATCGAATGCGTTGCCTTTTCTTCCGGATTCAATTGTACTTGGACTCGCCTTACTTCAGCCTGCCGGGGTGTAGGTAGAGTGGCGTACTTAGGGTGCTTGACCAGGCTAAGTCGATAGCACACTCTGGCCCTAGATTGGCTTGGCGGCATTCAGGCGAGTGAGCCATGAACAATATTTGAATTCAAAAGAATAGACAATACAACTCGAATCGTATATGAACCGGTCAAAATAAAATTTTTTTAAGAATGGCGCGTCTTTGTTATAGACAAGAAAGAGAAAAATAAAAAATGTTGAGTCTGTACAAAAATGAATGCACGTGGAGTCTGTTTCGCCTAAAGATGTCTTTCATTATAGGTCCGGGGTACAAGGGAAACAAGTACACTCTTAGGGTACGGAACCAAGCTAAGCGTGTTTAATTTCTTTTTTGTCCCAAGGTAGCTAGCCACACTTTTAGTTCTGAGACTGTGACAAGTGTTGCATGAACTTTGTGGACCTTCCGGGGAAGGTCCGGCTGTTCTCCCGGAGGAACTACCTGACTTTGTACAATGACTCTATAACATACACCTCAAGTTACTCAAGACTCACCTCCGCGGTATTAAGTGTAGAACTTACGGAGGTGCTCGATGTTCCAAGGATTTGGGAGAGGTGTCTCGTCCTCGGTAGCCAAGCGAATGCTTCCGGGACGGGATACTTTAATCACTCGAAAGGGTCCCTCCCAGCCGGGGGAGAGTTTGTTTAACCCTTCTCTGGATTGTATTCTCCGTAGCACCAGATCGCCTTCCTCGAGCTGTCAGTTGTGTACATGCCGGTGATGATAACGCCGTAGGGCTTGGCGATATCGGGCATTCCGAACAGCTGCTTGGCACCTTCCCTCCTCAAGAAGGTCTAGGTCTCCACGCCGAAGCTGATCCTGCGCGGCTTCGTCGAAGGTCCGGACCCGGAGTGAACCCAAGGTGATTTCCGGAGGAAGGATTGCTTCAGCTCCGTACACCAGAAAGAAGGGTGTCTCTCCAGTTGACCGGTTTGGAGATGTCCTGTTGGCCCATAAAGTGGGCGGAAGCTCTTCGATCCAGTTAGCTCCATGTTTTTTTAAGCGCTCATATGTGCGCATCTTGAGTCCTTTAAGGATTTCAGCATTTGCTCTCTCGGCTTGGCCATTGCTTGCTGGGTGAGCTACGGAGGCGTAGCAAACTTGTATGCCGAGGTCTTCGCAATATCCTTGGAATGCAGAGCTTGTGAATTGGGTCCCATTATCAGTGATGATTTTGTTTGGGACTCCATATCTGCATACAATGTACTGCAAAAAGTTGATAGCAGATTGCTTGTTGATTGTCACAACTGGAGTTGCTTCTGGCCACTTGGTGAACTTATCAATGGCGTCGTACAGGAACTTATAACCTCCGACGGCTCTTGGGAAAGGTCCAAAGATGTCCATCCCCCACACAGCGAAGGGCCATGTAGGAGGTATCATTTGTAGGGGCTGGGCTGGTGTGTGAATTTGCTTTGCATGGAATTGACATGCTTCACATTTCTTCACCAGCTCAGTTGCATCCTGGAGTGCTGTAGGCCAGTAGAAACCATGCCGAAAGGCTTTACCAACCAGCGTGCGGGAAGACACGTGGTTCCCACACTCGCCTCCATGGATTTCTGCGAGGAGTTCGCAGCCTTCTTCCCTTGTGATGCACCGCATTAGGATGCCATTGGCACCACGCCGCTAGAGATCCCCTTCTACCAGCGTGTATCTTTTAGCCAATATGACTACCCGGTCAACGGATACATCATCGTCAGGAAGAATGTTGTCTTTCAAGTAGCTCCGGATCTCTGAGATCCATGCATCGGAACTAGCTTGAGCCTTTGAGTCTTGTGTGTTGGGTTGCTCGGAGCTCCCGACAGCACCTACGACCCTTGATGGCTGCCATGGTAACAGGGCCATCGGGACCGTCAGCTTCGGGATGCTGATCTCGCCCCCTTCGCTCAGTTCAGCTGGCTGAGCTGTTGGTTTTGATAACCTCCGGACAAAAATTCCGTCAGGAGCCGGAGCTCCGGTTGACGCTTTCGTCGAGAGTTCGTCAGCTTCAGCGTTATGGGTACGTTGAACATGGTGGAGATCTAGGACTTCGAAGTACTTCTAAATCCTCTGGACTTCAAGGAGATAAGCAGCTAGCTGGAGATTATTGCAGGAACATTCACCTTTCACTTGCTTAATGATGAGTTGCGAATCTCCCTTGACCAGCAGTTGCTTGACACCATATGACAGTGCCACCTTTAGTCCGTAGATGAGCGCTTCGTACTCTGCCATGTTGTTGGTCGCCTTGAAGTCAAGGTGTACCATGTATTTCACCTTCTCCCCGGTCGGTGCAAGGAGAAGGATTCCAGCTCCGGCCCCCTGCTTCTGCATGGAGCCGTCGAAGTAGAGGGTCCAGTGAGGCTCGGTGAAGGCTGGGGCTTGATGCTCCATCTTCTGCTCACTGGGGCCCCCAGGGTTTGATGGAGAGGGAGTCCATTCCGCCACAAAATCTACCAATGCTTGACTCTTGACTGCTTGCCTTGAAATGAATTCAAGGTCAAATTCAGCCAATTCCGCTGCCCACTTTGCAATATTCCCAGTTGAATTGGGATTATGCAAGATTGCTCGAAGTGGGTAAGAGATCACCACTGAGACTTTGTGAGCTTGGAAGTAAAGGCAAAGCTTCCTGGAGGCAATAAGGACTGCATAGAGCAGCTTATGCACCTCTAGATATCGAGTCTTGGCATCATGTAGTACTTCACTAATGAAGTACATCGGGCGCTGAATGGTCCGGACCCTCCCGGAGGAGTCCGGAGCTTCCTCTTCACTGACCCGGATCCTCCCAGAGGAATCCGGATTTTATTCGGGGACCTCCGGGTCCTGGCTGGAGGAACCCGGGGCTTCTTTAGAAGCGACCTGGACCCTCCCGGAGGGGTCTGGGTCTCCTGAAGTGACTTCTTGTGGATTCGAGTCTGGGAGCTGGGACCCAGACTCGCTTTCAGGTACCTCCGGACCCTCCTGAAGGGATCTGGATTCCTGAGTATGAGGTAGCGCTGGTCTCTCCGCAACCAGAACCATACTGATGACTTCGTCAGTTGCTGAAATGTAAAGCAATAAAGGCTCACCAGGGCTCGGAGCTACCAGAATTGGTAGGGTGGTGAGGAACTGTTTCAGCTCCTGGAATGCCTTCTCTGCTTCTTCGGACCATTGGAATGGTCCGGACTTCCTCAATAACTTGAAGAAGGGGAGTGCCCGTTCCGCCAGTCTTGAAATGAACCGGCTGAGGGCTGCTAGACATCCAGTTAACTTTTGGACGTCTTTGATGCGTGTTGGTGGCCGCATGTCTTCAATGGCCTTAATCTTCGCCGGATTAGCTTCTATGCCCCGGTGACTTACCAGGAAACCGAGAAGTTTTCCGGAGCTAACCCCGAAGACACACTTGTCTGGGTTTAGCTTTGTGCGGGTGGCCCGCAGCTTGTCAAAGATAGCCTGCAAGGTGTCAAGGAGTGACTCCTTGTTCCTGACCTTGACCACGATGTCATCGATGTACACTTCCACTATGTCTCTAATGAGTTCTTCAAAAGTTTTGTACATAGCTCGTACAAAAGTTGAAGCTGCATTCTTGAGACCAAAGGGCATGGCTGTATAACAGTACAATCCATCTAATGTGATGAATGAGGAATGCTCTTCATCTTCCCTAGACATCCTGATTTGATGATACCCGGAATATGCGTCTAGGAAACACAGTAATTCACACCCGGAGGTGGAATCCACTATCTGATCTATTCTAGGTAGTGGGAATGGATCTTTTGGACATGCCTTATTTAGTGTGGTGTAGTCGATGCACATCCGAAGCTTCCCGCCGGCCTTGGGCACAACAAGTGGGTTTGCCAGCCATTTTGGATGGAAGACTTCTCGGATGAATCCAGCTTCGAGTAACTTCTTCACTTCTTGTCGGATGAAGTTCTGTCGCTCTACGGATTGCTTCCGAGGCTTCTGATGCACAGGCCGTGCGTCGGAGTAGATCTTCAGATTGTGCTCAATCACTTCCCTGGGGATCCCAGGCATTTGTGACGGTTGCCAAGCAAACACGTCGACGTTAGCCCGGAGGAAAGTGATGAGCGCGAGTTCCTATTTTTCGGTCAATCCCCTCGATATACGGGTGGTTTGAGTGGCATCGAAACTTTGACGGGAATGTCAGTGTCGCCGCTTGGCTGCACACGAGGTGCAGAAGTCGAGCCTCGTTGACGAATGCTCGGGGGTTTTGGAGCTTGCTCCTGCCTGGAGTCTTCCTCTTGCGCCGTGGTGAGTGCATGGAGTTCTTCCAGAGCAGTTACTCCGGCAGTACGATCTCCGCGGATCCGGAGAACGCCTACTGGTGTTGGCATCTTCAACACCAGATAACCATAATGAGCAGCTGCCATGAATTTGTACAGGGCAGGCCTACCCAAGATGGCATTGAAGGGTAAGTTGATCTGAGCGACGTCGAAGACCAACTTCTCGGTGCGGTACTTCTCCCGTGTCCCGAAGGTAACGGGGAGAGTAATAGCTCCGAGTGGGGTAATGGCCCCCGGACCTACTCCGGAGAAAGGTCGAGAGGGGTGGAGATCCGAAGGTCGGAGTTGAAGCTTAGTAAAAGCTTCGAAGCTTATGAGGTTAAGCCCCGAACCTCCGTCTACCATGACGTGGTGGAGCTGGATGTTGTTGATGGTAGGAGATACCATCAAAGGTAGCTGACTTGCTCCAACCATGCTCCGAGGGCAGTCCGAAGCATCAAAAGTGATGGCTGCGTCCATCCACTTCCTATGAGGTTCCGGCCTGACTGTAGGAGCTACAGCAGCCATATCCCGACGCATAGTCTTGATGACGCGGCGGGAGGTGATGTCCCATGATCCACCAAAAATGGTGTTCATGGTCTTCCGACGCTCGTTGTCAGAGATGTCAGAATCATCGTCGACGGAGGTGTAAACGGCCTTCAGGACCTTTTTGGGATCCTGAAAATCAAACTCCTCTTCGGCCGGAGCTTCGTCGACTTTTTGCTTTCCTTCCCTCTGTTGGAAAGGAGATTCTTCCCGGTGCTTGTTGTAGCGCTCAGCAAGGTTATGGACCTCCCGGCAGTCTTCCAAACTGTGGCTGCCCGTTTTGTGAATTGGGCACCACACCTTGGGCTTTCTACCGTCTTCAGAAGACGGTCGAGGTCGCTTTTTGGGGCATGGCCCCCGACCACCCGGAGTTGCAGCAGCTGCAACATTGGATGTACCGGCCGACGGCTTCTTCTTGCCGTTGGTCTTTTTCTTCTTCTTGCCGTTCCCGGAGGTAGCGGCTTCTTCATTGGAGGGTTTCTTGTGACCCTCCGGGGTTGGTTTGGAGTGCATCTCACGGCCCTCCGCAGCTCTGGCACATTTGTCAGCCAAGCTGAAGAGTTCTGTGACGCTGGTGATCTCCTTGATCGCCTGTTTCTCCAGCATCTTCTTGTCCCGTACACCCTGTCTGAATGCCACAATGACAGAGGCGCTAGAGATAGAAGGGATAGTGTTTCGTACCTGAGAGAACCTCTGGATGAATGATCACAGGGATTCTCCCCCTTTTTGCACAACTGCAAAAAGATCCAATTCAGTGCCTGGTCGGGTGTATGAACTCCCGAAGTTGGCGGTGAACTGCCGGCATAGCTCCTCCCAACTGTTGATAGAGTTGGGTGGAAGGCTCATAAACCAGGACCTGGCGGTCCCAGTTAAGGCCACTTGAAAATAATTGGCCATCACGGCCTCGTTTCCTCCAGCTGCCAAGATTGCAGTGGAGTAGATCTGAAGAAATTCGGCGGGATTGACAGTCCCGTCGAATTTCTCCGGCAGATGAGGCCAGAACTTCTGTGGCCACCTGACCATACGCAGATGTATGGCCAGAGCTGAACAGACTCCTCCTACTCCTTCAGGAGCAGAAAGGTCCTGAGCTTCCCTTCTTTCACGAGCACACTCAATATGGACTCGGCCGTCTTGTTGGCGGTATCGGCGATCAAGCTCCGCCCGGAGGTCATGAGTTCAGAGCCTGGATACCGTGTGAGTGCGTCGTGCCCCAGAGGGCAATGACGTCACTTGTTGTGATGCAGCACGTCTCCTGCTATTGGAAACATGCGGACCAAGTCTACTAGACAAAGTCCGTCGCTGCGACGGGGCTCGTCCTGAAGGAGGAGGACCCTGGTTGCTGAGGCGTTTGGCTGCTGCTGCAAACAAATGTTCCACATCGGCCCTCCACTGTTCCAGTGCATCCCGGGATGCATCCGGTGGTGGTGGGCGTTGGAGAAGAGCACGCGCTGCATGGAGCGCGTGTTCCGGGTTGTCATGATTTGCCGACGCAGTGATTGACACCGGCGCACCATCGCGTTGCCCAGCTTGATTTGCTGGTGGAGGCGGTGGTGGTGGGAGTGTGACTCTTGCTGGTGCTGAGGCTCCTACTGGTGGTTGCATATTGGAGGGATTGCCCCCAACAGCCTGAGCAGCAGGTTGACCGTTGGATGATCCAGCAGTTGAGTTCACCATTCTCAAAATCTCAGGCGCCCCTACCTGGCACGCCAACTGTCGGTGGTTTGGAACCGGTAGATCTCCCGACACTACTAAAGTGTTAGAGGAGTTTGATGTTCGGTGTGGGCGTGCGGAGATTCAAGAAGGTGAATTGTAAATGACACAGTAGACACGTAAGTTTACGTGGTTCGGGCCGCCTGAGCGTAATACCCTACTCCACGGGTGTGTTGGTGTTGAATTCGCTGTATGAGCTTGTACCGAGCGTCTATAGAACGTGTGTGTAGATGTCGTTGGCCTATCCTTTTATAGTATAAGGGCAGGCCGTTACATATTAGCCTGGCCCGACATGTGGCCCCGGCGTTTACTAGTGTTGATACCTCTTCAACACGTTTAATTGCCCTTAATGACCGTGTAATGGGCTTTGACAGCACCGTTACTGGTATTAAGGTCGTCCGATTAAGTGTCATTAATATGGTATTAATGACACTTAATCAGGTCTTGAAGTCCTCGATTCCCCTTTGAAGATCCAGAGCCGTTGCGGGGTCTTCTGGAGGTTAGAGGGTGAAGATCCGACGGTTGGACACGTGTCAGCACCGGAGCACGCTGTGGAGAACAGATAGTTCCGGGGTTAGCTGACATGTGTCAGCACCGGAGCTTCCCTCGGTCTGGGGTTAGGTCCGGGGATGCAACTTCGGTACATAGTTCGGAGCCTCCTCCCTTGCGGGCGGTAGCTCCGGTTTGATAGTACACGTGGCGACCCTGGGGCTAACCATGTTGGAGAAGCGGGTCCGGACATGTCTGACATGTGGGCCTCCGAAGGTCTTTAAATCAAGTGGGTGACTTTCCCTTGATATCTTTGCAATCCCAAGGGGTATATGGTACCCAGGGTACCGAAAATTTTCTACTAACAATGTCAGGCGAAAAGAGAGAATGGTGAATGTGCTCTACATGTTGAGTTACCTTACATCATGAAGATGATGATGGGGCTGCTCACCAAGAAACAAACACCAGTCGAGGCTGCACATGACATTCAGACCACCTTTACAACTCCTTTCACAAGAAGTAATTACATTCTCCTGTCTTTTCCTTCTTATGACGGTTTTGGTTATGATGAATATATTACTTGAGAAACAAAGATGGATAAGATTTTTGGACAATGTCGTATGTGAAAAAGGAGAAAGATTAGGAATACTGCTAGTGCATTAGTCGATTGTGCATTAACTTAGTTGGACAACTTAAGTGATTTAGAAAAACCTAAAACATGGAAATATATGAAAATTCTTATGCGAGAAACTTTTGCTAATGTATCTAATTGCAAAGATGAAATACAGGAACTGAAGGAGAATTTTCTTGTTGTACCTCCTCCTATGCCTAACCTTTTGCAAGAACATGAACAATTAAATATAGATGTAAATGAGAATGAGATGTTGAGCAACTCTTCTGAATTTTTTGATGAATCGACCATAATGCATTGAACTTCTTGCTGAAATGAGATTAATGTTAATGAACAATGTTCTACATTTAACAAAGGTATGCTATTTTCAGATGTGCTGAATTTTACCACCAATCATGCTATCGATGAGCAGTAACAAGATGAAACTTTTTATAATACACCTTTACCACTAATTGATTTTTCTACTGATTCTTACGAAAAAAATATAGTTGTGTGCTGATATTTATATTGTACCTATGCTAGAACAACGGAACGAATTTTATACTTTATCACCCACTTGTGGTGAAATTAGGCATTTGGTTCCAATTACATGTGAAAGGGATGAGCTGAAATTGTTGTCCTCTCTAAATACTTTGGGTTATATTGAATTTGACATTCTTTGTGATCTAGATATTGTAGAGAGAAGAATATTTTCTAAAACTGAATTACCTTTGTTGACAAGAAATTGTTTTCATGCTCTAGGAAACTATGAACATATTACTTTGTTTATGGAGCATAAAGTTTACATATGCTCTAATGAGAAAGCTCATTTTGTGCTCCAACAACATGGTAAGTAAACGAATGCACTAACGCTAATAATGTCTTGGCAAGTTTTTCTAGTATTGTTTTCTTGCGGCAGAGACAACATATAAAAGAGGAGCATTGTTCGCTGCTGCTGTGGAAAATGGACAGCGCTCATTCTACCTCTAAAGAAAACCTCATTGCTGGACATACGAGCAAGCCGAGGATGGCTTGTCATAAAGAAGGGGAGAATGACGAGATCATGCACATTCTAAATGCACATACACACATAGTACAATGCTTATTTGTTTTGGATCCTGGCTCAAGTGAGTTTGCATGCTTATTTGATGGATAGCATCGAGATGATGCACTATGTCGTCCACCATCTTGGCCTCCTCCTTTCATGCATACAAGAGGATTTGATGACATTGCATGTTTGGACCCACACATGAGAGAAGATGAACTTGAATCGAGGAAGACTCCAATTCAAGAACAGGAGGATGATGAGGACATCACTCCTATGTATAAACACAAGACTCCATTGATTTTGCAAGATGCAATCAATAGAGTTCACACACAACAATTAATTTTAGAGGTGAGCTCGTTCTTATATATTTCCTTATATGTTTTTTAGAATAGATTGCTACCTAAAGACTTAATTGTGATTAGGATTCTTGGAGAGGTTCAAGGAGTACCTGGAGGAAGTCTTAAGAATGTGTAGGACCAGAGAATACGTCCGAAGAAGATGGTAACCGGGTCCAACTCAAAATCGAGTGCAACTCAGAGCCTAGGAGCACTTCACACTAAAATAGACGTCCAAGACGCATATGAACTCCTTTTTGTATGTTCTACATATGCAAGGAAAGCGAGAGGATAACCTTTCGAATATCGTTGGTCCCATATCACAATTCCTTCAGAGTCGACGGGAATGGTCAAAACAAAATCGGGTTCAAAATCTGTCAGGGTGTTGCTCCACCGTATTGGGCCATTGGGCCTTGTATCAAGTCTACATCTCTTATTTCTGTGTCTTAGGGTTAGGTAACGACCCTAGTACCCCCTTATATGTCCTCCCACCTATATATACTTCATAGTAGCCGCCACAAACAATTGGGTTCTGCTTAAATTTATAATTTCGCCATTTATCAGTTTGTGAAACCTCAAATCAGCAATTTCATATTGCTTCTTGTTTGTCCTTGCTTGTGTTCTTGGTTGCACTTGCAGGGATTAGCATTCTTATCGAGGTCAAGCGTGTGAAGCACGGTTGATAACCAACGGAGCGGTGGTGTAGTAATTGCAGGGGCTGTTCGTGTTATCCATGAGAGCCTCGGATCATGAACGTCGAGATCTCCATCAATCGACTTATCCTTTACCAATCGGAAGATTGGGATCCACTCTCCACTCCTTTTACTCATCACAGTGGTCCAACACATTGGGAACAAGTTTACCCCTGACAACATCAAGATGATTGATGCTAAGAGCTTGCGGTGTAGCCGAACGTGGTGGAGTACAAAGGACGGACAGGGCTGTCATCACCTGCTGCCTACCCAAACAACATGTGGGTCTACGAGACATCCAATGCTACTTAACTATCTAAACACCACTTTTACATGTTAAGTAAATACCCTAAGAGCCATCGTACAAATATCTTCTCAAGGCAATGACTAGCATAAGCATCATTGAACCAATGTTGGAACCAAGCACTATATTTCATACTAACATAATCATATTATTACCAAATTAGACTATAGTGAAGGTATATGGTGTTTATGATAACATAATATGAACATGATGATCAGATCATAATAACACCTACACCTATCACATACATGGACTCCACAATCAGGAAAGAAACACTTTGCCCAAGTATATGAATAAAGAGAGGCTAATAATAATATTATTAATATTCATAAAGTCGCAAAAGAAAAGAAAGATACATGAGTCATACCTTCTCCAATTTGGACTTGGGACTAGAGGCTCATCTCTATTGCCTAACCTCCACTAAGGACTAAGAGAACTAGTGTATATATTGGAGTGAATGCTCAAGTGGTGCGTGTTGAAGTGAGGGGTATGGGGACCTATTTATACTAGTGTTGAGGCGGTTTCGTGCGCTAATCTCCCAAGCTTTCACTTACTTCTGCATCAAGGAAGCCACCAGAGGTCTACACGTGGAAGGAGACCGCTTCTGGGGCAACAACGAGTTTGGCTGAACCAGGGGTTTGGTCGCACTAGGCTTGGTCCTAGTCGTCCTGGTTTTCCTCCAGGTGACTTCCATGTGGGCCCTCCTGCTATTCCTTAGTGCTACACCGTTTGATGCCCTCGGATACTCCTGTAGGTGGGCCATTTGATCCATGTGCTACCATGTGTCGATGTCTGATTGGCTGGGAGTATATTATTTAGGATTCCTCCGCTAGATTCACTTTAGTTATTATAAAATACATGCATGCACCATTTTCTCCAAGTACAAGTGGAACTAGATTATTTCTAAAGGCAATGTGTGTAAGAAATGTCTACTCCGTCACATAATTAAGATATATTGACAGTCAAAATTGATACTTAACGACCGTCAACGAACTCCTCCAATCTTGTTCTTTGCTCGTCTCGAGGCAAAATAAAAGACTTAGATTGTTGATCAGTAGTTGCTACGATGTCCTATGATTCAATAGCACCAAATGCACAATTAAACCTTCTACCTTCTGTTGAATAAATTGGAAATGGTACTCATCCTTTGCCTTAGTCCTCACAGAGCTTTTGCCTTCTCCTCTCCTTGGGTGGTTGAAAGATAGAACAGCTCACAAAGCATGCATTATTCCTAATGTCTAAGTTCCACTCAAATCCCGAAGAATTTCAAAAGATTTTCAGAATTGGGCAGAAGTTCCTTAAATGATACTCTCAATCACTCTTTTATGTAAGTGGAATTTTCCTCACCAAGGCAATGTCTTTCTTGTCCTATATCCAAATAAGGCTTTTTGTGGATCTTGGTGGGGAACAAGAGTAGGCATATTTGCAACACATATATTGCCAAATCAAAATAGTAATCCGTAAGAGAAAACAAATCATACTTCTAGATCAAGATTGTGCTATTGTGGTGGAATATTTGTGGTGGTGGAAGATGACTCCTTTTATGCACTCTCTTGTAGGAATAAAACATTGCTACTTTTCCCCTTTCTCTTTTTTTTTTCTCATGCTCATTCCTGGAGAGCATGCTTTATTCTCCTCTTTTTTTCTTAGCCATGCCTTCTACTCCCATTTTTTCAAATAGAATTGAAGAGAGTCTTTGGCATTGAATATATGGAGTATCTTTTTGGAGGTGGAAAATGGAATGATGGAAAATTTGCTAGCTTCCAGTGTAGAAGTTTAGCACGTGCACGTGTGTAATCTTGATCATGGAAGTATAAAAAAATTCTCACATAGGTCTATACTAGTTTGACTAGACTCAATGTGAAAACAAATATCATATGCATGGGGTTTATCAAATTAAAATATCACATGGCTTTGGTAGGAAATTCAAATCAAATGAGGAACTTTATTTTAAACCAATTTGGAAATTTTTCGAAGATCAAGTTTCACTTTGATTAGGAATCTAGCAGCTCCATGTTCCGTATCATATTTCACAACAACCTAGAATTGGATCATACTTATGCTACCCATAATTTCTAAGTTCAAGGTGAAGTATTTAAAGCCAATAAACTCAATTATTGGACAATATTAAATTGTAACCTATGTACTAAGGAAGAATAAAGCAGAGCAACTATTCATCATTTCAACTTCAGAAGGAATCAAACGTTCTTATCGAGCATATTTTATTTTATTTAACCCTGTCCTAGGAATTTTTTTGATGCAATTATGTGGAAAAAGAGGAAATGAAATGCAACATGGGATTCGATACAAGTTACCTCAAGTGGGGGTCCTCCTCAAGCTTGTTCTTTGTCAAGGTCCGAGATAGGGGTTGAAACCCTAATGGCGGAGGTAGGCCACGAGATCGGCCTAACCTTGTTGTGATACCCGGTTCCGAAAATGAACTAAGTGCGACACATATGTATGCCCAAAATGTTCAACACACATACAAGAGTGCATCACAAATGATATAAAAAAATTACCACATCACAAATTAATTAAAAGGATACTTTTATTACAATTTTCAAATAATCCTCAAATTACAACTCTAATGATCATTATTAATAAATCTGAAACTAATGCAGCGGAAAACAATCTAAACTGAGCAAACTAAGCATATCGGGGATAGCGCAGCTCCAAGCAATCCACAGGCAAGTCGACAGCAGCACACAACCTAGTACTCCGCATTATCCTCTGGATACTCCCAAACATCACCTGAAACGGTTGGTGGGGAAATTGGAAGGGTGAGCACATGTCTTACTCAGCAAGTGTGGGAAAATAATGACATGTAGCTTAAACAAGGAATTGATAATAAATAATGGTTATTTGCTGAAAAGTACATTTAAAACATATCAAAAGCATCCGACAATGTCTATATAAATTAATTCCATCATATCCCAAATAATTAACATAATATGAAACCATCATCAATTATCCATCCATACACCAAATTCTTACTATCATCATTAACTATGACCATTTATCACCATCCAATCTATAACCATAATAATCCAACCAAACAATCCCAAATACCAAGTTCCCTCTAATCATGTAGATCATCCAGGTGCTCTTAACCAGGAGCACGGCTATCATGATAGTTTTTAACACTCTGCAGAGGTTGTACCACTTTACCCACAAGTTCATGATTTCGTCACCCGTCGGCGACTAAAAAAAACCTCCCTTGTGCCAATTACACTTCCTTAGGTGTATGGCCAAGAGATCACAAAATAGCCTTTACAAAGGGACTACCAGCGTATTCAGACCCACTAAGGTTTCACCAGTGGTGATGCCTCCAACTGAGCACATCCAACCAAGGCCCCCCTCTTGTGTTGTTCAGATCCCAGGGCAGTCCCACCACTATTGCAAACCCAACCAACTCCCACTCCCCGCTCCCCCAAATGATCCAAACAATGCTAGCAATACACCTAATTAGTTG
Organism: Tuctoria greenei; assembly: GCA_036927565.1. Lineage (NCBI taxonomy): Eukaryota > Viridiplantae > Streptophyta > Magnoliopsida > Poales > Poaceae > Tuctoria > Tuctoria greenei. The sequence goes on from JAYESD010000033.1 coordinate 209,668, forward strand.
GCTAAGCTGCACCCATACTTGGCCTTGTGGTGGTACTATTGTCCTGGCTTATTCTCACATGAACTGGTCCTTAATCCAAGGCAAGCAAACCACCATAACATCCAACCCAATACACAAACCATGTTTGCTTAGATCTTGCAATTCCCATGTTACCAAATAACCATGTTTCATCAATTTACATCATCCATAAGTTCATGAATTCATAATTAAGCCATTTGGTTATTTTCCCATCCCAATTAATTAGAGCGAAGCAAAAGGTAAAATACCCTTCCGAACTCTCTATAATGAATTCCAAGCGACAAGGATGGTTAAACAAGTCTAGTAAACACCTATCTTTGGTTTCCCATCAAATTGACACAAGCGTGCAGCTTTGCAAACAAAACATTTAAAAACAGGATCAAAATGATCAAGGACACTTGCCATGGTCTTGAGACTGATTAGGATCAAGAGCTTTCATGTTCTAGTGTTGGAGGTCCTCGACAGCACCCTCTAGAGCAACACCTTCTATTCCCCGCAACAAACATACAAAACAAACATTACAATCAATAAATGCTCATATATTACTCAATATGCCATAACATGCATGATTAATGCAATTATGGGGTAAAACATATTATTAGGTTGATATAATTTCTTACTAATTAGTTACAATTAAGTATTACATGTCAGAACAAGTTTCAAGTCATTTTGGGGATATTAAAGAAGTTCCAAGAAATTTCAGAATAGGAAGACTGGACTAGTCTGCAGTTAGGCCGGACATGTCCGTTCTGGTACACAAAGGGGATCGGACTAGTCCGCACAGGGATCGGACAAGTCCGTTAGCTAGGGTTTTTGGTGAATTTTCAATTAGAGCATAGTTAAAGTTAATATGGAACCATAATTTACGTAGAAAATATGCATCTAGGATATTTACCACAAATTCAAGGGTTCAAGGGTTGAAGACTCGAGAATTGGATGTCAAAATCAAAAGAGACAAATAATTGGCAAAGGAGGATGTTGACGATGAAGGATTGATGAAGATCACAACAGCGACGACGATCTTGATTGATCCTCCTCCTTCTTCTACCTACGGTGGAGGCTTCTTGATGACGGCTCTCACGAACTAGGGTTAGGGGCTTCTCTTCAATAGTGGCCAAGGGATGAAAGGGTGGGTGTTGGGGATGGTAGGGTTTGAGTGGAATTCAAGTTTAAGGCAGTGAAGGCCGAGTAGGGGTCCCACATGGGCTCTATAGGGGTTGGGCACGACGTTCTTGGGCTCACTTAAGACAAAAGCCCAGAGACTTGTCATGGAGAAAGAAATAGAATCCGAGTCGGGTATACCAGACTAGTCCGCTAGGGGCCGGACAAGTCCGATCAGGGAAAGAGAGTTAAATGGCCAAGTCCGGTGCATATCTGAACAAGTCCGAACGGTTCCAGAAAGCAAAACAGACAAGTCCAATATAAGATCGGACAACTCCGAAAGTTTCCATAGACGATGATCGGACTAGTTGTATTATGGAACGGACAAGTCCAGACAACATCAAAAGCGTTTTCGAACTAGTCCACAACAAATAGCGGACACGTCCGGAAGACAACAGAGAGCAAAACCGGACTAGTCCGGGGTCCAAACCGGACAAATCTGCACTGACACAGACTTCTAACTGCAGTTTTGGTTCTAATTCATTTTAAACGTGTTCCTTTTTGCATTGCTTAATGTTAAACATGTATAAGAGTGTATGCAATGAATGATGGATGAAAATGAGGGTTTTACAAACCTACCCCCTTAAAATGTAGAAGGGAAAAGATAGGGAAATTCTCCATTGATTTTTTCTTCCAGCTCCCAGGTTGCTTCTGATTATGTATGATGCTTCCATTGCACTTTGCACAATCGAATCACCTTGTTTCTTGTGACTCTCTCTTTAGTTTCCAAAATTTTGACCGGTTGCTCAGCATAACTCAAATCTACCTCTAATTCGAAATCTTCCATTGGCACTTGTTCTTACGGTACCCTTAAGCACTTCTTGAGCTGAGAAATGTGAAACACATCATGAACATCAGAAAGATGTGCCGCCATCTCCAACTTATATGCCACTTCTCACCGTTTGTCCAAAATCTTGAATGGTCCAATATAGTGAGTTGCCAACTTGCCTTTGACATTAAACCACTTATTGAAAGTGCATTCTGACACCCGGTTCTGAAAAAACGAACCAAGTGAACGCATATGTGTGCCCAGGTCGTTCAATACACATACCAAGTGCATTCACAAAAGGATATACAGAAAATTACCACAGAACAAGATTAATTAAGCACTTTTATTACAGAATTCAAAATATCCTCAAATAAAATCTCTAATAAATATTAATGATAAGTTTTAACTAATGCAACAGAAATAACTAATTAAGCAACTAAGCAGCATAAACAAATAGGGTATAGCGTAGCTCCAATCAACACCACAGGCAAAGCTGACGATAGACACGGCCTAGGACTCCGCATTATCATCATTATACTCCCAATCCTGACCTACAACTGTTGGTGGATAAATTGGAGGGGTGAGTACATGTCTTACTCAGCAAGTGTGGAAAGTATGACATGTAGCTGATACAAATAACGAATATAATAATGGCTAAGTGCTGGAAAGTACGTTAAAACATTTGAAATGCAATATAATATATGTATGTGAAATAACCCATCATAAACCATAATTAATATCATAGTATCATTCCATATTTCATTACCACCATCCATATACCAGATTTCACCATTACCGTTAATCATATCCAATACCAGGGTTTAATCCATAACCAGCCATAACCATTACCAAACCATCCCAAATCCCAATTTCCATCTAATCATGTGAGGGTCCAGGTTGCTATTAACCAGTAGCACGGCTATCATGATAGTTTTTTAGACACACTATGCAGAGGTTGTACCGCTTTACTCACGTGTTTGTGATTTCATCACCTTAACAGTGACTAGAACCTCTATTATGCCGTCTCACACTTCCGTTGGTGTGTGGCCAAGAGATCACAAAATAGCCTTTACAAAGGGATTACTAGCCTATTTGGACCCCACTAAGGTTTCACCGGTGGTGATGCCTCCAACTGAGCGCATCTTCAACCAAGGGCACCCTCTTGAGCCATTCGGATTCCAGGGTAGTCCCACCAATCATCAATAAAACCAATCCGACTACCCCTTCCCCGAGCATCCTTAATGGTCCAAATAGCACTGGCAAAGCCCTAATTAATCAGCTACACCGCACCCATACTTGGCCTCATGGTGGCACTGTAAATCCTGGATGGTCACTCCACGAACTGGTCCTTAGATCCAAAGTAAGTGAACCACCATAGCATCCAAAACATCCGCATACCAGGCTTGCTTAGATCACCCATTACTATAGCATATTAACCAGTTCATGTTAATCATAATCTCATAAATGCATAATTAAGTGAAGTGGTATAGTTGTGTTCCCATCCCAATTATTAATTAAGCAAAGCAAAAAGGTAAAAAGCCCTTCCTGACTTTGTACTATGTATTCCAGGTGACAAGGATGGTCTAACAAAACTAGTAAACTTCCTACCATAGGATTTCCCATCAAATTGACACAAGCATGCAGTCTGCAAACAAAACATTTATTTTAGAAACAGGATCAATATGTTCAAGGACACTTGCCTTGCTCTTGGTATTGGTTCGGGTCAAAGCCTTCAAACTCTTGGTGCTGGAGATCCTCCGCGGCACTCTCTAGAGCAAATCCGTCTAATCCGCACAATAAACATACAAGACAAGAAACACAATCAAAGAGTGCACATACATTACTCAATATGACATGACATGCATGATTAATGCAATTGTGAAGTAAAACTAGTTAATGGGTTACTATCAATGTTTACTAACTAGTTCCAATAGTTATTTACAAGTTTGGTCACGTTTGGAATTGTTTCGAGTCCATTTAGAATTAATTCAACAGAAATTAACCAGGAAGATCGGACTAGTCCGCTAGGGACCGGACAAGTCTGCCTTTCGCGGAACTGGCGAACTAGGATTTTCTAGATCGACGTAAATCTGAAGATTTGGGGTATAATTCACGTAAGGAAGAGGAAGTAGAAGGTATACCAGGGATTTAGGACCAATGAATCAAGGATCTTGGAGGAAACATTTGGATCTCGACAATCTAGGGTTGATGAAGAACTTGATGGTGAGTTGTTGACGAAGAACGCAAAGTTGATGGAGATTCTGATCCTCTTTCATTTCCCCCTCTTCTTCTTCTTGCTCTAGATCTCCCTCTCCCTCCTTGGTGGCGGCTATTCACGAGCTAGGGTTTGGGTGAAGTGAAAAAAGTGGAAAATAGATGTCAAGGCAAGCGGTGGGGTTGTTTATATAGAGGTGGAGGCTAGGGTTTCCATAGATTCGATTTTGAGATGAGTAGGGGTCGTTTTATAGTCCCTCATGGGCTATAACAGAGTTAGGCACGACGTCCCTAGGCTCACTTAATGTAAAACCCAAGAAACAAGTCGTGAAACAAAACATCAACTCGGAGTCGCGATTTATCGGACAAGTCCGAAAAGGGCCAGACTAGTCGGAAGTTAGTCAGAAAGATATCGAACAAGTCCGTACTGTATCGGAAAAGTCTGAACTTGGTGAGAGAGAAATCAGACAAGTCTGGCCAAAATCGGAAAAGTCCAATTTTAGTTAGAGGAAAAATGGACAACTCCGCTGGAACACTGGACAAGTCCAGGGACTTAGCAAATTTTCAAGGAATTGGAACACCAGACTAGTCCGCACAGGACCGGACAAGTTCAAAAGTGTCCAGAGGGAAAAACAGACTAGTCTGCAGCAAAACGGACAAGTCCGATGGAAGTCAGAGAGAAATCAGACTAGTACACACCGAAATCGGACTAGTCCGCACTTCCTAGAATTCTTAAGTGCGGTTTTGCTACCAATTTATTTTAAACTTATTCCTTTTTATGTTGCCCAATGTTAAACATATATTAGAATGTATGCAATGCATGATGGATGAAAATAAGGGTGTTACATGCATCTAGGCACACCCTTGTGGGTTTTGGATTATTGATGACAAACAAGTGAGATCCTAATCAAGTTTGTTGAGATGAGAGCAAGTTTCGAAGAATTGAACAAAAGATACAAAAAGAAGAAAAGTGAATTTCAAGAAAGGGAAGAGCACAAGTGAACAAAAGGTGCAAAAAGGTGAAAAGATGAGAATCAAGAAAGAGAAGAAAACAAGAGAAGAAAAGATGCAAAAGTAGTCCTAAATGTGCAGGGTGTGTGTGAGAGACACACCCCCAAGAGCTCAAGTCGTTGCGGAAAGAATTAGGGCTATAACACAATTCAAGTTGCAGGAATAAAGGACTAGTCTGGCCCGAGAAAGGACTAGTCCGGTCTCAACTCAGTATCACAATAGGACTAGTCCAGTTTTACAGAGGACTAGTCCGTTCTATCATAGTACCTCATAGAGAACTAGTCCATTTTCATAGCGTCCTTTTTCTCAGAGTCCCAAAAGAGGACTAGTCCGATGGTAGAGAGGACTAGTCCGGTATCCTTTCTGGACAAAAACAGACTAGTCCGGCCCATAACAGACTAGTTCGGTACACTCACAAAAGTTAGGGTTTCTTAGTGTGCTGCACTTCTCCACGCATAAATCACTCAGCACAACGGACTAGTTCGGTCCATAAAGGACTAGTCTGGTCGTCGAGATCCAAATGGTATTTTTTTCTAAATGTCTATAAATAGGTGATCCACAACCCCATAACAGCTATCTAAGAACCCTAGCACTGCCACTGCATCCAAGAGAACAAAAACACTCCTCTCCACATTCTAATGTCCTAAGAGTCAAATCTTTGGGAGTTGGCAATTAGGAAAGGGAGAGTGACGATGTTATCGACTTTGAGCTCTTGGGTTTGATTTCTCAGACACTTTTGCTGATTATTGTGTAATATTTGAGTGTGTTTATCTCTATTTTCGTTTGTAATCTTGTGGGAGCCCTCAACGTGTGAGGTTGCCCCACCAACTTGGTGATTACCCGTGATAGTGGAATTAAGTCGGCGTTCTGTGGTGACTTGATGAGGGAAAAGGGTTTGAATAGACTTGACTTTGTGTGGGTTTCCTCAACGAGGAGTAGATCTCTTTGGTAAGATCGAACCTCAATAAAAATCGCTTGTCTCGTGTGCTCTTGATCCATACTTTTTATTATCATCACTATTTAGGGCATAGACTTGATCATAATTACACTTTGTGTTAATCTTGTATTCCACGTGCAAATCATTCATCATTAACACCTGCTAGAGTTGTTAGTACATTCTACTACCTTTCGCCGTGAGAGATTCAAAGGAAACATATAATAGATCTCGATTTGACAGTTGTGGTTATACACACCAGACTAGTCCTTACTCATACCGGACTAGTTCGGCCTTCCGGGTTTTAACAATTTTGCTAAGTGTTTCAGGAAAAATTGCAAAATCCTATTCACCCCCCTCTCTTGCTAAACCCTAGCCCCAATCCTTATCTTCATTCTTTTTCTAAGGTTCAGGCCATATCTTTCATTCACCCAGGTTTCAATACACTCTAGTATCCTACATTGTCATTGTTCTGTGCATTGATCCTTGTTCTCAAAAATTTGATGATATTTGAATACCTAGGGTTCATGCTGATGAACATCGGACTACCCTGGGTTTCTCTGGGGACAAGTCCGTTACACCGGACTAGTTCGCAGAAACCACGGACAAGTCCGATTGTTAACAACATTAAGCCTACTATGTCAATTTCATTAAGATCTTTGAATCAATCTTGTATCTATATTCTTCTCCTCTTCTACTGTGTCAGGCATCGTATCGAGCTCAAATGAAAGCATGTTTAGCGAGTCGGAGCTTGAGGCAGCATGTCTAGCCTAAAAACACCAATTGGAGATCGAGGAACAATGAATGACTAAGTTTCGACATGACAAGGATGCCGGAGCATCAGGCACAAGCTCTCAACGGTCCCAGCAAAGAAAGCTACTGAAAAGATCAAACAAGTGGTCACTCAAACATACAAGACCATAAAGAGTAAGGACAAGGGCAAAGGTCCTGTGAGGTCCTTGGGCCCGATTGGGCCACTTGAAATGGCTACCCCGATGCATGATCGTAACCATCATCTCAATGACGATGCTTTCATTGGAAAGAGGGCTGACAAAGCCAAAAAGCTAAGGGAGATTGATGTATACAATCACAAGAAGGTTGCAGCAGATCCATGGTTTTAGAGCGAGTTTCACTGTGATTATTACCAAATCGTGTACCTCCGCATGAAAACTCCAGTGGCTAGGAACCAATGGATTGACTAGGATTTTATGATGGGCAAGGGGAATGAGGCATTTCATCATGTGATTGCAGCAGTTGATAGACGTGGCTTGAATGTCCTTCTAGCCTTCATATATGATTGGAACAATAAAGTCATAGCTCAATTCTATGCCACTTGCTATTTCTCCAAGTGTGGAGCTGATGAGATCACTTGGATGACTCATGGAAAGAAGTACTCAATTGGTTATGAGGAGTTTGCAGAGATACTTGAATTGGGTTGGTCTCTTAACAGTAGGCTCAAAGTTCACAATGTCAAGGCGCTAGAGAGGAATGTGCTGGACTTCCTCTATGACATTGCCTATCCGTTCAAGGCTCCATTCACCAACTATTTGGAGCCCTTCTTTGCTGTTTTGAACCGGGTGCTAAGGAAGACTATTGCACACAAAGATGGTGATGCGGGAAGCGTTCAGGGCCTCCTCTGCAACTTGATGCAAATCATTAGTGGGGATGAAGAATTCGATGTGTTTGATTATATCTACAATGATATATTCAACACCGCTCACACTCCAAATCGGTCCTGTGGATATGCCCCCAACATTATGTTCATGATTGAGAAAGTCACGGGATTGGATTTTGTCAAGGATGTTCCTCACACCAGGCTCAGACCTCAGATTCCTATATCTCCTTCTCCACTACCCTCCTCTACAAGACAGCGGTCCACTCGTGCCACTCCAGCAGGTGCCTCATCTACCGCAATCCGCTCATCCTCAAGAGGCTCTAACAGCGGCATTCTGAAGATGCTACATGCCATATTTACCTCTTGTCGCAAAGTGGAGGTGAAGCAACATAATGAGAGGCAGGCAAGGAAGAGGCACTCTCGATACATGAAGGAAAATGTGACTACCATATGTCAGAAGTTTGAAATCTCACCTTTTGGTTCTCCAGAAGTTTTAGAAGATTCAGATGAAGATTTCACTGATATGCCAACACTTACAGATGATGAGCTAGATTTCTTTGGTATTGGTCCCTCCATTCGACCTACTGCTCCTCAAGCAAGTGACAATGATGATAATATAGATGAGGAGCAAGACAATGAGAAGACACAGAGTGAGGGAAATGTGGAACGAGAAGATGAAGACGACGAGTAGCTTTTCTCAGTTTTTTCCTTTTGGGTGTCTTGATGCTAAAGGGGTAGAGATTTAGGTGGATTAGGGTCTCATCATAGTCGTTATCCTAAGATTTGGTTGGTCATGGGGGACTATTTTAAAAACTTGTAATGTTTCATGTTGGAGTCTTATTATGTTTTGTGCAAGACCTACTGTGCTTTGTGTGAGACTTTGCATTCTCTATGCACCATGTTATCTCGTTGATATGTTCATTATGTTTGTGTTTATGCCGAATTTTCATAAGGTGATACTCTTATACTTATTCACTTGTACACTTGGTCATCTCTATATCCATGCCTCTTATGCTTTAATGTTCATATGTGATGCTTATTATCATATCTCCATAATAAATGTTGATTAAGATCATCATATTGTTATTTATATTCATCACAAAAATTGCTCACAAACACTTGATAGGCACCCCACCATAAAGAGTGCATATATGAGAAGTAACTAATGCTCACAACTTTTGTTACTCATATGTGCACACTTCATGAAAATCAAGTTTTTACTCTTATTTGTGTAATCTCAAAATTGTTGTCGTCAATCACCAAAAAGGGGTAGATTGAAAGTGCATCTAGGCACACCCTTATGGGTTTTGGATGATTGATTACAAACAAGTGAGATCCTAATCAAGTGTGTTGAGATGAGAGCAGGTTTCGGAGAATTGAATTAAAGATACAAAAAGAATAAAAGTGAATTCCAAGAAAGGGAAGAGCACAAGTGAACAAAAGGTGCAAAAAGGTGAAAATATGAGAATATGTAGGATCGAAGAGCACGTGAAAAGCTACTATAGGGGAGGGTGAATGGTAGACTTAAAAATCTTACGCAGCGGAAACAATTAAAACCCAACCCATTCGGTAGAAACACAATATGGTAAAGAAATCGTGTGTGAGACTAATCTAAAAGTGATAGATATCAGAGAGAATCAAATCACAAAGACGACACAACAAGAATCACTCAAATCCGTCGAGAGAAACTCAAGTTACGATTGAAAGATCGAACAAAGGTCACTCTATCCTACCCGAGAAAAACAGTTTTGAAATACTGCAAAGAAACTCGTGTAGATCAAAAACCATAAATCCAATGACCGTGAAATTTATACAGATGATAGAAAATCAAGTTGTGAAGATAACCCAAAGAGAATCACGTCAATTGGATCTGCAAAACTCGAGTTATGATAAAACCACCGAACCAAGGTAGTGCTATGCAGAAACTCGACGAGAAAGACTTGACAGAAACAAGTTGGACGAACAAGGCACAATAGTTCTTTTAAACTACAATCTTTATTTAATAGAACATAACAGGAACATCTCCAAAGTCGTCTATCACGATCTCTGGCCTCCCTTGCTTATATAACCAGCCCGAAGGACAACTCAACCTAACTAGCACTCTAATCCTACTCAAATCACGAATTGAAATTTTCCATAACTGCTCAAGACTCTTCTATACACAGATAGAAGCAATCTTAAGACTTCCAAACACCTTAGTAATGTATCCTACATTCCTAAAACAACTCAAATTCGTGACCCACACAAAATCATATCATAACCAACTCAAAACTTTCCATATTTGAGTCAAACACAACTCAGCCGCAGCCTGAGTCCATAACCTAGTCGGTTGGACCATTCTGACCAATTCTTTACGTCCATTTCTCTTCATCACGCATCGGAAACATGTAGCCACGTCCATGCACTCATTGCATACGTGCAAACATCTTCCAACAACATCCACGATACATTCATATGCATTGTTCTTGATTCAAACATGTTGCACAACCTCCCGATCAACTCAACCACAATTCCTCCCAAACTTGGTTGTTGAACCTCATATTCTCCCTAAGACTAGTTCAATAGATCCTGTCACCAGCCATGTCTTGAACTCAAGAAACACCTGAACATGAATAAACAACCAAAACTTCCGAGCACAAGTCCTTGACTAGACTCACGTTAGTTCCGAAACTACAACATCTTACGTGAGCACCTCACATAAGCATGTTGCAAACCATAGCAAAATGATATAAACCTTAACCACCAAAACACACCAAAAACTTAGTAAAATAATACTAAGCAAACTTTCCATAAGTGTAAAGCAAGTTTGAAACATTGCAAGATAAAAGCAGAACCACTGCGATCAAGCTTCGAACCTTGCCAAAGCTAACCAAAACATGCCGGACCTATCGTCAAATCTTGATAAAAAGATGTTTTGGTAGTATTCAAAACTTTTATCATCAAAGCCAATGTATTCAGCACACATGGGTCTCAAAATTTCCACCTTGATGAATGCATTGGCAACACCACTTAAAATCTGAAGATTGGCTTATTTACATGAAAAGTTTTGAAAACAATTTCTCCCCCTTTTTGAAAATCAAATGAGATAGAAATAAATTTCTCCCCCTATACATACTTCTCCCCCTGAGAAGAGTCGTGCCAAAAACACTTGTGAATATGTGCAACGTGTGATCAATTTCTACCCCTTTGACAATGTATTCTGCAAGGTACAAAAGAGAAATTTTAATTATTATGAGCACATTAGAACATATACATATAAAACAAAGCTCATCAAAGCCATACTATCAAGTAACTTACACTATCACAACAATGAGATACATAAAGTAGTGTAAGCCATGCTAGAGATCAAATGTAATCTTCAATTTTAGCAAGTTATGATCTCACAAACTTAACTCCTTCAAAACCTGAAAGCATGACACTTGTTGCATCATTTTATTATTTTTCAACGCACAAATTTTGATCATATGATATTTACAAGAGATTATATGCACATCTGCCTTATTCTAACCAACCAAGCCAAGCCTATGTCATTTGACAATCAGAAGCTTAAGGACATGATTTTAGTCATACAAAACATCTTCCTAGTTCATATCTAAGTGCAATGATAAGCCATCTCAAAAGAAGAAGTGCGATGCATGCATATTCTCTTGATCTTTTCTCAATTTATATTTCTTCATAAAAACTCAACATTTGAGTTGATTACTTGATTAATTCTTTATGATTAAAAGCACTTGTGAGCATGCAACAAGTTCAAAACAGCAAGGAAGTTCGACCATGACCAGATTTAGTGTAAGTAATTATTCCAATTACTAGACATGGCAAAAACTATAAAATGTATAACATGAGTAAAGTAGTAAGAACTTTCAGTATGTAAAGGGAATCACAAAGTCATATATGTATGAAATACTATGCTCATATTATTTTAATTTTAGATTCACACATAGACTTCTCAAGTTTCAAAACTCCCCCTCAATGTAAGTCATGAGGATGCATAACCCCTATTTCACTAAGAATGAAACAAAAACGAGTGAAATCCAAAGGTTTTGTAAAAATGTCAGCCAATTGTTGTTCGGTATCTACATGGTGAAGCACAATGTTTCTTTTTTCAACATTATGACAAAGAAAGTGATACCTAATGTCAATGTGCTTAGTTCTAGAATATTGCACTGGGTTTTTAGCAATGCAAATGGAACTAGTGTTATCACAAAATAGTGGAACACTATCTAGATCAACCCCATAGTCCTTAAGTATTTGAACAATCCAAAGAATTTGTGAGAAAGCACTAGCAGCAGCTACGTATTCAGATTCAGCTGTGGATTGTGCAACTGAGTTTTGTTTTCTAGAGGACCAAGCAACAAGTGAATTATCAAGAAAATGACAAGCACCAGAAGTACTTTTCCTATCAATCCTACAACCCCCAAAATCAGCATCCGAAAAAGCATTTAAAGTAACGGTTGAGGAAGAAGGAAAAAAAATGTCAAATTCTTGAGTTCCATGTAAGTACCTGAGAATTCTTTTGATGGCTTGATGATGTGAAGCACGTGGGGAGGCTTGAAACCATGCACAAAGACATACGCTGATTTGTATGCCCGGTCTTGATGTCGTGAGGTACAAAAGTGATCCGATCATGCTTCTATATTCTTTTTGATCCATGGGTTAACCATCTTCATCAAGTTCAAGTGTTGTTGATGTTCCCATCGGTGTCCTGAAGAGGCTTGCTTTTGTCCATCTTGAAGCGCCATAGGAGGTCTTTTGTATACATCATTTGATGCAAAAGGTACCCTCCTTGCTTTGCTTGATTTGCAGCCCCAAAAAGTACGTGAGTTCTCCCACCGTAATCATCTCAAATTTTGAACTCATCATAGCTGAAAACTTGGACACAAGATCATGAGAAGCACAACCAAAGATAATATCATCCACATACACTTGAACGAATAATGAGTCATTGCCATGCTTAAGCACAAAAAGAGTTTTATCAACCTTGCCCATGGTAAACCCCTTTTCTAGTAAGAATATTTTTAACCTATCATACCATGCTCTAGGGACTTGTTTGAGACCGTACAAGGCTTTGGACAGTTTGTAAACATGATTAGGAAAATATGGATTATCAAAACTCGGTGGTGGTTTGACATAAACCTCCTCATCTATGTAGCCATTACAAAAAGCACTTTTAACATCCATTTGATATTGCTTAAAACCTTTAGATGCAGCAAAAGCTAACAAAATTCTTATGGCTTCTAATCTAGCAACAGGAGCAAAAGTTTCATCAAAATCTAGACCCTCAACTTGAGTGAAACCTTGAGCAACCAACCTAGCCTTATTTCTAACCACAACCCCATCCTTACTTTGTTTATTTTTAAACACCCATTTAGTTCCAATTAAAGTGTGACCTTGAGGTGGAGGTACAAGTTTCCAAACATTATTTCTTTCAAAATTTTCTAACTCTTCTTGCATGGCAATAGTCCAGGATTCATTAGTGAGTGTGTGTGATATATCTTTGGGTTCAAAAGAAGCAACAAAAGCAGAATGAGCATGAGAGTTTGGATCGCAAAACCTGGACCGTGAGACTCGTTCGTGCAAGCTTCCAATAATTTGTTATGGAGGATGACTTTTGAGAACCGGAGGGGAGTGGACACTTCACAAACTTCTCCTTCTTCATGTTCATCACAAATCGATGAGCTTGTGACTTGAGGAGGATTTGGACAAGCAATGGTGGTCGTCGGTGCTGGCTGTGAATCAAAATTAGGAGCTGGAACAATGTCATTAGCTGCTGAATTTCGGGCAGCAGCACCACTTCTTCCTCATCTTCAACGAAAATGCTCTCCCCCTGCGGATATGGATCCGAACCTGCAATGTTTGAGCTAGTACATGTGCTAGCTTCATCAAAAGACTCTTCACAAGTCTCCACAATTTTGTTAGTGTCAAGTAAAAGCACATGGTAGCCTCTAGTATGAGATGGATAACCAAGAAACATGCCATCAATGGATCTAGGTTCAAATTTATCAAGATTACCATGTTTCCTAACAAAGCATTTGCAACCAAAGACCTGAAAATGTGTAACACTAGGCCTATGTCCAAACCGGAGCTCATATAGTGTTTTACCTAGCTTAGTGCGCGAGAAAACATGATTTGAGACATAACAAGCGGTTGCAATCGCATCAGCTCAAAATTTCCTAGAAGTTCGATATTCATCAAGCATAGTCCAAGCCATCTCAACTAAGGTTCTGTTCTTTCTTTCTACAACACCGTTTTGTTGAGGTACATATGGTGAAGAAAATTGATGATCTATTCCATTTTCAGCACAAAAGTGATCAAAAGATTGATTTTTAAATTCGGTTCTGTTATCACTTCTAATTGCTTTTAAAGATCCTGGGTGATCAATTGATAATCTAACAAATAAAGTTCTAAAGTGACTAAAAACTTCATTCTTAGATGCCATAAAGTAAACCCAAGAGTATCTAGAATAATCATCAACAATCACAAGAACATACCATTTACCTCCGAAGGATTGAACACGTGAAGGTCCTACGGTCTCAAGGTGCAAAAGTTGACCCGGTTCAGTTGTCATGATCATTGTGAGAGGAGTATGTGAACCTGCAACCATCTTATCATGTCTACAAGAAGAGCACACAATTTCTTTGTCCCCCTTAACCTTAGGCAGCCCATGTATGCGATCAAGAGCACTAACACGCGTTAGATGATCAAAGCCTACGTGACCAAGTCTACGATGCCAAAAATATAAGTCCTTTGAATCATTAGTAACTAGACACCTATGCTTAGAGGAATACATATCAAAATCAGCTTTAAAAACTCTTCCAAACCGTGACATGTTAAAAATAAGCTCACTGTTTGAATTCACAACTTTGCAGCAATTTTTAATGAAAATAGTTTTTAGATTTTCATCTAGCAGTTGTGAAACAGAAGCAAGTTGTATTTCAAATTTTTAACAAGTTCCACATCCTTCAAAGTGTAGTCATCATTTACTCTAACCAAACCCTTAGCAATTATAGGAGTTGAAGAATTATCGGCAAAAGTAACATTCTCTACACGTGATACAAAAGAGAGGGAGAAGAACCATTCTTTGTTACCGTCATGTGGCATGAGCAACCTGAATCCACAATTCAAATGTTCTCCTTCCTCAAGCGTGTAACCTACATAGAAGCACAATACGTCGATGACTCAATACTGGGGTTAGTCAAAAGGCATTTAGGAATCTAGTACTGAGTCGCACGACGTCCAGCAGAAATAACACGCGAATGCTGAGATAAAACAGCAGGTTTATGAGCCAAAGTTTGAGGATTTTTGTACCCAACTACTGTCCTACGAGATGTTACATGTGTAGCATGAAAAACAGTAGGTTTGGGAGCAAACTTTGCATTACAGTAGATTGCATGTTCCTATCATTCGGTTTAGCAAGTGCAGTAAATTTTGCATGAAAGTTATGAGATCTAGCAATCATTCTTTTTTTTCTGTTGTTTAGCTAGTCTATAACAAAAATCTATGACATGACCATCTCAACCACAGTAGGTACAATGAAATTTAACTTTGTGTTTATGTCTAGATGAGCAAGCAACATTTTTATTTGAAACCGAATGAGACAACACTCCTACAGATTTGAAAACCACCTTTTTTGTTTAGGAACTATTTGTATCAAACTAATTCCTAATGACTTTACAATTTTAGGTGGATGTGCCTTAGCATGAGCATGAGAATTAGAACCTAAACCAGTTTTATCGTTGCAAGACTTGGAAGAATTCAGCAGTAAGTTTAGGTTCTTATTCCCATTACAAAACCGATCTAATGTCCTATGCATATTATCAAGTTACTTAGACAAGTCTAGGCAGTTTTGACATGATGTTTTTCATTTTAGTTTACAATTGGAACAATATTTAACTTCATGAGAACGTAAAGCATTGTTCAATATAGAAATTTCATTCATAGCATCTTGTAGTTTCTTATCAAGATCATCACAAGTAGAACAATGCAAATCAATTGTAGAACAGCTAGAATCTTTCAAGTTTTTATCATTAAGTGCAGCAAGCTCTCTGTTCTTTTCAATTTCTAACTCAAGTTTATAAATGTGGAGGTGTGCGCACTTCTTAATGAGGACAATTGTTCATATATTAAATCACATGAGGAAAAAGAATCATCACTAGGAATCAAGGATTTCAAACGATTAATTTCAGATTCTAGTGACTCAATTTTAACAGCATTGTCCCTAAGCTTTTTGTCCTTTCTCTTAACTATAATAGTGGCACAAGAAATAGCATCACATATTTCTTCGCGAGTAGGACATACCTCTTCATTGCCGCTGTTGTGTTCAGCCTCCTCCATACTTGATCTTGACTTGCCCGCCATGAAGCAAAAGTTTGCCAAATCATCTTCATCTTCGTCACTTTCAATGTCCACAACGCTTGAGCCAAGTTCTTGAAGTGTGGAGATAAAACTGCTCACCAATTGACGTCCTTTAAAACCCTTCTTTTTCTTTGTATCTTTTCAGAGGAGTACTTCATCCTTGTTTGCTTTTCATCTCGAGAAGTAGGAACTAAAAGGTTAGGGAAATCTGAATGAAAATGTCCTGTCTTACCACATTCAAAACATCGTTGAAGTCCGGAGCTTCCTCTCCTTCTAGTTCTCACATTTTGCAATGCTTTCGAGAACCTAGTAGAGAGAAGTACTAGCTCCTCCTCTGGAAACTCCTCAATCTGTTTAAGGGTTGGAGAGAACAACAAAGCAAGTGTACCACAAGATGAAGATTGGCTGGAGCTAGGCATTTCACGTTGAGAAACAAATGCAAGAGACTTGTTGGGTTTCTTACGTGAGATTATGTCAATTTCATGAGTTTCAATTTAGAATAAAGAACATCTAATGTAAGTGTACTCATTACAGTAGATTCACGAATGGGTGTGACTTTCATCTCCCAAATTGACATGTTTAATGCACTTAGTAATTGCCTAGCATTTTTAGCATCTGAAAAATTAACATTGACGCTACGCAAGTTGCTGAGAATTTTCTTAAAGCGAGTAAAGAGGTCATCAATGGACTCACCAGGTTGCATCTCGCATGTATTCCTTTTCGAACATATCTTGTTTTACCTCCTTGATCATGTTAGGTCCTTCGTGGTAGTCGCAAATTGCTTTCCACACATCGTATGCAGATCGTAGGTGTGCAACATGGTCGAAGTCGCTTTGAGTTAATCCTTGTATGATCAAGTTCCGAGCCTTATTGTTATTGTCGACATCTCTCAGATTTGTTGCTGTAACTTGATCGATTGACGGCACTTCATAAGGCTTATATACCTTCTCCCATATTGCGAAGCCTTGTCTTGGATGAAAGCCTCCATACGTGCCTTCCAAACCTAAAAATCAATACCACTAAACACACAAGGTTTGGTGGAGTATTTCTCCATGATGATTAGTCAAAAACACGTGCAAATCACAAAGAATAGAGCATCATGGCTCTGATACCAATTGTAGGATCGAAGAGCACGTGAAAAGCTACCAGAGGGGGTGAATGGTAGATTTAAAAATCTTACGCAGCAGAAACAATTAAAACACAACCCCTTCGGTAGAAAAACGATATGTTAAAGAAAACGTGTGTGAGACTAATCTAAACATGTTTCACAGTGAAAAATGTGATAGATATCAGAGAGAATCAAGTCACTAAGACGACACAACAAGAATCCCTCAAATCTGTCGAGATAAACTCAAGTTACGATTGAAAGATCGAACAAAGATCACTCTGTCCTACTCGAGAAAACAGTTCTGAAATATTGCAAAGAAACTCGTGTATATCAAAAACCGCAAATCCAATGACTGTTAAATTTTGACATATGATAGAAAATAAAGTTGTGAATACAACCCAAAAAGAATCATGTCAATTGGATCTGTAAAACATGAGTTATGATAAAACCACCGAACCAAGGTAGTGCTGTGTAGAAACTCGATGAGAAAGACTTGACAGAAACAAGTCAGACGAACAAGGAACAAAAGTTCCTTTAAACTATGATCTTTATTTAATAGAACACAAGAGAAACAGTCCCAAAGTCATCTACCACGATCTATGGCCTCCCTTGCTTATATAACCGGCCCGAAGGCCAACTCAACCTAACTAGGACTCCAATCCTACTCAAATCACGAATCGAAACTTCCCATAACTGCTCAAGACTCTTCTATATGCAGATAGAAGCAATCTTAAGACTTACAAACACCTTAGGAACGTATACCACATTATTAAAACAACTCAAATTCATAACCCACACGAAACCTATCATAACCAACTCAAAAGTTTTCATATTTGAGTCAAACACAACTCAGGCGCAGCCTGAATCCATAACCTAGTCGGTTGGACCATTCTAACCAATTCTTTACGTCCACTTCTCTTCATCACGCCTCGTACACATGTAGCCACGTCCATGAACTCCTTGCATACATGCAAACATCTTCCAACGACGTCCATGATACCTTCATATGCATTGTTCTTGATTCAAACATGCTACGCAACCTCCTGATCAACTCAACCACAATTCCTCCTGAACTTAGTTGTTGAACCTCATCTTCTCCCTAAGAATAGTTCAATGGATCCCGTCACCAGCCATGTCTTTATCTCAAGCAACACTTGCACATGAATAAATAACCAATACTTCCGAGCACAAGTCCTCGACTTGACTCAGTTCCGAAACTACAACATCATACATGAGCACCTCACATAAGCATGTTGCAAACCATAGAAAAATGATTTCAACCTTAACCACCAAACACACCAAAAACTTAGTAAAAGAATACTAAGCAAACTTTCCATAAGTGTAAGGCAAGTTTGAAACATTGCAAGATAAAAGCAGAACCACTGCAATCAAGCTTCGAACCTTGCCAAAGCTAACCAAAACATGCCGGACCTATCATCGAATCTTGGTAAAAAGATGTTTTTGTAGTATTCAAAACTTTTATCATCAAAGCCAATGTATTCAGCACACATAAGTCTCACAGAATCAAGAAAGAGAAGAAAAAAAGTGAAGAAAAGATGCAAAAGTAGTCATAAATGTGTAGGGTGTGTGTGAGATACACACCCCCAAGAGCTCAAGTCATTGCGGAAAGAATTAGGGCTATAACACAATTCAAGCTGCAGGAATAAAGGACTAGTCCGGCCCCAGGAAGGACTAGTCCGGTCTCAACACAGTATCACAATAGGACTAGTCCGGTTTCACAGAGGACTAGTTTGTTCTATCACAGTACCACATAGAGGACTAGTCTGTTTTCTCACAGTTCAAAAAGAGGACTAGTCCGGTGGTAAAGAGGACTAGTCCAATATCCTTTCAAAACCAAAACTGACTAGTATGGTCCATAACAGACTAGTCCGGTACACTCACAAAAGTTAGGGTTTCTTAGTGTGATGCACTTCTCCACGCATAAATCACTCAGCACAACGGACTAGTCCTGTCCATAACGGACTAGACCGGTCGTCAGGATCCAAACGGTAATGAAAGTTGCCTAGAGGGGGGAGGGTGAATAGGCTAATCGACCTGCAAATGTCTTAATAAAACGAGATTAAATCACAAGGGGCGGACTAGTCCGGTCTGGGGGCGGACTAGTCCGGTCAGCCTGCGTGAAGAACCCTAAAAAGTGTTTCTAGCAAGTTTTAAGGGGATTTTCTCGAGGCTACAAGTGAGGATATGTTTAAGACAAGTTTAGAAACTATCAACACAAGAGTGAGTCAAGTTTTAACAAGATTAAGCAATGTGAGGCACAAGACAAGACTAGCAACCCTAGAGCTAAGTATGCGATAAACAAAATGCGAAGAACACGGAGACACAAGGATTTTATCCCGAGGTTCGATTCCACACAAGAATCTACGTCCCCGTTGAGGAGTCCACAAAGGACCAGGTTCACCAACCCTTCCCTCACCAAGTTTACCTCACGGGCCTAACTTGGTTCTCCACTATCACAAAGTGCGAATACAAGATTCGTTGGGGCTTCTCACAATCTGAGGCTCCCACACCACAAAGATGATCAACAACACAAAACACACTCAACACACAACTCACAAAGACTCAATGAGTGCAAGAGATCAAACCGGGAGCACAAGCGCGATGTTCTTCCTCTTCTCCACCTCACTAAACCCTAATCCACTCAAGAATTAGTTTTAGAGGGAAAGTTGGCAAGAAAGAGGCTTAAGAGTGCTCCAAGTTGGCTGTGGCGGCGCTAGGGTTCAAGTCTGTTCAAGAGTTGGTTCAAAAGAACCCAGCGGACCTCTATTTATAGAGGTCCAAGCCCATACTGCTGACTTCAGCAGAAGGGCGGACTAGTCCGGCCTCAGGCCCGGACTAGTCCGGCCTAGGGGACCACTGACCTCTTGTCAGGCCCCGACAGCTGACACGCTATCGTCACACTACCCGCCAAACTTCAAATTCAGACGGTCACTTCAACAACGGACTAGTCCGGTCACCACCGGACTAGTCCGATCTCACACAGAGCCTTTTGCTCCGTGCGAAAACGGACTAGTCTAAGGACCACGGACTAGTCCGGCCCCAAGGGCGGACTAGTCCGGTCCTCCCAGACTTAGTCACAGAAGCACCTTCAACTCGCCTACCCGGACTAGTCCGGCCCCACGGGCGGACTAGTCCGTTCTCACTTAGGACCTCTTGGTCCGGACTCAAATGGACAAGTCCGTGGTTTTGAGACTTAGTCTCCAAAACCCACTCACTGCTACCCGGACTAGTCCGACCACGAACGGACTAGTCCGATCTCAGTCAGACCCTTCTGGTCCGGCCGAATACGGACTTGGCCGGCCAGGGGCGGACTAGTCCTGCCACCTGCACGGACTAGTCCGGCCCTACTGCTAGACTGCTTATCCACTCTTTTCTCTCAAGGGGTTTGACCTCTAAACCACTTTGAGCTCCCAAACTTGATCTCAATGCACTTTACACACGCACCCTCCTATTTCTACGGCTAGTCTAACTCAACACGCTAGAAACCCTAGTTTCTACGCTTCGAGTTGACTCTGTTTCCTTCCTTTTCCTTTTTGAGGGTTTGCGTCTCCGATCGAGTCCACACCTGTGCTAAGATCACTTGAGCTCATTAGCGACTTAATTGTCGTCATCAATCATCCAAAACCCACGGGGAACCTAGATGCACTTTCAATCTCCCCCTTTTTGGTGATTGATGACAACACATTAAGTCCTTCAACAATTAAGAGTATTAAAATTGGTTTTCATAACTTGTGTGCGTATGAATGACTCCCCCTCAATGTATGCAACATGTAAAAGAGGTGGAGGAGATCTTTCATACCCACACACGTTATGGTGGGGTGCCTACGTGATGTGCTCAACAATTGTGACAAGACAAAAAGAGCATCAATATAATCAAAAGATTGACAATAAGAGCATTATATTGATATTAAACAACATTAACAAGTCTTGCACAAATGTAAACATCCAAGAGCATGCATGAAAGTATTACAAGAGAAGTCCACAAACCACAAGCACACCCACAAAAGATTAACTTCCCCTTAACTCTCCCCCTTTGGCATCAAAGCACCAAAAAGGAAAAGAAGAGAGGAAACTAAGACCTAAGAACTAGTCCTCGTCTTCGCCACTTCCACTCTCCGTGGCCTCGGAATCTTCGACGTCGTCCTCATGATCATCGGCGTCGTCGTCGTCGGAGTTCCTTGCCGAGGGAGCAGCCCGAGAGGAGCTTCCATCCTCTTGGAGCTGGCCGAGCTCATCGGCGGTGAAGTTTGGGAATGGAGTGATCTCTCCATCACTCACCTCCGGAGAGGACATCGGGACCTCCAGCTTGTCGCACACCGCCTTAAGATATTTTTCCTGACGCTTGTGTGCCCTTTGAGCGCGGATCTCTTGCTTCCGGCAGGAAGTGAAGATCGCCTTGAAGCATTTGAAGAAGGCACTCATGGATTGAGGCAGAGGCGGAGACGGAGGTGCCACGGGGCGAGATGGAGGATCTGCATTCTTGCGACGAGGAGGAACAGGTACATTCGGGGGCTTCTGAGGACGAAGCGAGCGATGCGACACGTCCTTGACGAAGGTCACGCCCAACACCTTCTCGATGAGGCACATGATGTAGGGGGCATACCCGCAAGCACGGTTGGGGGTATGCGAGATGTTGAAGATGTCGTCGAAGATGTAATCGACGAGGTTGAACTTCTCTTCCCCATCAACCAGAAGGAGCAAGTGCCTCAAGTTCCCTTGAATTACCCCAGCATCACCGTCCTTCGGTGCTATCATCCTTCTGAGGATTCTGTTCATAATGCTGTAGAAGGGCCTGATGTTGTGGGCGAGACCGGCCTCAAATGGAACGTGACTTGGATACATATATGCTAGCTCTTCACGGTCCACGGCCTTGAGATTAGAGATTATAATCTCATGATCCATGTGTGCCTCAAGCCCTAGAATCTTGGCAAACTCTGCGAAAGTGACTGAGTACTGCTCACCATGCGTCATCCAAATAATTCTTCTGTCACCTGAGGTGGTGAAGTAGATGGTGGAGTAGAACTGCAGAATCACTTCGACGTTCCAGTCATACTTGAAACCCATGATCTGCTTGAGGTCATGGCGCTCAGCAGCTTCGATGACAGCGTCAAAAGCAGAGTGTTGCTTTTTGGCCATGTAATCCCAGTCAACCCATTGAGCTCCTATTACCGGCTTCTTCATCTGCTGATAGACTAACCGGTAGTAGTCACAATGAAAGTCACACCAGAACCTGGGATCTGTCGTGCTCCTCTCAAACTTGTAGACCTTCTCGGTCCTCAGCCTCCTGGCCTTTTCAGCCCCTTTTCCATGAAACACATTTGCAGACAGTTCCTTCTGCCTGTTGGGGTTCCTTTCTGGTGTGTGAACCTCAAGAGGGCCAATGGAAGTGGCCTTCCCTTTCTCCTTGATCACAACACCTCCAGCTGCCTTCTTTGTTGACATCTTGACAGCTGGCTTCTTCTTCTTCGGCTCGACAGGAGCCGGAGCCTTTCCCTTCTTAGGGTCACGCTCGACCCTAGGCTCAGCTTCCATTTGGGCTGGCTCCTTGCCCTTCGCTTTCTCGCCAATGGTGACGAGCTTCTTTCTCTTGGGGGCATTGGCCTCAGCAGCCCTGGAGTTGTGAGCCTCCCTGTCTTCCCTTTTCTTCTTCCGCAGCTCATTGAGGGACTCTGCGGTTGCTCGAGCTATGGCTTCTTCCTTGTTGTAGATGCTTGCGGCAACTTTGGAGGCTTCGAGTGCCTTTAGCCGTCTCTCTTCCTTTGCCTTTTGCGCCTCTATGAGCGCAGCCTTGGTCCTTGCCTCGACAATTTGAGCTTTGGTTCGCCCCTCGGGGTTGAGACGAGGAGGGGAACGCTCCGAGTTCGACATGCTGCGAAAAGCATATAGAAAGGAAGGTATGAGTCCAAGGAGAGAGAGCATTGCGGAAAAGATCTCGAGAAAAGAATAGAAGTAGGGTTTGCCCTGTGCAAACCGGACTTGTCCGCCAGGGGCCGGACTAGTCCGGGTTGCGCAGAATGAACCCTAACCCTAATCGATTCATTGAAAAATCATTGAATCAGCGCGCAATACTCCTAGGCTATGATCGCAAGGGTATATGGAGCAACATTAATGAAGGTGTTCCTATCAAAAACTTTAAGAATCAAGAATGGGGCTAGTTTTTGAAGAACGAGGGAATACCTTCTCAAATCCGCTAGAATCGACGAAATCGGAGATGGATCGCGAATGTGGAGCGTGGGGAAGTGATCCCTCACTCCCAAAGACTCTGATGCGTGGATTGGAGTCGGGATTTGAAGGTTGGAGAGCAAAATCGCCGATGGGGGGGCGGTTGCTAGGGTGTGGAAGTGAGAGAGTCAAGTGAGAGAGGGAGAGGAGGGGTCTGGGCCGCCTGGGGGTTTTAAGTCCCTAAGGGCCGGACTAGTCCGGTTGAGGGGCCGGACTAGTCCGGTCCGCGGACCAGACTCAGACTAGTCCGGATCCGGACTTGTCCGGTTGAGGGGCGGACTAGTCCGGTGAGCGGACCAGCCGTGGACTAGTCTGGACCCGGACTTGTTCGTCCACTGGGGCGGACTAGTCCGGTCCGACTGGGCTGAAAAGCGATGTTTTTGAGTTGCACACACACTATTGGTCCTTATGGATAACAAGCAACACAAACATGACAATTAAAGAAAGAATGTGATAAAAACATGATCAAATCCCAAGAAAAAGTTTTCTCAAACAGATTTTGAAGAGAAATCACGATAGAGAAGAGTTTTTCGAAATGGCTCAAAAATGTGAGGAATGTGGTTTAAGCCACATTCCTAGAATCCAAAATGTTGAGCTCACTTCTTAGCTCACAGAAACGCTTCTCATCAGGAGGCTTGGTGAAAATATCCGCGAGTTGATGTTCCGTCCTCACATGAGAAATCACAATATCTCCCTTCATTGAGTGATCTCGCAAGAAATGGTGTCGAATGTCTATGTGTTTGGTCCTAGAGTGCTCCACCGGATTATGGGCTATCTTGATGGCACTCTCGTTGTCACACAAGAGTGGAATGTTGCGCAAGTTAATCCCATAATCCCTAAGGGTTTGTCGCATCCAAAGAAGTTGTGCACAACAACTTCCGGCTGCAACATATTCCGCTTCGGCGGTGGAGAGAGCAATAGAGTTTTGCTTCTTGGAGGACCAAGACACTAGAGATCGACCCAAGAATTGGCATGTACCCGATGTGCTCTTCCTATCAACTTTGCACCCCGCATAGTCCGCATCGGAATATCCAATGAGGTTAAACTTAGATCCTTTGGGGTACCAAAGTCCTAGGGAAGGTGTGTGTACTAGATATCTCAAGATCCTTTTAACGGCGGTCAAATGACAAGCCTTAGGTGCCGCTTGGAAGCGAGCACACATACACACACTTAGCATGATATCGGTCCTAGATGCACAAAGATAGAGAAGTGAACCAAACATGGACCTATATAACTTTTGATCCACACTTGGACCATCCTCATTTAGGTCTAGGTGTCCATTTGTTCCCATAGGGGTTTTGATGGGCTTTGCCTTATCCATGTCAAACTTCCTTAGAATATCTTGTGTATACTTAGTTTGACTTATGAACGTCCCTTCTTTGAGTTGTTTTACTTGAAATCCTAGAAAGAACTTCAACTCACCCATCATGGACATTTCAAACCTCTCCGTCATTATCTTGGAGAACTCATCACAAAACACCTTATTTGTGGAACCAAATATGATGTCATCCACATATATTTGGCACACAAAAAGGTCTTCGTTGAAGTGCTTTGTGAAAAGGGTATAATCCGCTTTGCCTATCCTAAAACCATTTTCAACTAGAAAGTCTCTTAGGCACTCATACCAAGCTCTAGGAGCTTGCTTGAGTCCATAAAGAGCCTTTCGCAATTTGTAAACATGGTTAGGATAGTCTTGGTCTTCAAACCCTGGAGGTTGCTCTACATAAACTTCTTCCTTGATTGGGCCATTAAGGAATGCACTCTTAACATCCATTTGGTAGAGCTTGAAGTCATGATGAGTAGCAAAGGCTAGTAATATCCGAATTGACTCAAGCCTAGCTACAGGAGCAAATGTCTCATCAAAATCCAATCCTTCAACTTGTGAGTACCCTTTTGCAACAAGTCGTGCCTTGTTCCTAGTTACCACGCCATGCTCATCTTGTTTGTTGCGGAACACCCACTTGGTTCCAACAACATTAGCTTGTGGGCGCTTGACAAGCTCCCAAACGTTGTTCCTTTCAAAGTTATTGAGCTCCTCTTGCATGGCAACTACCCAATCCGGATCTCTTAAGGCATCTTCAACCTTATGGGGTTCCAAGGATGAGACAAAGGATAAATGCTCACAAAAGTTTGCAACACGTGAACGTGTTGTTACTCCTCTTGTGATATCTCCTAGAATGTTGTCAACGGGATGATCCCGTTGAACACTTTGATGAACACGAGGATGCGGTGGTTGAGCTCTTGAATCACTTGCTTCATCTTCTTCACTTTGGTCTCCCCCTTGATCCAAGCCTCCCCCTTGATCTTCATTCCCATTGTCATTTTGGGGAGTATCTAGTGGATCTCCAACTTGTCCAATGGGGGTTTGACCTACTTCATAATGATGATGGTCACTTGGGCTTTGAGATGGTTCTTGTGGGTGAACATCTCCCAGTGCCATTCTCCTTAGAGCTTCTAGTGGAGGTTCCTCTTGATCAAGAGCATGTTGATCAACTTGCTCCACTTGAGAGCCATTGGTTTCATCAAACACCACGTCACGTGCTACTTCAACAATTCCGGAGGATTTGTTGAACACACGGTACGCATGAGTGTTTGAGTCATATCCAAGCAAGAAACCCTCATCGGACTTTGAAGCAAACCTCGAAGTCCTAGGCTTCTTGTTGAGGATATAACACTTGCTACCAAAAACACGAAAGTAAGAAACATTGGGTTTCTTACCAACGAGAAGCTCATAAGGAGTCTTCTTGAGAAGGCGATGAAGGTACAATCGGTTTACGGCGTGGCAAGCGGTGTTAACCGCTTCCACCCAAAACCGGTCCGATGTTTTGTACTCATCTAGCATCGTCCTTGACATCTCAATAAGCGTCCTATTCTTTCTTTCGGCAATTCCATTTTGTTGAGGAGAATAGGGAGCGGAAAACTCATGCTTGATGCCCTCCTCATCTAGGAACTCTTCTACTTGCATGTTCTTGAATTCGGTGCCATTGTCACTCCTTATAGCCTTTATCCTTAAGGTGAACTCATTTTGAGCTCTCCTTAGGAATTTCTTGAGGACACCGGGGGTTTCACTCTTATCATGCAAGAAGAACACCCAAGTATATCTAGAGAAGTCATCAACGATGACTAGACCATACTTGTTCCCACCGATGCTAATGTAAGCAATGGGGCCAAAAAGATCCATATGTAGTAACTCCAAAAGTCTAGTTGTCGTCATGACATTCTTAGAGGGGTGTTGAGCTCCTACTTGCTTTCCCGCTTGGCACGCACCACATGGCCTATCCTTTTCAAATACCACATCCTTTAGGCCACGAACGTGCTCTCCTTTAAGGAGCTTTTGAAGGTTCCTCATTCCAACATGGGCTAGCCTTCTATGCCAAAGCCATCCCATGTTGGCTTTCGCCATTAAGCATGTGTCAAGTTGAGCCTTATCCGTGGTAAAGTCCACAAGATACAGCTTTCCCTTGAGCACTCCCTTAAAGGCTATTGAGTCATTACCCTCTCTCAGAACATTCACACCCTCACTAGAAAAAACACACTTATATCCTTTATCACAAAGCTGTGATATGGATAGGAGATTATAGTCTAGGGAATCAACATGCAAAACATTAGATAAAGTATGCGAAGAGGAGATAGCAATTTTACCGGAGCCAAGGATTTTCCCTTGGCTATTCTCCCCAAAGAAGATTCCTTCACTTGGGTCCTCGTTCTCCTCATACTCTATGAACATGCTCCTCTCTCCGGTCATGTGGTTGGTAGATCCGCTATCCAACACCCATTTCGATCCACCGGAGGAGTAAGCCTACAAAACAAGTTTATGCCTTCCTTTTAGGTACCCAAGCGGAGTTGGGTCCTTTCACGTTAGTAGTTAGGCATTTGGGCACCCACACGCAAGGGTTGGGGCTCTTGCGGAGTGGCCCAACATATCTAGCAAACACTTTGCCGTATTTGTTCCTCTTTAGCACATAAGATGCATCAAAATCATGGAATAGAGGATGCGATTCAGATTTAGGCAATTTGTTGCTAGAGGGTGAGTTCTTTTCGATTTTAGTTGGGGATGAACTCCCCTTAACAAAGACAGTCATGTCTTTGCCATACTTGGAGGTTTTGGCGTTATGCCTTCCACCTTTAGTATAGCCAATACCATCCTTGACATGGGGAGGTCTTGTGTTGGTGTATGCACTTCGTGCATACGCCACCTTCTCCTTGTCAAAGATGGCACCCTTAGGTGCTTGCTTGCCTTGTGCTGAGTTGAGTTCATCCTTAAGCTTAAGGATTAAGTTAGAGCACTTGCAAGGCGGAGTTGCATTGGATGAGGCCTTTGAGAAGGTTGAGCTCTTAGAGGAAGAGGCTACATTGTTCTTGAGAGACTCAACTTGAGTCTCAAGGATTTTGTTAACTTTTGACAGGTTCCCAAGTTCATCCTTGAGCTCAATTGTTTTCTCCTCAAGACTTGAACACGTTTTCTTACTTAGAGCAAGTTTTTGTTCCAATGCCTTGATCTTCTCTCTTTCGAGCTCAAGGAGTTCATAAAGCTCTCGACATCTCTCCATCTCAAGGATGAGCATGTCCTCTTGTCTATTGATGAGATCCTCCTTCTCAAAGATCTCATCCATAAGCAATTTCATCCTTCGCAAGGTGCTTTTGCTTATGTCCTTAAACATGTGTTCATTCTCACTAGCACTATCAAATTCATCTTGCGAGGAAGTTGTGGAGGAGGGATGAGATGTTACCTTTCTCCTTCCCTCCCTTGCCATAAGGCAATTAGGTTTGTAGTCGTCATTGAGGTTGGGGAAGAGCTTGCTTCCCTTGGAGCTCCTCCCGATGGCTATGGTAGCCATCTTCTCCTCTTCTTCTTCGGAGGAGGACTCATCGTTAGAGTCCCACTCCTTCCCCAAGTGAGCTTGTCCGGAGGGCCTCTTCTTCTTGAAGAATTTCTTATCTTGAGGCTTGCCCTCCTTCTTCTTCTTCGCTTCTTCATGTGGGCAATCAGCGATGAAGTGCCCATACTCGCCACAATTGTAGCAAGACCTTTTTGATTTGGGCCTTGCTCTTTCCTTCCCTTTGCCCTCATGGTTGTATCCACCTTTCTTCCTCCTCATCATTCTCCTGAATTTGTTGATGAAGAAGGCCTCTTCCTCATCGGTGTCGAGGCTCTCCTCATCACTTTCCTCTTGCTCCTTTGAAGAGGGTGTTGCCTTGAGTGCAACGTTCTTCATCTTGGAGGCGGTGAACTTCTGAAGGTCGTTGTAGAAGAGCGCCTCCTTCTCCATGATCTCGTGGTTGATGATCCTACCAAGGACCTCCTCCGGGGTCATTTGAGTGAACCCCGGGCTTTCTCGAATCATGGAGCAAAGAGCGACGTTCCTAGGCATGAATGCCCGGATCATCCTCTTCACAACCTCGTGGTCGGTCCACTTGGTGCAGCCATATGATCGGCTCTTGTTGATAAGTATCTTCAACCGGTTGTACATGTCTTGGGGGGATTCACCATCCAAGATGGCGAATCTCCCAAGCTCTCCTTCGATGAGCTCGATCTTGGCCTCCTTGACCACCCGATTTCCTTCATGCACCGTCTTGAGGGTGTTCCATATGTCTTTGGCCACCTCAAGGCCATCGACGCGGTTGAACTCATCTCTTGAGAGAGATGAGATAATCACACCCGCAGCTTGAGCATTGCGGTGGATGAGGATGGCTTTTTCTTGAGTGATGTTGTCCTCATCCTTCGGAATCTCCACCCCGGTCATGACAATTTGCCACAACGCCGGGTTGAGTGACACGAGGTGGATCTTCATATTATGTTTCCACATCCCGTAATCAGTTCCATCGAATTGGGGAGGTTTCCCCAATGGGATGGAGAGGTAGTGGTTGTTGGCGGCAAGGCGTTCATAATTGAACCCTTGTCGGTTGTAGTTGACTCCGCCACTACCACTTGATTGGTTCGACGGATCGATCTTGGAGATGTTTAGCTTCTCCCGAAGCTTCGTCTTGAGTTGGCGAGTCTCCTCATCGTCCGTTGGCTTATCTTGATAGGCCAGCGTCTCCTCACGGGTTGCCTCGTAGTTGCTGCTCGATGCGTCGTCATTCACCACTCCGGCCATCTCTCCGAGTTGTTAGACTCTTTGTGGAGAGTCCTGCTCTGATACCAATTGAAAGTTGCCTAGAGGGGGGGGGGGTGAATAGGCTAATCGACCTGCAAATGTCTTAATAAAACGAGATTAAATCACAAGGGGCGGACTAGTCCGGTCTGGGGGCGGACTAGTCCGGTCAGCCTGCGTGAAGAACCCTAAAAAGTGTTTCTAGCAAGTTTTAAGGGGATTTTCTCGAGGCTACAAGTGAGGATATGTTTAAGACAAGTTTAGAAACTATCAACACAAGAGTGAGTCAAGTTTTAACAAGATTAAGCAATGTGAGGCACAAGACAAGACTAGCAACCCTAGAGCTAAGTATGCGATAAACAAAATGCGAAGAACACGGAGACACAAGGCTTTTATCCCGAGGTTCGATTCCACACAAGAATCTACGTCCCCGTTGAGGAGTCCACAAAGGACCGGGTTCACCAACCCTTCCCTCACCAAGTTTACCTCACGGGCCTAACTTGGTTCTCCACTATCTCAAAGTGCGAATACAAGATTCGTTGGGGCTTCTCACAATCTGAGGCTCCCACACCACAAAGATGATCAACAACACAAAACACACTCAACACACAGCTCACAAAGACTCAATGAGTGCAAGAGATCAAACCGGGAGCACAAGCGCGATGTTCTTCCTCTTCTCCACCTCACTAAACCCTAATCCACTCAAGAATTAGTTTTAGAGGGAAAGTTGGCAAGAAAGAGGCTTAAGAGTGCTCCAAGTTGGCTGTGGCGGCGCTAGGGTTCAAGTCTGTTCAAGAGTTGGTTCAAAAGAACCCAGCGGACCTCTATTTATAGAGGTCCCAAGCCCATACTGCTGACTTCAGCAGAAGGGCGGACTAGTCCGGCCTCAGGCCCGGACTAGTCCGGCCTAGGGGACCACTGACCTCTTGTCAGGCCCCGACAGCTGACACGCTATCGTCACACTACCCGCCAAACTTCAAATTCAAACGGTCACTTCAACAACGGACTAGTCCGGTCACCACCGGACTAGTCCGATCTCACAGAGAGCCTTTTGCTCCGTGTGAAAACGGACTAGTCTGAGGACCACGGACTAGTCCGGCCCCAAGGGCGGACTAGTCCGGTCCTCCCAGACTTTGTCACAGAAGCACCTTCAACTCGCCTACCCGGACTAGTCCGGCCCCGCGGGCGGACTAGTCCGTTCTCACTCAGGACCTCTTGGTCCGGACTCAAACGGACAAGTCCGTGGTTTTGAGACTTAGTCTCCAAAACCCACTCACTGCTACCCGGACTAGTCCGGCCACGAACGGACTAGTCCGATCTCAGTCAGACCCTTCTGGTCCGGCCGAATACGGACTTGGCCGGCCAGGGGCGGACTAGTCCGGCCACCTGCACGGACTAGTCCGGCCCTACTGCCAGACTGCTTATCCACTCTTTTCTCTCAAGGGGTTTGACCTCTAAACAACTTTGAGCTCCCAAAATTGATCTCAATGCACTTTACACACGCACCCTCCTATTTCTACGGCTAGTCTAACTCAACACGCTAGAAACCCTAGTTTCTACGCTTCGAGTTGACTCCGTTTCCTTCCTTTTCCTTTTTGAGGGTTTGCGTCTCCGATCGAGTCCACACCTGTGCTAAGATCACTTGATCTCATTAGCGACTTAATTGTCGTCATCAATCATCCAAAACCCACGGGGAACCTAGATGCACTTTCAGGTAACTTTTCTAAATGTCTATAAATAGGTGATCCACAATTCCATAATAGCTATCTAAGAACCCTAGCGCCGCCACTGCATCCAAGAGCACAAAAACACTCCTCTCCACATTATAAGGTCCTAAGAGTCAAATCTTTTGGAGTTGGCAATTGGGAAAGGGAGAGTGACAATATTATCGACTTTGAGCTCTTGGGTTTCATTTCTCACACACTTCTGCTGATTATTGTGTAATTATTTGAGTGTGTTGATCTCTATTTTCGTCTGTAATCTTGTGGGAGCCCTCAATGTGTGAGGTTGACCCACCAACTTGGTGATTACCCACAATAGTGGAATCAAGTCAGCCTTTTGTGGTGACTTGACGAGGGAAAAGGGTTTGAAGAGACCTGACACTGTGTGGGCTTCCTCAACGAGGAGTAGATCTCTTTGGTGAGATCGAACCTCGGTAAAAATCGCTTGTCTCGTGTGCTCTTGATCCATACTTTTTATTATCATCACTATCTAGGGCATAGACTTGATCATACTTACACTTTGTGTTAATCTTTTATTCCACGTGCAAATCATTCATCATTAACACTTGCTAGAGTCGTTAGTACCTTCTGCTGTTAGAGATTCAAAGGAAACATATAATAGGTCTCAATTTTAAAGATGTGGTTATACACATCGGACTAGTCCTTACTCATAACGGACTAGTCCGGCCTTCCTGGTTTTAACAGTTTTGCTGGGTGTTTCAGGGAAAATTTCAAAAAGCCTATTCACCCCCCTCTAGGCCACATTCACTTATGACCTCGCATTGGTGATACTTTGAGATATACAAAGTCTCCCATTTCAAAGACTAAGTTTCTTCGCCTATTATCCACATAGCCTTTTTGTCTTGATTGAGGAGCCCTTAAATTCTCGCAGATTGTCTGAACTTGCTTTTCAACTACTTGCAATGCATCAGGTCCAAATACTTGGTTCCCTCCTATCTCATTCCAAAACAAGGGTGTCCTACACTTCCTTCCATATAATGTTTCACATGGAGACATCTTCAAACTTGCTTGGTAACTATTATTGTAGGAAAATTCAGCATATGGCAAGCTTTTGTCCCAGCTGTGTCCTTGCTTCAAGGCACAAGCTCTCAACATATGTTCCAATATTCTATGTCCTCTCAGTTTATCCATCAGTTTGTGGATGATATGCTGAGCTGAAATTTAACCTTGTACCCATAGCTTCATGTTGTTTCTCCCAGAACCTAGAGGTGAATTGAGGTTTCTTTGGAACTCCATGTCGACATACGATATTCTCCATATACAGTTCTACTAGCTTTGTGGTGGTGTAGGTTGTACTGACGGGAATGAAATGAGCTAATTTCGTCAATCGATCCACAATAACCCATATTGAGTCATACCCAGACTGGGTTCGAGGTAATCCAACTATGAAGTTCATACTGTTTTCTTCCCACTTCCACTTCGGAATCTTCAATGGCTACAATAATCCAGCTGGCCTTTGGTGTTCAGCCTTCACTTGTTCACACACATCACATAATGCAACATATGTGGCTATGTCCTTTTTCATCCTATCCCACCAATAGCAAGTTTCAAGTCCTTATACATCTTCGTATAGTCGGGATGAATTGAGTAAGGCGAGTCATGTGCCTCCTTTGGTATCGTCTCATGGATTTTCTTTACATTAGGCACAACAATTCTTTTCCAAAGCCATAGAGTGTCATGATCATCTTCATCAAACCTCCATTCTGTCACTTTTTGGATCCTTTCCTTGATTTCCTGGATTTCCTCATCTTTTGCTTGACCATCTCGAATTCCTTGTTCCAAAGTTGGATTTAACTCCATTATCCCCATCTCTTTCACAAATCCAAGATTCAACCGTTCAAACTCCTTGCATAGCTCGGATGGTAATTCTCGAATGTGTGTTGGTGGCTTACTCCTTTCCTACTCAAGGCATCGGCCACTACATTAGCCTTCCCCAGATGATAGTTTATTCCCACATCATAATCCTTGATGAGCTCCAACCATCTTTGTTGCCTCAAATTCAGGTCCATTTGTGTGGAAAATGTACTTGAGACTCTTGTGATCCGTATAAATTTCACACCTATGACCAAGAATGTAATGTCTCCATATCTCAAGGCATGCACTACAGCAGCATGTTTAAGATCATGCGTAGGATAATTGTGCTCATGTCTCTTCAATTGCATCGATGCATAGGCTACCAGTTGACCTTCTTGCATGAACACACATCCAAGCCCTTGCCTTGAAGCATCACAACAAATATCAAAACTTTTGCTCACATCTGGCAATATCAACACAGGTGCAGTAGTTAACCTCTTCTTTAGCTCCTCAAAATTGTCTTGACAAGCTTGAGTCCATTGGAAGGCCTTTCCCTTCATTAATAATTTTGTAATGGGCTTGGCTATTGTGAGACCTATGTGTGCTGAGTACATTGGCTTTGACAATAAAAGTTTTGAATGCTGCCATAACATCTTTTTAGCAAGGTCCGACTTTCTTTGTCTAGATCCGACATGTTTTTGGGTAGCTCCGTGGAGTTTGTCTTTAGCTCTGACATGTCTTTGATAGCTCTGGCATGTCTTTGATAGCTCCGGCATGTCTTTTTTAAGCTCCGATATGTTCTGCTAGGTCCGACTTATGTTGGTTAGCTCTGACATTTTTTTCTAGCTCCGACTTTTGGGATGACTAGTTCCGAGTAGTTTTGGTAAGCTCCGGCGCTAGGTTGTACTAGCTTTGGTAAGCTCCGGCGCTAGGTTGTACTAGCTTTGGTAAGCTCCGGCTCAAGCTCCGGTTAGCTTTGGCTAGGTTCGGAGCTTGAACACAATGTTCCTGTTTTTATCTTGCAATGTTTCGAACTTGCTTTATATTCTTAGAAAGATTGCTTAGTATTATTTTACTATGTTTTTGGTGCGTTTTGGTTGATATGGCTGATATCGTTTTGCTATGCTTTGCAACATGCTTATGTGAGGTGCTCACGTAAGGTGTTTTGTTTGGAACTGACTTGAGTCAAGTCGAGGACATGGGCTCGTACGGATTGGTTGTTTGTTCATGTGCAGGTGTTGCTTGAGTTCAAGTCATGGCTGGTGACAAGATCCTTTGGACTAGTCTCAGGGAGGAGATGAGGTTCCAACAACCAAATTAAGGAGGAATTGTGATTGAGCGGGTCAGGAGGTCTTGTAGGATGATTGAATCAAGGGCAGTGCATATGAAGGTTACTGGACGTCAAAGGAAGGTGTTTGCACGTATGCATGCGGTGCATGACGTGGCAACATGATTCCGAAGATGGTTTATGGGTGGGAAGATCTGGTTGGAAGGATCAGATCGTATCGGTTGATGACATTGGCTGCGGCGGAGTCGGTTATGGCTCGGTATGGAAAATATCGAGTTGGTTATGATAGGATTTCGTGTGGGTCACGAATTTGAGTTGTTTTAGGAATGTGGGATACATTCCTAAGGTGTTTGGAAGTCTTAAGATTGCTTCTATTTATGTATAGAAGAGTCCTAAGCAGTTATGAAAAGTTTTGATTCGTGAACGGAGTAGGATTAGGGTCCTGATTTGAGTTGAGTTGGCTTTCGAGCTGGTTATATAAGCAAGGGAGGCCAGAGCTCGTGGTGCACGACTTTGGGGCTGTTCCTCTTGTGTTCTATTGAATAAAATTCGTAGTTTGAAGGAACTTTTATGCCTTGTTCGTCCGACTTGTTCCAGACAAGTTTTACTCGTCGAGTTTCTGGACAGCACTACCTTTCATCGGTGGTTTTATCATAACTCGAGTTTTACAGATCCAATTGACGTGTCTTTTTGGGTTATCTTCAAAACTTGATTATCTATCATCTGTCAAAATTTCACGGTCATTGAATCTGTGGTTTCTGATCTACACGAGTTTCTTTGAAGCATTCCAGAACTGTTTTTCTCGGGTAGGACAGATTGACCTTTGTTCGATCTTTCGATCATAACTTGAGTTTCTCTCGACGGATTTTAGTGATTCTTCTTTTGTTTTCTTCATGAATTGATTCTCTTTGATATATATCACTTTTGTCACGGTGAAACACGTTTAGATTAGTTTCACACTCGATTTCTCTAATAGATCATTTTTCTGCCGAAGGGGTTGGGATTTAATTGTTTCCGCTGCGTAAGATTTTTAAATCTACCATAAACCCCCCCCCCTCTGGTAGCTTTTCAAGTGCTCTTCGATCCTACAATTGGTATCAGAGCCACGGTGCTCTAATCATTGTGATTTGCACGTGTTTTGACTAATCGTCATGGAGAAATACTCCGCCAAACCTTGTGTGTTTGCTGGTATTGATTTTCAGGTTTGGAAGGCACGCATGGAGGCTTTCATCCAGGCGCAAGGCTTCGCAATATGGGATAAGGTGTACAAGCATTATGAAGTGCCACCTAACGATCAAGTTACGGCTACAAACCTACGGGACATCGACAACAACAACAAATCCCGAAACTTGATCATCCAAGGACTCACTCAGAGCGACTTAGACCGCGTTGCACATCTCCGATCGGCATACGATGTATGGAGAGCACTTTGTGACTATCATGAAGGATCCAACACGATCAAGGAGGTAAGGCAAGACATGTTCAAGAAAGAATACATGCACTTCGAGATGCAACCCGGTGAGTCCATCGATGATCTCTTTGCTCGCTTTAACAAAATTCTCAGTAACTTGCGTAGTGTCAACGTTAATTTTTCTGATGCTGAAAACGCTAGGCAACTTCTTAGTGCATTAGACGTGTCAATCTGGAAGATGAAAGTTACATCTATTCGTGAATCTACTGTCATGAGTACACTTACTTTAGATGTGTTTTACTCTAAACTCAAAACTCATGAAATTGACATCTTATCACGTAAGAACCCGAATAAGTCTATTGCATTTGTCTCACAATGTGATATGCCTAGCTCCAGCCAATCATCATCTTGCAACACTCTTGCTTTGTTGTCCTCACTATCCCTGGAGCGGATCAAGGAATTTTCAGAGCAGGAGCTAGCACTTCCCTCTACTAGGTTCTCAAAAGCATTGCAAAATGTGAGAACTAGAAGGAGAGGAAGCTCCGGACCTCAACGATGCTTCGAATGTGGTAAGACAGGACACCTTCGTACAGAATGCCCTAACCTTTCAGGTTCTACTTCCCGAGAAGAAAAACAATCAAGGACGAAGCACTCCTCAACAAATGATAAGAAGAAGAAGAAGAAGGGATTTACAGGTCGCCAATTGGTGAACAGTTTTAACTCTGCACTCCAGGAACTTGGCTCAAGCGACATGGACATTGGAAGTGACGAAGATAAAAATGATTTTGCCAACTTATGCTTCATGGCAGGCAAAACAAGATCAAGATCAAGTCAGGAGGATGCAGAACACAACAGTGACGACGATGAGGTTACATGCTTGAGGAAGGAGAACATTTGAACTGTGGATTCAGGTTGCTCACGCCACATGAACGGTAACAAAGATTGGTTCTCCTCCCTCTCTTTTGTGTCACGCGTAGAGAATGTTACTTTTGCCGATAATTCTTCAACTCCTATAATTGCTAAGGGTTCGGTTAGAGTAAATGATCACTACACTTTGAAGGATGTGGCACTTGTCAAAAATTTGAAATACAACTTGCTTTCTGTTTCACAATTGCTAGATGAAAATCTGGAAATTATTTCAATAAAAACGGCTGCAAAGTTGTAGGTTCAAATAGTGAGCTTATTTTTATCATGTCTCGGTTTGGAGGAGTTTTTAAAGCTGATTTTGATATGTCTTCCTCTAAGCATAGGTGTCTAGTTGCTAACGATTCAAAGGACTTATATTTTTGGCATCGTAGACTTGGTCATGTGGGCTTTGATCACCTAATGTGTGTTAGTTCTATTGATCGCATACGTGGGCTGCCTAAGCTTAAAGGGGACAAAGAAATTGTGTGCTCTTCTTGTAGACATGCTAAGATGGTTGCAGGTTCACATACTCCTCTCACAATGATCATGGAAACTGAACCGGGTCAACTTTTGCACCTTGACACCATAGGACCTTCACGTGTTCAATCCTTCGGAGGTAAATGGTATGTTCTTGTTATTGTTGATGATTATTCTAGATACTCTTGGGTTTACTTTATGGCATCTAAGAATGAAGCTTTTAGTCACTTTAGAACTTTGTTTCTTAGATTATCAATTGATCACCCAGGATCTTTAAAAGCAATTAGAAGTGATAACAAAACTGAATTTAAAAATCAATCTTTTGACCACTTTTGTGCTGAAAATGGAATAGATCATAAATTTTCTTCACCATATGTACCTCAACAAAACGGTGTTGTAGAAAGAAAGAACAGAACCTTAGTTGAGATGGCTAGGACTATGCTTGATGAATATCAAACTCATAGAAAATTTTGGGCTGATGCGATTGCAACCTCTTGTTATGTCTCAAATCATGTTTTCTTGCGCGCTAAGCTAGGTAAAACACCATATGAGCTCCGGTTTGAACATAGGCCTAGTGTTACGCACTTTCGGGTCTTTGGTTGCAAATGCTTTGTTAAGAAAAATGGTAATCATTGATAAATTTGAACCTAGATCCATTGATGGCATGTTTCTTGGTTATTGTCGGTACCCTGTGTACCGAATACCCCTTGGGACTGCAAAAAGACCTAAGGAACTTCACCTGTCTGAGTTGAAGACCTTCGAAGGCCCCATGTGTCATACGGGACTAGACCTGCCTCCCTTCTATGGTTAGTCCTGGTGCTGCCACGTGTATACTGCAACCGGATCTACGTCCCACACATGGGAAAGCTCCGGGCTAAATACCTGCACGGCACCCCTGGACCTAACCCCCGACAGAGGGAAGCTCCGGTACTGACACGTGTACAACAGCACCGGACCTACCCGTCCCAAACGGTAAGCTTTGGAGCTTCCACGCGTCCAACCGCCGGACCTTCAACTTCAACAAGCAGACTGGTGGACCCCCAACGGCTCAGACCTTCAAGGGGCTATTAAAGACTTCAAGACCCGATTAAGTGTCATTAATACCATCTTAATGACACACGATCGTAGGGCCCTTAATACCAGTAACGGCACTGTCAAGGCACGTTACCATACTATTAAGGGTAATTAAGCTCATTAATTGTGTATTAAACATCAATAACCACCAAGGCCACATGTCAGACCAGGCTAACGATGTAATGACCAGTCCTTGTACTATAAAAGGACTGGTTGAGCGATACACAGGGAGACTCTTCCATACTCGGCTCTGACACACGCTCACAAGTGGTCAGACGCTCAATACAACAACTACACACCCCGTGGAGTAGGGTATTACGCTTAGGTGGCCCAAACCACGTAAATCCTCGTGTCAACTTGCCATCGTGTTCTGAATTAATGCGGGCCCACAACCGAACTATAAACTCCACGGGCTGCCAACGGTAGTACCGGGAGGATTGCCGGAACCAAACTCTGACAGTTGGCGCTCCAGGAAGTGGTAGGGCCCGAGATTCAAACATGGTGAACTCTGCTGCTGGATCGTCCAACGGCAACCCTGCTGCGCAACCTGCTGGAGGCAATCCCTCCAATATGCAGTAGCCAGCAGGTGCTGTGGCTCCAGCAGGGGTCATGCCATCGCCGCCGCCGTCCGCACCAGCGAATCAAGCTGGACAGAGAGATGGGGCGTCTGCGTCGGTCATGGCATCGGCGAACAACAACCCTGAA
Organism: Tuctoria greenei; assembly: GCA_036927565.1. Lineage (NCBI taxonomy): Eukaryota > Viridiplantae > Streptophyta > Magnoliopsida > Poales > Poaceae > Tuctoria > Tuctoria greenei. The sequence goes on from JAYESD010000033.1 coordinate 248,588, forward strand.
CACGCACTCCATGTCGTGCGTGGTCTTCTCCAACGTCCACCACCTCTAGGATCATCCCAAGGTGCAATGGAGCAGTGGATGACTGATGTGGAACATTTGGTTGCAGCAGTAGTCGATCGCATCAGCAACCAAGGTCCTCCCCCCTCGGGGCGGGCCTCATCGCAGCATCGGACCGTGTCGGTTAGACTTGGTCCGCACGCTTCACAACACAAGAGGCATGCAACATCTCAACAGGTGACGTCGCTGCCTTCCTGGGCGCGACTCACCCATACGGTAACCAGGATTTTGACTCACGACCTCCGGGCGGAGCTTGATCGCCATTACCGTCAACAGGACAGTCGCATCCATATCGAGCGTGCTCGCGAGAGGCGAGAGGCTCGGGAGAGTCCTGCTCCCGAGGGAGTAGGAGGAGGCTGTTCTGCCCTGGCCATGCACCTACGCATGGTCAGATGGCCGCAGAAGTTTCGGCCTCACCTGCCGGAGAAATTTGACAGGATTGTCAATCCCGCTGAGTTTCTCCAAATCTACTCCACCGCAATCCTTGCAGCTGGAGGCAGTGAGGCTGTAATGGCCAATTATTTACCCGTGGCCTTGACTGGGACCGCACGGTCCTGGTTCATGAGCCTTCCGCCCGACTCCATCAACAGTTGGGCGGAACTATGCCAACAGTTCACCGGCGATTTCGGGAGTTCATACACCCGACCAGGCACCAAACTGGACCTTTTTGCTGTCAAGCAGAAGGGGGAGAGTCCCTGCGATCCTTCATCCAGAGGTTCTCCCAGGTACAAAACACCATACCTTCTATCTCAAGCGCTTCTGTTATTGTGGCATTTAGACAGGGCGTACGAGATAAGAAGGTGCTGGAGAAGCTGGCGACCAAGGAAGTCACCAGCGTCACGAAACTCTTCAGCTTGGCAGACATGTGCGCCAAAGCCGTGGAGGGCCATGAAATGCACTCCCAACTACCACGGAGGACAACAAAAAGTCCTCCAAGAGAGAAGCCACTACCTCGAGGAGTGGTAAGAAGAAGAAAAAGTCCAACGACAAGAAAAATCCGTCGGCCGGCACACCTACTGCTGCAGCTGCTACAGCTCTGGGTGGTCGGGGGCCACGCCCCGAGAAACGACCTCGGCCGTCATCTGAAGACGGAGGAAAATCCAAGATGTGGTGTCCTATACACAAGATGAACAGCCACAACCTGGAAGGCTGCCGAGAGGTCCGGAACCTTGCCGAGCGCTACAACAAGCGCTGGGAAGAAGTTCCTTTCCGTCAAAGGGAAGGAAATCAAAAAGTCGTTGATGCTTCGGCTGAGGAGGAGTTAGGCTTTCAGGACCCTAAAAAGGTCTTGAAGGCTGTTTACACTTCCGTCGACGACGACTCTGACTTCTCCGACAACGAGCGTCGGAAGACCATGAACACCATATTTGGTGGTTCGTGGGACATCAGCTCTCGCCGTGTCCTCAAGACCATGCGGCAGGACATGGCCTCAGTAGCTCCCACCGCCAGGGCGGAGCCGCACTAGAAGTGGATGGACACTGTCATCACTTTCGATGCTTCACACTGCCCTCTGAACATGATCGGAGTTGGCCAACTCCCATTGTTGGTATCTCCAACCATCAAAAACATCCAGCTCCACCATTTGATGGTGGATAGAGGTTCGGGGCTGAACCTCATAAGCTTTGAAGCTTTCGTCAAGCTTCAGCTCCGACCTTCTGATCTTCGCCCCTCCCGACCTTTCTCCGGAGTAGGTCCGGGGGCAATAACTCCACTCGGTGCCATTACTCTCCCGGTGACCTTCGGGACTCGGGAGAATTACCGCACTAATAAGTTGGTCTTCGACGTGGCGCAGATCAACTTACCATTCAACGCCATCTTGGGCAGGCCAACCTTGTACAAGTTCATGGTTGCTGCTCATTATGGCTACTTGGTGTTGAAGATGCCAACACCAGCAGGTGTTCTCCGGATCAGTGGAGATCGCACCGCCAGAGTGACTGCTCTGGAAGAACTCCATGCGCTTGCTACAACACAGGAGGAAGAATCCAGAAAGGAGCAAGCTCCGAAACCCTCGAGCATTCGTCATCGAGGCTCAACCTCTGCACCTCGCGTGCAACCAAGCAGCGACACCGACATTCCCGTCAAAGTCGTCCAAATCAGTTTTGTTGCTGCTCAGACCACCCGTATATCAAGAGGTATGAATGACAAATAGGAACTCACGCTCATCACTTTCCTCTGGTCTAATGTCGATGTGTTTGCCTGGCAACTGTCACAAATGTCTGGGATCCCTAGGGAAGGGATCAAGCACAATCTGAAGATTTATCCCGACGCTCGGCCTGTACATTAGAAGCCTCGGAAGCAATCAGTAGAGCGACAAAACTTCATACGTCAAGAAGTGAAGAAGTTGCTCGAAGCTGGATTCATCCGAGAAGTCTTCCACCCAAAATGGCTGGCAAACCCAGTCGTTGTACCCAAGGTCGGCGGGAAGCTTCAGATGTGTATCGACTACACTACACTGAATAAGGCATGTCCAAAAGATCCATTCCCACTACCTAGAATAGACCAGATAGTGGATTGCACCTCCGGGTGTGAATTACTGTGTTTCCTAGATGCATATTCTAGGTACCATCAAATGAGATTGTCTAGGGAAGATGAAGAGCATACTTCCTTCATCACAGTAGATGGATTATACTGTTACACTGCCATGCCATTCGGTCTCAAAAATGCTGCTTCAACGTTTGTACGAGCTATGTACAAAACTTTTGCAGAGCTTATTAGAGATGTAGTGCAAGTGTACGTCGATGACATCGTCGTCAAGATCAAGAATAAGGAGTCATTCCTTGACACCTTGCAAGCTGTCTTCGACAAGTTGCAAGTCTCACGCACGAAGCTGAACCTGGACAAGTGTGTCTTCGGGGTTAGCTCCAAAAAGCTTCTTGGATTCTTGGTGAACCACCGAGGAATAGAAGCAAATCCGATGAAGATTAAAGCTATTGAAGACATGGGACCACCAACTCACATCAAGGATGTTCAGAAGCTTACTTGATGTCTAGCTGCCTCAGCCAGTTCATCTCAAGACTGGCGGAACGGGCGCTACCCTTCTTCAAGTTATTGAGGAAGTCCGGACCATTTCAATGGTCTGAAGAAGCAGAAAAGGCATTCCAGGAGCTGAAGCAGCTCCTCACCACTCTACCAACCTTGGTAGCTCCGAATCCTGGTGAGCCACTTCTGCTTTACATTTCGGCAACTCACAAAGTTGTTAGCATGGTCTTGGTTGCGGAAAGACCAGAACCATCTCCAGTTCAGGAATCCAGACCCCTTCGGGAGGGTCCGGAGCTACCTGAAGACAAGTTTGGGTCCTAGCTCCCAGACCCGGATCCTCAAGGCAAGATGCCAAAGGAACCACCTCCTTCAAGTGGGGGAGTCACTATTACTGAATAAGAAGATTTGGACCCCTCCGGAAAGGTCCGTATCACTTCATAAGAAGCTCTGGGTTCCTCCAGCAGGAACCCAGAGGTCCCCGAACAAGGTCCGGATCCCTCCGGGAGGGTTCACGTTGATGAGGAGGAAGCTCCGGGCCCCTTCGGGAGGGCCCGGACAGTCCAAGACCCAGTGTACTTCATCAGCAAAGTACTCCATGATGCCAAGACTTGGTACCTAGAGGTGCATAAGCTACTTTACGCAGTTCTTATTGCTTCTAGGAAGCTCCGACACTACTTCCAAGATCACAAGATTTCAGTGGTAACTTCTTATCCACTGCGTGCAATCTTGCATCACCCCAACTCTACTTGGAACATTGCAAAGTGGGCAGCGGAATTGGCTGAGTTCGACCTTGAATTCGTCCCAAGACAAGCGGTCAAGAGTCAAGCATTGGCGGACTTTGTGGCGGAATGGACCCCCTCTCCATCAAATCCTGGGGGCCCTAGTGAGCAGAAGCTGGAACCCAAGGTTCTGGTTTTCACTAAGCCTCACTGGACTCTGTACTTTGACAGCTTCGTGCAGAAGCAGGGGGCTGGAGCTGGAGTCCTTCTCCTCGCTCTGACCGGGGAGAAGGTCAAATACATGGTTCACCTTGACTTCAAGGCGACCAACAACATGGCAGATCATGAAGCACTAATCTATGGGCTCAAGGTTGCACTATCATATGGTGTCAAGCAGCTGTTGGTAAAGGGTGACTCGCAGCTCATCATAAAACAAGTCAAAGGTGAATGCTGCTGCAACAACCCTCAACTAGCTGCATACCTACTTCAGGTCTAGAAGCTTCAGAAGGACTTCGACGTCATGGATCTTTGCCATGTCCAGCGTCTCAACAACGCCGAAGCTGACGAACTCTCGGCGAAAGCTTCAACCGGAGCTCCGGCTCCCGATGGAACCTTCGTCTGGAGATTGTCAAGGCCAACAGCTCAGCCTGCCGTACTGAGCGAAGGCGGCGAGACTAGCACCTCAAAGCTGGCGGTCCCGATGGCCCTGTTAGCATGGCGTCCATCAAGGGTCGTAGGTGCTGCAGGAAGCTCCGAGCAACCCAGCACGCAAGACTCAAATTCTCAAGTTAGCTCCGATGCATGGATCTCGGAGATCCGTAGCTACTTGAAAGACAATTTCCTTCCTGAAGATAATGTATCCACTGACCGGATAGTCAGATTGGCTAAAAGATACACACTGGTAGAAGGGGATCTCTACCGGCGTGGTGCCAACGACGTCCTAATGCGGTGCATTACAAGGGAAGAAGGCTGCGAGCTCCTCGCAGAAATCCATGGTGGCGAGTGTGGAAACCACGCGTCTTCCCGCACACTGGTCAGTAAAGCCTTCTGGCATGGTTTTTACTGGCCTACAACACTCCAGGATGCAATTGAGCTAGTGAAGAAATGCAAAGCATGCCAGTTCCATGCAAAACAAATTCACACACCATCTCAACCTCTAAAAATGATACCTCCTACATGGCCATTCGCTGTGTGGGGGATGGATATCTTGGGACCTTTCCCAAGAGCCATCAGAGGTTACAAGTTCCTGTACGATGCCACCGACAAGTTCACCAAGTGGCCAAAAGGAACTCCAGTTGTGACAATAAACAAACAATCAACTATCAACTTCTTGGAGTCTGTCGTATGCAGATTTGGAGTCTCAAATAAGATCATAACTAATAACGGGATCCAATTCACAAGCTCTGCATTCCAAGGATATTGCGAAGACCTCAGCAATCAAGTCAGCTACGCTTCTGTAGCTCACCTGGCAAGCAATGGCCAAGCTAAGAGAGCAAATGCAGAAATCCTAAAAGTTCTCAAGACGCGCACATATGAGTGCCTGAAAAAACATGTAGCCAACTGGATTAAAGAGCTTCTGCCCACACTGTGGGCCAATAGGACAACTTCAAACCGGTCAACTGGAGAGACACCCTTCTTCCTGGTGTACGCAGCTGAAGTAGTCCTTCCTCCGGAAATCACCTTGGGGTCGCTCCGGGTTTGGACCTTCAACGATGCCACACATGACCAGCTCCGGCGTGAAGACCTTGACCTCCTTGAAGAGGGAAGGTGCCGAGCAGCTGTTCGGAATGCCTGATACCGCCAAGCTCTTCGGCGCTATCACCAAAGGCATGTTCACAGCCGATAGCTTGAGGAAGGCGATCTGGTGCTACGGAGAATACAAACTAGAGAAGGGTTAAACAAACTCTCCCCCAGCTAGGAAGGACCCTTCCGAGTGATCAAAGTATCCCGCCCCGGATGCGTTCGCTTGGCAACCGAGGATGGGACACCTCTCCCTAATCCTTGGAACATTGAGCACCTCCGTAAGTTTTACGCTTAATATCACGGAGGTGAGTCTGTAGTTACATGTGATGTATGTTATAGAGTCATTGTACAGAGTCGGGTAGCTCCTTCGGGAGAACAGCCGGACCTATCCCGGAAGGTTCGCAAAGTTCAGACAACACTTGTCACAGTCTCAGAACTAAAAGTGTAGCTAGCTACCTTGGGTCAAACGAGAAACGCAACACACTTAGTCTGGTTTCGTACCCTAAGAGTGTACTTGTTTCTCCTGTACCCCGGACCTATAATGAAAGACATCATTATGTGAAAACAGACTCCACGTGTATTTATTTTGTACAGGCTCAATATTTTTTATTTTTCTCTTTCTTGTCTATAACAAAGTTGTGCAATTCTCAAGAAACTTTAGCTCGACCAATTCGTATCTAATTCAAGTTGCATTGTCAATTCTTCCAGGTCTAAACATTGTTAATGGTCTACTCATCTGAATGCCACCAAGCCAATCTAGGTCCAGAGTGTGCTATCGACTTAGTCTGGTCCTGCACCCTAAGTACGCCACCCTACCTACACCCCGGCAGGTCAAAGTAAGGCGAGTCCAGAAACAATCGGACCTGGAGAAAACAAGCCAGTGCACTTGATTGTATGTAGAATTGCGTTCAACCTAAAAATTTCTTTTGGGAATAGTAAGCCGCAAACGAGTTATAGATAAGAAATGGATTTTACAGTTTTTCTTGACTTTAGTGTGCAGGAAAAATAAAGATCTCATGATGATGGTGGATGAAGCCGGAGCTATCAAAGCTCCGACACCCCCTAAGGTGGTCTACTGTCGATGTTTCAAACATTGATAGTAGACATTGCCGGAGCTACAAAGTTCTGGCAAATCCAGGGGGCCAGCCGTCAACGTGAAGAAAAGATGGTGGGAAGACTCCCCAGTGGGGTCTGTTGTCGATGCACCACGTGTTGACAATGGTCGCTACCGGAGCTACCAAGCTTCGACAACCCTAGAGGACTATCTGTCGATGCTCTACATGTTTACAAGAGTCACTGCCGGAGCTACTAAGCTCCGACAACCTCAGGGGGCCCCTACTATCGACGACTTCAGACCTACAAACTACAAGTTCGAAGTGCGCAAGTCTTCAACAAAATACTACATCCTCTTGGTATATGTTCACAATCAAATTGTTTACATCTACCAGGGGGCAAGTGGGACAAAGGTGTTGAAGACAAAAAATGAAATTCACAAAATTCTTGGATTTCATTAATCTGGAGACAAAAGATTACAAAATTGGAGAAAAAGAAGAGAAGATACAAGCGGGAGGTACAAAGAGAAAGTCCTAAACCCTATGGAAGAACGAGGCGACCTTCTGGGCAACCTCTGACATGGTGGCTTTGGCGGCTTCTCCCTCTCTGTCGATGGGGCCTTCAAGCACCGGGTCTAGTGGGAAGTGAGGGTCCCGTCTTGTGTAGCATGTCAACATGTACTCTGCAACGTTCTTCACCAGGGATTGTCCTTCGGTTTCCAGCTGGTCCGCGATGACATCGCCCATCTTGGTGAGCTTGTTGCCCGCCGAGCTCCACGCCTGCAACGCCTGGTCCAGCTCCAGCTCCGGATCATACGGACGCATGGGACTAAAACCCATCGGCGTCAGCGCGTCATTGGCTTTGCCCAAGAAGTCCCAAACTTGTTGGGACTCCGCAGCCCTTGAGCCTCTCATCTCTTCCAAGGATCTCTTGGTCACCGCAAGCTCCAAATTCTCCCGGGCAAGGTGCTCGACCTCTTTGGCGTTCTGCTAAATCTTTTCAGTAACCTGCCTTTCGAGTTTACCGAGGTCCTCCTCTCGGAGGTGGATCTTGTTCCGGCGGTCGACCAGCTCCAGGAGTTTAGCTTTTTCTCTCGCTCCTCAAGAGCCTCCCAGCGCTTGACGAGGCTATCATGGATGGCGCTGAGCTTCTCTTGGTGTTCATTCGTTGCTTCATTAGCAGCCACGACCTGTTCGTGGATGGCCCGGGACTGGTCGTCAAGGGATCGCGTCATGCTTTCCCTCTCGTCTAGCAGCTGACCCCAGCACTCCAATCGGACCTTCTCCCTTTTCACCCACTCCTTGTCGTCGGCCAGCCTCGTCTGCGCCAGCTTGGTCTCGAATTGGAGCCGGTTGTGCCACCTCCTAAGGGTTTGGCGCTCCTCCTCAAGGGCCTTGCTATCGTGGTAAAAGGCCAGGTGAACTTGAAGAAGGCTGGAGCAGGCATTGTCGATGGACAATGACAAAGGGATTGGCTTCGGACCTGCCGGGGTCCTCTCCGCTGGTTCCAGTGGGTTCTCCATAACAAAAATCGGGTCCCACTCTACAAGAGAGGTCCCCTTAGCTTCCACTGCACTAGGGCCGCCCTCCGGGATAGCCTCGACCGTCGCTGAGGAAGGTCCTGCAGCAAAATTTTCTACCTCCGGAGTCGGCTCTGAAGGTCCCGCCGCCAGGTCATTAGCAACTGGTCCCTCAGGCGGGGGACCGGCAGCTTCCTCTTGGCACCCTGGCTCAGGCGCGGGCACCTCCGGAATCACCACCTCTGGGGCAGGCGTTGAAGGTTCGGCCAGAGCTAAAGCCACTTCTGGCTCCAACGCTGGTGCCTCCTCCACCGCCGGTTCAGGTGCTGGCACTTCGACTGCCATTGGCTCGGGCACCGGCACTTCTGCGACAACCGGCTCAAGTGCTGGAACTTCATCAACCACCGGCTCTACCGCCGGGGCTTCATCAATCACTGGCTCCACGGCCGGGGCTTCATTAACCACCAGCTCCACTATCGTGGCTTCAGCGACATCCAGCTCTAGGGCTGGAACTGCAGCTACCTCCAATCAACTGAGGTAAAAAATCTAATTTACCTCGGAAGGCTTCTGCTCCAGCTAGCGCGGAAACTCTTAACCGAATGCTTAGGACCGGACCCTATCGCCACTGGTGTAGTAGCTCCAGAAGGCTCCCCGAAGCTTGTTGCCGCTGTTGGCATCGTCTTGGTTGAGGCCCCCCTCGACTGAGAAGGACCTTCGTACCTAGAGCCCTCAGCTGGCCCTAGTACTGGAGCCACATGGCCGGAGCTAGCGTCCCAAGGAGATGCCGATGCTGGAGTGGTTCCGCCGCTGAAGACCTCCTCCGCCGGGGAGAAGGAGCTGTTGTGGAAGGAGCAGGTCTGACGGACCTCCCGTCAGAATGCTTCAACTTCCTCTTGCGGCTCGAGGGCTCAGCCAACTCCTTGCCCTTGCCTATGACCTCAGCTCTTGGCTTCGGGGCGGGAGCAGAGCCACCTTCAGAAGCTCCGAGGATTGCCACCCTGGAGGTTGATCGCCTCTCCATCGGGCCCAAGTCGTCCAACAGCGGCATCTTCCTTCGAAGCTCTCTACACTCCTCTGGTATCATATTCAAAGGAAGGAAGGCCGCCAGTGGAGACACATTACCAGGGCCAATGTTTCCAGGTTGGAACTTCTTGAGATGGGTCTTCAAGGCTTCACCAGTCAAGTTCGTGACCGAACCAACCTCGATGCAGTTGGTATCCATCTCACTATTGAAGGCCCAGGCAGGTCGTCCCGTAGCCCTCTATGGGGCCCACCTGTTCGTCAAGAAGTTGCCGAAGACCTTCTGAGGGGTCAGCCCACCATCAACGTACTCCTGGACTCTGTCCAGAATTGGCCTGTACTCCCTCGACAGCTCCGGCACATCACTCCAAATGTCGGTGTCGACGTGGGGGAGGCCTTCAGGCAGTTCCAGCCTCTCGTGTCCCTCGATGGTGATGACTACCCAATTTTTCTTCCAGTCGTCCCACTTGCCAGAAGGAAAGGACCTCAAGTACTTGAGGGGGGAGTTTTTCCGCTTCACGAAGTAGTAGAAGCAGATGAACTCATCACTCTTACCGGTGGGGTGGATAGTGAAGAAAGTCCGGAACAACTCCACACAAGGGGGCACTCCCACCCACATCTCGCAAAAGTGGACGAAAGTCGCCACCAGCAAGATTAAGTGGGGGCCGAGATGGTGGAGCTGCAGACCATAGAAATCAAGTAGCATCAGAAAGAAAGTGGAGAAAGGCGGGATCAAACCCGCCATGGTGTAACCAAGGAAGTACACCATATCTCTGGCTCGCTCCTTCTCAAAGGGAAGCTTGCCGCAGCGAATGTCGTTGTTGAAGGAGTCACTGGACCAACCCATGTAGGTCCGGACCCTAGACAACTCCTTCTTGCTCCTAATGCGGCTCTTGGGGAGTCCCAAACTTCATCGTAGCACAGCGGGGCGAGAGATGAAAAGCAGGCGAAAGATTGGAGGATTCGAGCGCAAGTTCAAATGAAGGCGTAAAGAATCCCCAAACGGTGCACACTTTCCTTCTTAAGTAAGAACCCGCAACGCTTGGATAGAAACCGCAAAGGAGCCGATGATACAGTTCAAAAACTTCACCCTGCCAATGACAAGGGGGCCCGGGGCCACCCCGACGATCAAGTCGAGGTCCTTACCCCAGGCGAACAGTTGTCATCATGAGAGGTGGGAAGCCCGAGGGCGACGGCCTGACAAGGTGCGCGGAACCGATATGGTTTTTGTATCGGGAACCAGCGACCTTCAATTGTGTGAGATCTGCACGCTCAGATTTCACCTGCCACATCCTGGATATGCCACGCGGCGATGGTTTAACTGCGAACTACCGCCAACGGCACATCCAAAGACCCTTGAAGACACGGCTCAAAAACCAAAGGATGGACCCACCTCCGGCAGAATGACTTCATCCAAAAGATCTCTCCCAGATGTGGGCCTAGGGGGCCACTGTCGGTACCTTGCGTACCGAATACCCCTTGGGACTGCAAAAAGACCTAAGGAACTTCACCTGTCTAAGTTGAAGACCTTCGATGGCCCCACGTGTCATACAGGACCGGACCTGCCTCCCTTCTATGGTTAGTCCCGGTGCTGCCACGTGTATACTGCAACCGGAGCTACGTCCCACACATGGGAAAGCTCCAGGATAAATACCTGTGCGGCACACTCGTTCCTAACCCCCGACAGAGGGAAGCTCCGGTACTGACACGTGTACAACAGCACCGAACCTACCTGTCCCAAACGGTAAGCTCCGGAGCTTCCACGCGCCCAACCGCCGGATCCTCATCTTCAGCAAGCAGACTGGTGGACCCCCAATGGCTCGGACCTTCAAGGGGCAATTAAAGACTTCAAGACCCGAATAAGTGTCATTAATACCATCTTAATGACACACAATCGTAGGGCCCTTAATACTAGTAACGGCACTGTCAAGGCGCGTTACCACACTATTAAGGGTAATTAAGCTCATTAATTGTGTATTAAACATCAGTAACCGCTAGGGCCACATGTCGTTCCATGCTAACGATGTAACGACCAGTCCTTGTACTATAAAAGGACTGGTCGAGCGATATACAGGGAGACTCTTCTAGACTCGGCCCTGACACACGCTCACAAGTGCTCAGACGCTCAATACAACAACTACACACCCCGTGGAGTAGGGTATTACGCTTAGGCGGCCCGAACCACGTAAATCCTCGTATCAACTTGTCATCGTGTTCTGAATCTCTGCACGCCCACAACCGAACTATAAACTCCGCGGGCTGCCAATGGTAGTACCGGGAGAATTGCCGGAACCAAACTCCGACAGTTATCCATCTCATACTAGAGGCTACCATGTGCTTTTACTTGACACTAACAAAATTGTAGAGACTTGTGAAGTGTCTTTTGATGAATCTAGCCCAGGTACTAGCTCAAACATTGCACGTCCAGATCCATATCTGCAGGGGGAGATCCTTTTCGTTATAGATGAGGAAGAGGTGGAGCTGCTGCCCGAAAATTCAGCAGCTAATGACATTGTTCGAGCTCCTGATTTTGATTCAAAGCCAGCACTGACGACCACCGTTGCTGGTCCAGATCCTCCTCAAGTCGCAAGATCATCGATTTGTGATGAACATGAAGAAGAAGAAGAAGCTTGTGAAGTGTCCACTCCCCTCCGGGTTCTCAAAATTCATCCTCCACAATAGATTATTGGAAGCTTGCACAAACGAGTTACACGGTCCAGGTTTTGCGATCCAAACTCTCAAGCTCATTCTGCTTTTGTTGCTTCTTTTGAACCCAAATATATATCACACGCACTCACTAATGAATCCTGGATTATTGCCATGCAAGAAGAGTTAGAAATTTTGAAAGAAATAATGTTTGGAAACTTGTACCTCCTCCTCAAGGTCACACTTTAATTTGAACTAAATGGGTGTTTAAAAATAAACAAAGTGAGGATGGGGTTGTGGTTAGGAATAAGGCTAGGTTGGTTGCTCAAGGTTTCACTCAAGTTGAAGGTCTAGATTTTGATGAAACTTTTGCTCATGTTGCTAGATTAGAAGCCATAAGAATTTTGTTAGCTTTTGCTGCATCTAAAGGTTTTAAGCTATATCAAATGGATGTTAAACGTGCTTTTCTTAATGGCTACATAGATGATGAGGTTTATGTCAAACAACCACCGGGTTTTGAAAATTCAGATTCTCCTAATCATGTTTACAAACTGTTTAAAGCCTTGTACGGTCTCAAACAAGCCCCTAGAGCATGGTATGATAGGTTAAAAACATTCTTACTTGAAAAGGGGTTTACCATGGGCAAGGTTGATAAAACTCTTTTTGTGCTTAAGCATGGAAATGACTCATTATTTGTTCAAGTGTATGTGGATGATATTATCTTTGGTTGTGCTTCTCATGATCTTGTGTCCAAGTTTCCAGCTATGATGAGTTCAAAATTTGAGATGAGTATGATGGCAGAACTCACGTACTTTTTGGGGCTGCAAATCAAGCAAACAAAGGAGGGTACCTTTGTGCATCAAACAAAGTATACAAAAGACCTCCTAAGGCGCTTTAACATGGACAAAAGCAAGCCTCTCAGCAACAACATTTGAACTTGATGAAGATGGTGAACCAATGGATCAAAAAGAATATAGAAGCATGATCGGATCACTTTTGTACCTCACGACATCAAGACCGAACATACAATTTAGCGTATGTCTTTGTGCACGGTTTCAAGCCTCCCCACGTGCTTCACATCGTCAAGCCGTCAAAAGGATTCTCAGGTACTTACATGGAACTCAAGAATTTGGCATTTTTCTTCCTTCTTCCTCAACCGTTACTTTGAAAGCTTTTTCCGATGCTGATTTTGGAGGTTGTAGGATTGATAGGAAAAGTACTTCCGGTGCTTATCATTTTCTTGGTAATTCACTTGTTGCTTGGTCCTCCAGAAAACAAAATTCAGTTGCACAATCCACAGCCGAATCTGAATATGTAGCTGCTCCTAGTGCTTGCTCACAAATTCTTTGGATTGTTCAAACACTTAAGGACTATGGGGTTGATCTAGATAGTGTTCCACTGTTTTGTGATAACATTAGTGCCATTTGCATTGCTAAAAACCCTGTGCAATATTCTAGAACTAAGCACATTGATATTAGGTATCACTTTCTCCGTGATAATGTTGAAAAAGGAAACATTGTGCTTCACTATGTAGATATCGAACAACAATTGGCTAACATTTTTACAAAACCTTTGGATTTCACTCATTTTTGTTTCATTCATAGTGAAATAGGGGTTATGCATCCTCATGACTTACATTGAGGGGGATTTTTCAAACTTGAGAAGTCTATGTGTGAATCTGAAATTAAAATAATACGAGCATAGTATTTCATACATATATGACCTTGTGATTCCTTTTACATGCTAAAAGTTCTTACCACATTACTCATGTTATACATTTTGTAGTTTTTGCCATGTCTAGTAATTGGAATAATTACTTATACTAAATCATGGTTGAACCTTCTTGCTATTTTGAACTTGTTGCATGCTCACAAGTGTTTTTAATCATAAAGAATTAATCAAGTAATCAACTCACATGTTGAGTTTTTGTGAACAAATATAAGTTGAGAAAAGATCAAGAGAATATGCATGCATCACACTTCTTCTTTTGAGATGGCTTATCAGTGCACTTAGATATGAACTTGGAAGAAGTTGTGTATGACTAAAACCATGTCCTTAAGCTTCTGATTGTCAAATGACATAGGCTTGGCTTGGTTGGTTAGAATAAGGCAGATGCGCGTATAATCTCTTACAAATATCATATGATCTAAATTTGTGTTTTGAAAAATAATAAAATGCAGCAACAAGTGTCATGCTTTCAGGTATTGAAATAGTTAAGTTTGTGAGATCATGACTTGCTTAAATTGAAAATTACATTTGATCTCTAGCATGGCTTACACTACTTTATGTATCTCATTGTTGTGATAGTGTAAGTTACTTGATAGTATGACTTGGGCGAGCTTTGTTTTATATGTATATGTTATAATATGCTCAGAACAATTAAAATTTCTCTTTTGAACCTTGCTAAATACATTGTCAAAGGGGGAGAGATAATATGTGAATTTTTAAAGATAAGTATGCAAGGGGGAGAAATTGATTACACATTGCACATATTCACAATTGTTTTTGGCACGATTCCTTTTAGGGGGAGAATTTCTTTTTATCTTTTTATTTCTGTTTTACAAAGGGGGAGAAATTGTTTTCAAAACTTTTAATTTGAATAAGCCAATGTTCGGATCTTAAGTGGTGTTTACAATGCATTCATCAAGGGGGAGATTGTGAGACCTATGTGTGCTGAATACATTGGCTTTGACAATAAAAGTTTTGAATGCTGCCATAACATCTTTTAGCAAGGTTCAACTTTCTTTGTCTAGATCCGACATGTTTTTTGGGTAGCTCCGGTGAGCTTTGTCTTTAGCTCTGGCATGTCTTTTATAGCTCCGGCATGTCTTTGATAGCTCTGACATGTCTTTGTTAAGCTCTGATATGTTCTGCTAGGTCCGACTTATGTTGGTTAGCTCTGACATGTTTTTCTAGCTCCGACTTTTGGGATTACTAGTTCCGACTAGTTTTGGTATGCTCCGGCGCTAGGTTGTACTAGCTTTGGTAGGCTCCGACACTAGGTTGTACTAGCTTTGGTAAGCTCCAGCTCAAGCTCCGGTTAGCTTTGGCTAGGTTCGGAGCTTGAACACAATGTTCCTGTTTTTATCTTGCAATGTTTCGAACATGCTTTATATTCTTAGAAAGATTGCTTAGTATTCTTTTACTAGTTTTTTTGTGCGTTTTGGTTGATATGGCTGATATCGTTTTGCTATGCTTTGCAACATGCTTATGTGAGGTGCTCACGTAAGGTGTTGTGTTTGGAACTGACTTGAGACAAGTCGCGGACTTGGGCTCATACGGATTGGTTGTTTGTTCATGTGCAGGTGTTGCTTGAGTTCAAGTCATGGCTGGTGACAGGATCCTTTGGACTAGTCTCAGGGAGGAGATGAGGTTCCAACAACCAAATTCAGGAGGAATGGTGGTTGAGTGGGTCAGGAGGTCGTGCAGGATGATTGAATCAAGGGCAGTGCATATGAAGGTTATTGGACGTCAAAGGAAGGTGTTTGCACGTATGAATGCGGTGCATGATGTGGCAACATGGTTTCGAAGATGGTTTATGGATGGGAAGATCTGGTTGGAAGGATCGGATCGTATCGGTTGATGACATTGGCTGCGGCGGAGTCGGTTATGGCTCGGTATAGAATGTATCGAGTTGGTTATTATAGGATTTCATGTGGGTCACGAATTTGAGTTGTTTTAGGAATGTGGGATACGTTCCTAAGGTGTTTGGAAGTCTTAAGATTGCTTCTATCTGCGTATAGAAGAGTCCTAAGTAGTTATGGAAAGTTTCGATTCGTAAACGGAGTAGGATTAGGGTCCTAATTTGAGTTGAGTTGGCTTTCGAGCTGGTTATATAAGCAAGGGAGGCCAGAGCTCGTGGTGCACGACTTTGGGGCTGTTCCTCTTGTGTTCTATTTAATAAAATTTGTAGTTCGAAGGAACTTTTGTGCCTTGTTCGTCCGACTTGTTCCAGATAAGTTTTACTCGTCGAGTTTCTGGACAGCACTACCTTTCATCGGTGGTTTTATCATAACTCGAGTTTTACAGATTCAATTGACGTGAATCCTTTTGGGTTGTCTTCACAACTTGATTATGTATCATCTGTCAAAATTTCACGGTTATTAGATCTGTGGATTCTGATCTACACGAGTTTCTTTGCAGCGTTCCAGAACTGTTTTTCTCGGGTAGGACAGATTGACCTTTGTTCGATCTTTCGATCATAACTTGAGTTTCTCTCGATGGATTTGAGTGATTCTTCTTTTGTTTTCTTCGTGACTTGATTCTCTCTGATATATATCACTTTTGTCACGGTAAAACACGTTTAGATTAGTTTCACACATGATTTCTCTAACAGATCGTTCATCTACTGAAGGGGTTGGGATTTAATTGTTTCCGCTGCGTAAGATTTTCAAATCTACCATTCACACCCCCCTCTGGTAGATTTTCACGTGCTCTTCGATCCTACAACTATTTTGGAGAAATCCTTGATAAATCGACGGTAATATCCATCCATTCCAAGAAAAATCAGGATTTGCTTCACATTTTGTGATGGTTCCCATTTCAGCACATCCCTCACTTTTCCTGGGTCAACTGATACTCCTCCGGAGATGATATGTCCTGAAAATGACACCTCCCTTAACTAAAACTGGCACTTGCTGAATTTGGCATACAACTGATATTCCCTCAATTTTTGCAATGTGAGCCTCAAATGCTCCTCATGCTCCTCCTCGCTTCTCGAGTAGATCATAATGTCATCAATGAACACAACAACAAATTTATCCAAGTATTCCATGAAAACCTTATTCATGAGGTACATGAAGTATGCTAGTGCATTTGTCAATCCAAAAGACATAAAGGTATACTCATAGGATCCATATCGTGTCTGAAAAGCTGTTTTGGATATGTCCAACGGTCTAATCTTCATTTGGAAATAACATGACCTCAAATCGATCTTAAAGAAAACACAGGCGCCCTTCATTTGATCAAACAAATCCTCTATACGGGGCAATGCATACTTGTTCTTAATCATCACCTCATTAATAGCCTGATAATCCACACACATCCTTTGGGATCCATCCTTCTTATCCACAAAAGCACTGGGGCTCCCCAAGTTAAAGAGCTTGGGTGAATGAAAACCTTCTCTAGCTGCTCTTGAATTTGCTTCTTGAGCTCTGCTAACTCCATAGGAGGCATCCTACATGGCCTCTTAGCTATAGGTGCAGTTTCAGGTATTAAATCAATAACGAACTCTATGTCACAATCAGGTGACATACCTGGCAACTCATCTGGAAACACATACAAAAATTTGCACACCACTGGGATCTCCTCTATTATTGATCCATCCATTTGATTCAGCTCCACTTGCTTTTGTGTCTGTCGAGATGTTTCAAATTATATGCTAACCCCTTCTTCATTTGTCAATTTCACCGTCTTTGTGGCTCATTGAATTATCCCATTGTGCTTCCTTAACCAGCCCATACCAAGTATTATGTCTAGTCCTTGCGAACCCAAAATAATAAGGTTGGCAAAAAAGTCTACCCCCCTTATTCTAAGGCTTACTTTTGGACATACTATATTCGTTCTCATCTCCCCTCCAGGAGATTTAACCAACAAGGCATACTTCATATGAGATATGGGCAAACTATACTTGACAACATACTTTTATGCAATGAATGAATGTGATGCTCCAAAATCAAATAACATAGTCGTCGAGTTGGAGTTTGCAAGAAACATACCAATCACCACGTCATCCGCTTGTTGGGCTTCCTCCGTAGAGACATGGTTCACCTAGCCACGAACAAAATTTTGCGGTCCACTGTTGCCTTGTGGCGCTCCTCCATTTGGTCTTGGGTTCTGTCTTGGAGCATTGTTCCCTTGACCAAGGCCTATCTTAGGACATTGAGATGCAAAGTGTCCTACCTAACCACAAGTATAGCATGACCTTGCTGCACCAGAATTGTTAGGACGAGCTTGGTGTTGACCTTTGGCATGAAAATTGGTGTGGGGCGCATGAGGCATTGGAGGGCGAGGTGATTGCATAGCGGGGCATTGCTGCATGGGCTGAGTCGGGCGCAGTGGAATAGCAGCACGATATGCAGGAGCAGAGGGGTTGTAGTATGTTGCATTTGTTGGTTCAAAGCGAGGGCGAACATTGCTTCCTTGTGGCTATCCTTGACATGGCGCCTTCCTCTTATTATCTTGCTCCATCTTGCGAAACTTGTTCTCAACCACAATGGCCTTGTCCACAAGCTTCTAGAAATTTGCATAGTCACAGTTGAGCAATTGGACTTGATTCTCATTGTTTAGGCCCCTCATGAACAAATATTGCTTTCGGCTGTCCCGATTAACATCCTCTGGAGCATACCTTGAGAGTTGAGTGAATTTATTGATATACTCACTCACACTCGACCTTCCATGCTTTAGGTTCTCAAATTCTTGCCTCTTTAGGATCATAACACCTTCAGGCACAAAGTGAGAATGGAAACTCTCCTTGAATTCAGCCCAAGTGATCCTCTCCTGATTTTCATGGGCATTGCAAAGGAATTCCCACCAATCCACGGCTGCTCCAACTAGCTGATGGGAGGTAAAAAGAACCTTCTCCATGTCACTTCACTGGAGAATAGTGAGCATCTTCTCTAAAGATTTCAGCCAATCATCAGCTTCTATAGGATCATTGGCTTGAGCAAAGGTGGGTGGCCTAGTCCTCATAAACTCTCCCAACCTTTTATGAGGTGGCATGAGTGGCGGAGGTGGAGGCATGTGGGCTGATTCTGGTTATTAGCCTGCAGCTGTCCCAAAGTTTGCATCACCGTCTGCATAAGCTTATTATGCATAGCCAACTACCGCTCAAGGTTGCTAGCCCCAGGTCCATGTACATTGTTGTTCTGAGGTGCTCCATTGTTCTCTTCCTCCTCACTATTGGCATTCCCCTGGTTACGAGTCCCCGACATCTGAAGAAAGAGCAAGTGATAGAAGAATTTAGAAAACTTCCCCAACTATATGCATCAAGGTATATGAAGCTACGCAACTACCTATACTAGCCTATATGGATGTGGCAAGCGCTAAAGCATCCCACAATCCTCTACTAAACACACAATACATCATAATCCTTGATGAGCTCCAACCGTCTTTGTTGCCTCAAATTCAGGTCCGTTTGTATGAAAATGTACTTGGGACTCTTGTGATCCGTATAAATTTCACACCTATGACCAAGAATGTAATGTCACCATATCTAAAGGCATGCACTACAGCTGCAAGTTTGAGATCATATGTAGGATAATTCTGCTCATGTTTCTTCAATTGCCTCGATGCATAGGCTACCACTTGACCTTATTGCATGAGCACACATCCAAGCCCTTATCTTGAAGCATCACAATAAATATCAAAACTTTTGCTCACATTTGGCAATATCAACACAGGTGCGGTAGTTAACCTCTTCTTTAGCTCCTCAAAACTGTCTTGACAAGCTTGAGTCCATTGGAAGGCTTTTCCCTTCAGTAACAATTCTATCATGGGCTTGGCTATTTTGGAGAAATCCTTGATAAACCGACGGTAATATCCAGCCATTCCAAGAAAACTCCAGATTTCCTTCACATTTTGTGGCGGTTCCCATATTAGCACATCCCTCACTTTCTTGGGTCAACCGATGCTCCTCCTCCAGAGGTGAAATGTCCCAAAAAATGACACCTCCCTTAACCAGACTGGCACTTGCTGAATTTAGCATACAGTTGGTGTTCCCTCAATTTTTGCAATGTGAGCCTCAAATGCTCCTCATGCTCCTCCTCGCTTCTCGAGTAGATCATAATGTCATCAATGAACACCACAACAAATTTATCAGAGTATTCCATGAAAACCTTATTCATGAGGTACATGAACTATGCTGGTGCATTCGTCAATCCAAAAGACATAACGGTATACTCATAGGATCCATATCGTGTCCGAAAAGTTGTTTTGGGTATGTTCGACGGTCTAATCTTCATTTGGAATAACCTGACCTCATGTCGATCTTGGAGAAAACACAGGCGCCCTTCATTTGATCAAACAAATCCTCTATACGGGGCAACGTGTACATGTTCTTAATCATCACCTCATTAAGAGCCCGATAATCCACACATATCCTTTAGGATCCATCCTTCTTATCCACAAAAGGCATTGGGGCTCCCCAAGGTGAAGATCTTGGGCGAATGAAACACTTCTCTAGCTGCTCTTGAATTTGCTTCTTGAGTTCTGCTAACTACATAGGAGGCATCCTATATGGCCTCTTAGCTATAGGTGCAGTTTTAGGTATTAAATCAATAACAAACTCTATGTCACGATCAGGTGGCATACCTGGCAACTCATCTGGAAACACATTCAAAAATTTGCACACCACTAGGATCTCCTCTATTGTTGATCCGCCCATTTGATTCAGCTCCACTCGCTTTTGTGTGTGTCGAGATGTTTCAAATTATATGCTGACCCCTTCTTGATTTGTCAACTTCACCGTCTTTGTGGCTCATTGAATTATCCCATTGTGCTTTCTTAACCAGTGCATACCAAGTATTATGTCTAGTCCTTGCGAACCCAAAATAATAAGGTTGGCGAAAAAGTCTACCCCCTTATTCTAAGGCTTACTTTTGTACATACTATATTCATCCTCATCTCCCCTCCAGAAGATTTAACCAACAAGGCATACTTCATATGAGATATGGGCAAACTATACTTGACAACATACTTTTATGCAATGAATGAATGCGATGCTCCAAAATCAAATAACATAGTCGTTGGGTTGGAGTTTGCGAGAAACATACCAATCACCACGTCATCTGCTTGTTGGGCTTCCTCCGTAGAGACATGGTTCACCTAGCCACAAACAAAATTTTGCGTTCCACTGTTGCCTTGTGGCACTCCTCCATTTGGTATTGGGTTCTGTCTTGGAGCATTGTTCCCTTCACCAAGGCCTGACTTAGGACATTGAGATGCAAAGTGTCCTACCTCACCACAAGTATAGCATGACCTTTCTGCACCAGAATTGTTAGGACGAGCTTGGTGCTTACCATTGGCATGAAAATTTGCATGGGGCGCATGAGGCATTGGAGGGCAAGGTGATTGCATAGCGGGGCGTTGCTGCATGGGCTGAGTTGGGCGCAGTGGAATAGCAACACGATATGCAGGAGCAGAGGGGTTGTAGTATGTTGCATTTGGTGGTGCAAAGCGAGGGCGAACATTGCTTCCTTGTGGCTACCCTTGACATGGCGCCTTCTTCTTATTATCTTTCTCCATCTCGCAAACCTTGTTCTCAACCAGAATGGCCTTATCCACAAGCTTCTGGAAATTTGCATAATCACAATTGAGCAATTGGACATGATTCTCATTGTTTAGGACCCTCATGAACAAATATTGCTTGCGGCTGTCCCAATTAACATCCTCTGGAGCATACCTTCAGAGTTGAATGAATTTATTGAGATACTCACTCACACTCGACCTTCCTTGCCATAGGTTCTCAAATTCTTGCCTCTTCAAAATCATAACACCTTCAGACACAAAGTGAGAATGGAAACTCTCCTGATTTTCATGGGCATTGCAAAGGGATTCCTACCAGTCCGAAGCTGATCCAACTAGCTGATGGGAGGCAAAAAGAACCTTCTCCATGGCACTGCACTGGACAATAGTGAGCTTCTTCTCCAAAGATCTCAGCCAATCATCAACTTCTATAGGATCATTGGCTTGAGCAAATGTGGGTGGCCTAGTCCTCATAAACTCTCCCAACATTTTATGAGGTGGCGGGGGTGGCAGTGGTGGAGGCATATGGGACTGAATCTGGTTATTGGCATGCAGTTGTCACAAAGTTTGCATCACCGTCTGCATAAGATGATTCTGCATAGCTAACAACAGCTCAAGGTTGCTTGCCCCAGGTCCAAGTCCATTGCTGTTTTGAGGTGCTCCATTGTTCTCTTCCTCCTCACCATTGGCATTCCTCTGGTTGCGAGTCCTCAACATCTGAAGAAAGAGCAAGTGATAGAAGAATATAGAAAACATCCCCAACTATATGCATCAAGGGATATGAAGCTATGCAACTACCTATACTAGCCTATATGGATGTGGCAAGCGCTAAAGCATCCCACAATCCTCTACTAAGCACACAAGCATACAAACAATCATTACATAGTGTTGATGATTTCTACACACTACTAACAATTCATCTCTAGTAGTGGTACCAGAAATTCTTATTAATAGATTTTAGACTGTACATATAAATCCGCAAGTGCACGGAAACTATTGATGTAGCATCTCCCCTATAAGAGTATTCCCAAAGGGTGTCATTTATATTCTCCCAAAGGAAGGCTAGATGGAAGTAGAGCAATCATCAAGTGGAGAGGCTAGGGTGGTCTAGACAAAGTTCTAGCAAGGATGGATAAATGATAATTGGAGTAGTGTGATACACACAAGATCATTCTATCCTAAGGGGATAAATGAGGTAAATAGGGACTAGGCTAAGGGTTAGGTAGAGACTCCTACTATGCTTCTAATGTACATATACATAGCCTAAGTTAGTTACTAATGATCATATTAGTTATGAATGCTCATGCTAAGTAGATTAACACATCGGGCACGGGTATACCCCTAGAAATACTAGGATGACTCCCGCCAAGAGCCTGTGGCATAGCCGAACATGGAGAATTACAAAGGACCAATAGGGCTATCACCACCTACTGCCTACCTCTTCAATCAATTGGGTCTATGAGACATTCAACGCTACTCTCTATCCTAGCACCATGCTAGCATATTAAGTAATTACCTTAGAAGCCTCGGCACAAGCCATCGTAAGGCAATGAACTAAATCATCATTGAACAAATGTTAATTCATAGCATAAGTTATTCATGTTAACATAATCATGTCATAGCTAATTAGACTATAGTGGAGGTTTGTAGTGTTTATGATGATATAATGATAATGGTATAGCATAATCGTAAATACTACTCCTACCACATATATGGAATCCACAATCAAACAAGAAATTATTCATCCAACTATATGAACAATAAGAGACTAAAGATAACATCTTTATTAAGAATAAAGTTACAAATACAAATAGAATATAAGAGCCATACCATTCCCAATTAGGAATTGGAAAGAGACTCCTACTCCTCTCCTACTTGGACTACGGACTAGAGACTCTCCTCTCTGTAGCCTATACTCCTCTAAACCTATGGAGAGTAGTGGATACAATGGATAAATACTCAAGTGGTGTGTGTTGAAATGAGGGGTGAGGGGTCCTATTTATAGGTTGCATAAGGGTCGTTTCCCGCCACCAAAAGCGAGCAAATCAGTCACCCATAACCTCTTCAAGCCAGGAGAAGCCAACACGTGGTGTTTGACCGGGTTTTGCATCACTCCCTAGTCGGCTGACTAGGGAGGTCAACTGACCTGGTCTCAGCCCCATCGGGGATGTGCTTCTGCTAGGTCTCTGCCAGCTGGGTCCCATTAACTGATATTAGTGCTACACCGTTGGATGGTCTCGAATACTTTTTTTGTGGGTCATTTGATCCATGTGGTGCCACATGTCGTCGCTTGATTGGTTGGAATGATATTTTATAGGATCCATCCCCTTGTTTCACTTCAATTCTGCATAAAATCCCTGCATGCACTACTTTCTCCAAAGACAAGTGGAAATAGGTTAAATAGAAAGGTCATGTGTGCTAGAAAAGATATTTCCTTCACATAATTGAGTTATATTGATGGGTGAAATTGGTATATAACAGCCGTCAACAAACTCCCCCAAGCTTATCTTTTGCTCGTCCCAAGCAAAATCAAGACTTTAGGTTGATTATCAGGAGTTGCTACTATGTTCTACTTTTCAAAAGTACCATGTGCACAACAAAATACTCTACCTAGTATTGCAAAAAATAGCATGGTAGTTCACCCATCTCAAGTCATTACAGGGCTGATGTCATCTCCTATTCATGGGTGTTTGAAAGGTAGAACAGCAAATGGAGCACGCATACTCTAGAAATCAAGCTCCACTCAAATTCCGGAGAGTTCAATTTAGATTTGAAGTACCTCAATTTGATTCTCTCGGTCTCTCCTTTATGTGTAGTGGAAATGTATCCTCACTAAGGCATTGTGCCTAAATTCATCCTACCTCTATATAAGGCTTGTATGTGGAGCTTGGTAGGGAATATTGTAGGCATATTTGCAACACATAATATAGCTAAGTCAAAAGAGCAAGCCTTAGGAGAAATCAATTCAAAACAATTTGATTCAAGACTTGTGCATGTGTGATAAAATGGAGTGAATGTGGATATTTGAAATGACTCCTTTTTTAGTGGACTCTCTTATTTTGCAAGGATGAAACATGGCTACTTTTTTTCTCATGCTTATGATGTAAGCATGCATCTTCTTTTTCTTTTTCTTTTTCTTGTAGCCATTTCTTCTACTCCTTTTTTATGCGATAACTTTTTGTAGGGTGTACTAACCATGAATGATATGGTGTTTCTCTTTTATTGTGGAATGGTGGTATGGTAGAAATGTGCTTACTTCTAGTGTAGAAGTATAGCATGTGCAAGTGAAGTCTTGAATTCAAAAAGTAATGAATAAAATCTCACATAGGTCTATACTAGTTTGACAAAGCTCAATGTGAAGACAAATAGCATATGCATAAGGT
Source organism: Tuctoria greenei (assembly GCA_036927565.1). Lineage (NCBI taxonomy): Eukaryota > Viridiplantae > Streptophyta > Magnoliopsida > Poales > Poaceae > Tuctoria > Tuctoria greenei. Next base: position 272,950 of record JAYESD010000033.1, read on the forward strand.
CTATCAATGTGATATATCATATGGCTTTGGTATATATTTCCAATCAAATGAGAGTAATTTAAATCTTTTTAGAATTTCTCCGGAAATCTATGTTTCACTTTCAGACTAGGAATAGCAGCCCTATCACTCTATCATATCTCACAACAACTTTGGATGGATTAAGCTTTTGCTACCCACAATTTCCAAATCAAGGTAAAAGCAATTTTAGCCAATGAGAGCAATATGTTGGAGAGTAGTAAGTTGTAAACTAGGGACTTAGGAAAATTAAAACAGAGCAACTATTCATCATTTCATCTATGTGAATTCCAAACCATTCTTACCGCACATCATTTATTTTATTTGAAAACAAATCTATCCTACATTTTTTTATATGCAAGGTGGATGATGGGTGAGTTGAAAATAAATATGCAAAGGGTGTGATACAATTTACCTCAAGTGGGGGTCCTCCCCCAAGCTTGTTCTTCACTCACCTTCGTGATGAGGGTTGAACCCTTGATGACGGAAGTATGCCGTGAGATCGGCTTGTTGTTATTGTAGCGTGGAGTTGAAGTTGGTGAATTGAGCGTCCTTGTGTTGTTGCCAATCTTGGGTACCTTGGACATGCCCTTGGAGAGTGTTGTAGATGTCACCCATTCTCACTTCAAGCTCTTCCATACGTCTAGTGGGAGCCGTCATTCCTTGGCTATAGTCACAATGACTTCTAGCTGAAGAGGAACGACATCTTCTCCTGGACGATGGAGGCAAGATGCTAGAGCTTAAAGTGGATTGGGGCGGCTCCCATGTGGCACCTGGCCATCCACGCCAAGGCGGACCTTCGGTCTCATACAATGGAGGTTGAGTCCATCCAGGTGCGTCGTCCGTTGGGTTCTCTTCCTCTTTGTACTCATGGACCGCGGAGGTTGTTGGAGGCATGGCCGCTCTCCTTGCACGACTTCTAGTTACCCTGCCAGATACATTACTTCTCCATGCTTCCTCGATGGGAAGAAGGTAAATGGTTAGCCTCTGGCATTTGTACAAATGATAATCCGGGTTAGGTAACTGAAAGCATCTAGGCCGCCATGAGGTATGGTTTCGGTGATTAATGACAACCATTGGATTTCACTAATGAATTTGTGAATGCAAGGTCCCCATAATCACTCAATAAAATGAAATCAATATGTCACTGGAGACCCCTAACAATCAATATATGAGATCAAATCAATTATGTGAAGACAAGAAGTGAAAGCTCTTATGTCAAAGTCATTCAACCTTAAATTGACAACATTCAATGCTTGAAGATCATCTGAAATGCCTTTGCAACAAATATCAAAGAGGTCAATCGAGCAATATACAAAGTCACTTAGAAACAACTCGAAGCAAACAAAATCAACTCACCGTATCAACCGATGATACCTCAGAACAACACATCGGTCGAGTTGGTTCAGCTGAAGAAGAAGACCTCAGAACAAAGTACTCATCGGATCATCCGATGTGAATAGCTCAGTAACATCGGTCCATTAGTACAGTTTGCAATATCATTGGACCAAGTGTAGCATCGGATCATCCGATGTACAGAGAAGCACACATCGGTCGATTACTCCAGTAAGCATCAAGTTTGAGTAAATTCTGGAGGAAGAGCCACCGGATCATCCGATGAGAAGACAGGATCAACATCGGTCTAACAACGGTCATATTTGACACAATGACGTCAGCTAAAGTAACTTGACCGATGATAACTAAAGGGGAGACATCGGATCATCTGGTGTTAACAGTAAAGTTCTGTCAGCCTACTTTTCCAACGGCTATTTCGGGAAGGCTGGCTATAAATACCCCCAAATCCTGTCATTTCGCCAAGTCTTGATCAGTAGACACCATCAACACATCCACAAGCGTTCAAGACCAAGAGCAATCACTTCCACACCATTTTGACCATCTATACACCAAGATTTAGGCTAAAACTAGCTAGAGAGAGAGCTTGTGTGCCTCCATTCTGGGTGAGTGGACTCTCTAGGATAGTGTGAGAGCCTCAAGGGAGTGCCCTTGGTGTTTGTAACTGTGAGAAGACTTCCGAAGCTTGCCAAGGCGTGTGTGGAAGCCCAGAAGGTCGAAGTTGTACAAGGCTTGAGCTCCACCTTGCCAAGGAAGGCAAACGGAGAGGAATAGTGAAGATCCCTCGTCTCGGTGACTTGGGTGTGGTAAAACCCTTTGGTGGGTGCCACAACGTGGATGTAGGAAGATCTTGACGATCTTGCCGAACCACGAGATAAATCATTGTCTCCTCGGGAGTTTGCGTCCTTCTCCTTTCCCTTACTTTTATGCATTTTATATTCCGTGAAGTTTCCATCTACTAGAATGCATAGATAGTTTGCGTAGGGAATTGGGCTTTAGAAATTAAGTTTCATTGCTTAGAATTTTTCGAAGAAAGCCCAATTCACCCCCCCCCCCCCCCTTGGGCATTCGGTCCTTACAGTAACCGAATTTCATTGACAAAGCTGGGATAATAAAATAACAAAGAGCCATCTTGATCATGCTTAAGGGTATGTCCTTGCACTAAATAATTATCATCAATTAATTCTCTTTCATTTTCAATATACTCAAATGAAGAATATTCTAGTGCTCCAACCCTAGTAGCAATACGAGTAATCAATGAAGTGCATTCAATTGGGCCTGTTCTTGGAATGTAATCGTGTCATCATGGCAATAATTGGAGCAACTTTTATCTTTTTAATCATGGCAAATAAAATTTCTAGCTCATCATCACGCACTATCCTTACGTCTCCTCTGGGGAACATAGTCATAGACACCCATCTATGCATAAAGCGTAAAGTAGGGTTGTGTAAGTGGCTATTTCTAGGTGCATTACATCTGACCTCACAAGTTAAATCTTGCCAAAACTATGTTTGTTAAACTTAGGCAAAGCGTCTAAATCTAGCAAACATCATCTATGGAAGCCTAGGATTTCACTTAATTCTTTCCATGGGATATTTATTCTTTTTGAAATAATCTAAAAGTAATACCATCAAATCCTATTGTGAGTGTGCAAAGGACATGTATGGAGAGAAGGTGAGAACCTCTCTCCTCTATGTGAGCAAAGTTTTCCCATCCTAGTGCATGCCAAATGGAAAAGAATTCGGAATCCATACCTATTTTCGAGATCAAATCCGGATCATAAGCTTTTGTATGAGAAAACTCGCGTTCTTGGAGGAGCTTGCATGCTTGATGTTCAACTTCACTTTGTATGTCGAGGTCATCATCGTGAAGAAGCTGATGAGGGTTGCTTCTCTCACCCATGGGAGTTTCTTCACCTACACTCCTCCTCCGTGAACTTGGTGTAGCAACGGAAGAGGGGCGTGCACTTGAGTCTCCACCATGGCTTGAGCTTGCAGCCTCCTTCCTCTTTCCAAACAACCTCTTTATTCCTTTCATGGCCACAACAAACAAAAACATGACAAGGCAAAAACTCGAAAGAGGTGATGTTAGCAAAACCAAAGCCCCCGACGAATTTTCCCTTGAAGAACTTGAGAGCAAATTGCAAATGCAAGCAAAAGCAATTTTTTTGAGTTGGGAATTGACCAAGAGCACTTCAATGAAGAGCAAGCAAAACAATGTGAGTAAGAGTGACTTTGGGGAGGTACGAAATGATGTGAAGTGTGAGAAGCGCCCCCTCACGACCACAATTTATACTGTGCACTCCCCAAAGGTCACTAGAGTACCAAATGTAGCCGTTGGAGGAGACAGAGCCAAAATGGATCCTTCCCCTAGTCGGCAGAACAAGGGCGTCGGTTGCACTGACAAGTGGGCCACCCTATTCTCCCTTTGGGCAGGTGGCTCCCCAACGGCTATGGGATTAGCACGTTGGTGAATTACCACTTTTGCAGCTCATAAAAATTGTTTTCTGAATAAAAACTCTTTTTCAAAACCAGACAATTTTCTTTTTGTGAAAATAAAGAAATAAAAATGATAGTTGAGAATATAAGATTCTCAACTTACTAACCAAATATGCAGTGGGAAAAATCAAACTAAATGGACAAAACCAAATAAAGAGAAAATAAAAACAAAGAAGGATAACTACCAATTTAACCTATTGGCTAGGTCTCCCCACCGTCCGATGAGATGGACATTCATCCTTCTTCATTTCTTGACATCTGGGCCCAGAGGGATGGGATCGGATGACTTGTCTTGCTTCTTCTGCCATACCTTCTTTGGCAGCTTGGTGGACATGGGCCTTTGGCGAGGCCCGAACATCTCCGTCTTCGTAGGGTGTCGACGTATACGATAAGACGGGTTTTCCGCATAGATCAAAGTCCTCATGAATGCAATGAGCGGGTCCACCTTTGGAGGTGTGATTTTGACCTCTTGGATGTGTTTAACATTCGGCCCATACTTGATACGGATCATGGAGAATTGCTCCAACTTTGGACGAAAGTTAAACTTCTCGTCCTTGCCATTGATATGGAAGTGGATTTCTCCAGCTCCCACATCTATGTGATCCTTTGCGGTGCTTAGAAATGGTCTCCAAAGAATGAGTGGTGTATCCTTCTCAACCTCCATGCCGAGCACCACAAAATCCACGGGTATGAAGCAATTCCAGATTTTCACCATAACATCTTTAGCGACACCTGCCAGATAACAGACTGAAGAATCAGCCAGTTGGAGCTGCATTGGTGTTGGAGTAAGTTCCGTGAAGTTCAGCTGGTCGAAAACCACCTTGGGCATCACACTCACACTTGCTACAAGGTCACAAAGGGCCTTGTCAAAGTGGTGAGCCCCAATTGAGCATGATATTGTAGGACATCCAGGGTACTTCATCCAGTTGCCTCCTTATAGAGAAATCATGTTGGCACTTTTCATAGGAGGTTCGGGCTGTCCTGGCATCTTGCCATTCTCCACTGGAGGAACAACAGCTGCCAGTTGAGCCAACTGAGTTTCCAATATCTTGTTGAAACTCAATTGATTCTTGAAGAATGAGGATAGTCCTTCAATCTTGGCATTAATGCTCTCTAGGGTCTTGTCATTGGACGACAACTTCTTGGATATAGCCTCATTGATCTTCAACTAGCCAATGACAAGTTCTCCCAAGTTGGGTTGATTTTCATTGTTGTCATTGTTGTTGTACCCTCCTTGAAAGAATGGGCGTGGTTGGCCCCACCCTTGATCCCCTAGATGGTAGCCATTGTTGTTTCCATTGTTGGCTACATATGAGGCATCCTCAGGGATTTCTGGGCAATCATTGCCCAAATGATCCTTGTTGCAACAGACGTCACAAGTAATGTGAGAGTCTAAGGCATAGGCATTGCCACATACATTACCATTGCCTTGTCCATCAATCTTCTTTATAAGGTGGTCCAATTTGGCAGTGATCGTGTCCACCTCTTTCAAGGTGTGCATGCCTCGCTGGCCGGTATGGAGACGCTCTTCGCTCCAACCCATGTTTGACACCATCTTCTCAATTAAATCTTTTGCTTTGTGCACCGTCAATGAGAAGAAGGCACCTCCAGCAGCAGCATCAACATGGTCACGGGCAGAAGGGATCAGCCCGTTGTAGAAGTTTTGGGTAATTAGTCAATCTTCTATCCCATGGTGGGCACAGGTTAGGATGTACTCCTGAAGCCTTTCCCAAGCCTCGGGAATAGATTCCTTGGCATCTTGCGGGAAGCTGGAAATTGTTCCACATAGGGCATTGGTCTTTCCCAATGGGAAAAACTTGAGGAATGTCGTAGAACACTTCTTTCAAGTATCTACAGCACTTCGGTTCACGTAGAAACACTGTTTCGCTCTCCCAAGAAGAGAGAATGGAAACAGCCTAAGATAGACAACATCAAGGGATATGTCCATTATCTTAAAAGTGTTGCAGATCTTAAGGAACTGTTGCAGATGAGCACTTGCATCCTCGTTAGACTTCCCATGAAATGGGTTGGCTTGCAGCAACTGCTAAGGCTAGTCTCGATTTCAAAGTTTATGTCTCCCGTGTTAACTGATGAGTAGTTTAGGAACGATCTTCCGAAAGGTAAGTCGATTGGTGTGGAGAACTCGACGTTGATGATCGGCGGCACTCGAGCGGCTCCAGTACCCCTCCAATCACTACACCACGGCTCCGTTGGTTATCAAGCGTGCTGCACACGCTTGACCTCACCAAGAAGGCAAATCCCAGCAAGTGCAACCGAGAACACGAGCAAGAACGTCGAAGACATGAACTGAAATCGCAAAGTTGGGGTCTCACAAACCGTAGAACGGCGATATTATTGATCTAAGAAAAACACAACGAATATGACTGGCGGCTGCAGTATTTAAAGGCTAGGGTTCAGCCAAAACACGATTAGACGCGTCCCTAATGGACTCTTAGGAGATACAAGGCCCAAAGGCCTGATTTGGTGGCGCAGCACTGGACAGGAATTTGGACTCGACTTGTTTCGACTCTGGCAGTGGTGCCAAAAATGCTTGTTAATAGATTTTAGATTGTACATATAAATCTGCAAGCGCACAGAAACTATCAATGTAGCATTTCCCCTCTAAGAGTATTCCCAAAGGGTGTCATCTATATTCTCCAAAAGGAAGGCTAGATGGAAGTAGAGCAATCATCAAGTGGAGAGGCTAGAGTGGTCTAGGCAAAGTTCTAGCAAGGATGGATAAATGATAATTGAGTAGTGTGACACACACAACAACATTCTATCCTAAGGGGATAAATTAGGTAAAGAGGTACTAGGCTAAGAGTTAGGTAGAGACTCCTACTATGCTTCTAATGTACATATACATAGTCTAAGTTAGTTACTAATGATCATATTAATTATGAATGCTCATGCTAAGTGGATTAACACATCGGGCACGGGTTTACCCCTAACAATACTAGGACGACTCCTGCCAAGAGCATGTGGCATAGCCGACCATGGAGGATTACAAAGGACGGATAGGATTGTCACTACCTACTGCCTACCTCTTGAATCTGTGGTTCTACGAGACATTCAACGCTACTCTCTATCCTAGCACCATGCTAGCATATTAAGTAATTATCTTAGAAGCTTAGGCACAAGCCATCCTAAGGCAATGAACTAAATCATTGTTGAACCAATGTTAATTCATAGCATAAGTGGTTCATGTTAACATAATCATATCATAGCTAATTAGACTATAGTGCATGTTTGTAGGGTTTATGATGATATAATGATAATGGTATAGCATAATCATAAATACTACTCCTACCACATACATGGAATCCACAATCAAACGAGAAAAGCTTCATCCAAGTATATGAACAATAGAAGACTAAAGATAACATCTTTATTAAGAACAAAGTCACAAATACAAATAGGAATATAAGAGCCATACCTTTCCCAATTAGGAATTGGGACGAGACTCCTTCTACTCCTCTCCTATTTGGACTATAGACTAGAGACTCTCCTCTCTACAGCTTATACTCCTCTAAACCTATGGAGAGTAGTAGATACAATGGATGAATACTCAAGCGGTGTGTGTTGAAGTGAGGGGTCCTATTTATAGCATGGAGAAGGGTTGGTTCCTGCCATCAAAAGCGCGTGAATCAGTCACCCATGATCTCTTCATGTCGGGAGGAGCCAACACATGGCATTTGACCGGGTTTGGCGCCACTCCCTAGTCGGCTGACTAGGGAGGTCGGTCGATCTGGTCTCATCCTTGTTGGGGATGTGCTTCCGCCAGGTCTCTGCCAGGTGGGTCCCATTGACTGATATTGGTGCTACACCATTGGATGGCCTCGGATACTTCTTTTTGTGGGCCATTTGATCCATGTGGTGCCACATGTCCTCGCTTGATTGGCTGGAATGGTATTTTATAGGATCCATCCCCTTGTTTCACTTCAATTCTGCATAAAATCCCTGCATGCACTACTTTCTCCAAAGACAAGTGGAAATAGGTTAAATAGGAAGGTGTGTGTGCTTGAAATGATATTTCCTTCACATAATTGAGTTATATTGACGGGTGAAATGAGTATATAACAGCCGTCAACACATAGCATACAGCAAACCAAACAAAACTCGACTATTTCTGACTGTTCCTACATGCTCTAAAGTGTCCATCCTATCTACGTCCTACGGTCAACCTGTGGCTCTGATACCAATTTGTGACACCTGGTTCCAAAAATGAACCAAGTGCAATGCATATGTGTGCCCAGGCTAGTGTTCGGACTTGTCCGGTGCTCAGTCAATTGTGACATCAGAAAGTTAAACAGACTAGTCCGCTTAGTGAACGGACTTGTCCAGTGCTCAATGAATTACTTAAATTTATTTTAGCCCTTACCCTCTGTCTACTTTGTGCTTCAATTGACAATTTGGGCTTCTTCCTTTGTCACTTCCCATTTTTCACCTTTTTGGTTGCACCATAATATCTAATCTTTGTTTACCTACATTCATCTCAATAAATTCATTAGGATCTCATTTGTTTGTCATCAATCGTCCAAAACCCACAAGGGAATGCCTAGATGCACTTTCAGGAGGTGGTACCCGCTACCTAAAGCGTGTGAATCAGTCACCACTGACTTCAGGGCACCACAGGAGGGTGCCATGTGTCGGCGGACCGAGTTTGGCGCCCAGACCAAGTTGTCGAGCCAGGAAGTCAGCCGACTTGGCCCTAGCAACTCCTTAGCTGTGCTTTCTTCTGGTGAATGACTGGTGGGCTCTAGTTCCCATCCCCCATGAATCAATGTTGGACCCCCTCAGATATGCCTGGGAATGAGTTCATGGATCCATGTGATGCCACATGTCATCGCCTGATTGGTTGGGATGTCACTTTTCAATATTTCTACCCTCATTCTTCCTTAGTTCTGCATAAAAATACCTGCATGCACTATATCTCCAAGTACAAGTGGAATTATGTTAAATCTAAAGATGATGTGTGTAAGAAATATTTATTTATTCACATAATTGAGTTTTATTGACAATCAAAATTGGTATACAACGACCGTCAACAAACCCCCGCAAGCTTACTCTTTGCTCGTCCCAAAGCAAAGATGAAGACTTAGGTTGTTGATCACGAGTTGCTACAATGTCCTATCTTTTAAGAGTACCAAGTGCACTACTAATTATTCTACCTTACATTGAATAAATTGGCTATGGTACCTCACTCTTTTTTCATAGTCATGATGGGGCTTATGCCTCATCAAGCCTCATCCTTTTCTTGGGCAGATGAAGGACAGAACAACAAAGTGAGCATGCATCACCTAATGTTTAAGTTCCACTCGAATTCTAGAGAGTTTCAAATTGTGTTTAAGTTTAGGTTCCTCAAATGATGCTCTCAATCACTCATATGTGGTAAGTGATTGATATTTGTATCCTCACCAAGACACTGCTTTTCTTGTCCTATATCTAAATAAGATTTATATGTGGATCTTGGTAGGAAACAAGAGTAGACATATTTGCAACACATATATTGCTAAGTGTTGACGGCTATTATATACCAATTTCAGTCGTCAATATAACTCAATTATGTGAAGGATTGATCATTTCTTGCACACATCACATTTCTACTTGACCTATTTCTACTTGTACTTGGATAAATATGTGTATGCAGATATTTATACAAGAATTAAGGAAAAGTATGGGGTGCAATCCTATAAAATATCATCCCAGCCAATCAGGCGACAACACGTGGCACCACATGGATCAAATGGCCCACAAACAGAAGTATCCGAGGCCATCCAACGGTGTAGCACCAATATCAGTCAATGGGACCCACCTGGCAGCCACTTGGAGGAAGTACGGGCCGTTTGGAGCCCTGACCAGGTCGGTCGAACCAGGGGGTCAGCTGACCTGGTCCTGGCGCCAAACACGGTCAACTTCCACGTGTTGGCTCCTCCCAGCTCCCTGGAGTCAATGACGACTGATTCGCGCGCTTTTGGTGGAGGGAACCGACCTCAACACTAGTATAAATAGGACCCCATACCCCTCACTTCAACACACACCACTTGGGCATCATTCTATTGTATGCACTATCTTTCATAGTCCTTAGAGGAGTTAGGATGTAGAGAGGAGAGCCTCTAGTCCCAAGTCCAAATTGGGAAAGGAGTAAAAGGAGTCTCTCTTCCCAATTCCACATTGGGAAAGGTATATCTCATGTATTCCTTCTTGTTTTTGTGACTTTGTGCTCAATAAAGATATTATCTTTAGTCTTCTTTTATGCGAATACTTGGACAAAGCGTTTCTTGTTTGATTGTGGAGTCCATGTAAGTGGAAGGTATAGTCTTTATGATTGTACTCTCATGATCACATCTTATGGTCATAAACACTATAGACCACCACTATAGTCTATGTAGTTATGATATGATTATGTAAATATGAATAACTATGCTATGCAATCAACATTGGTTCAACGATGATTTAGTTCATTGCCTTAGGATGGCTTGTGCTGCAGCTCTTAAGGTATTTGCTTAGTATGCTAGCATGGTGCTAGGGTATTTAAGTAGAGTTGGATGTCTCGTAGACCCACGTATCTAAGAGGTAGGCAGTAGATGGTGACAACCCTATTTGTCCTTTGTAATAATCCACATTCGGCTATGCCACAGGCTCTTGGTGGGAGTCGCCCTAGTATTGTTAGGGGTAAGCCTGTGCTCGATGTGTTGAATAGCATTGCATAGGAACTCATCATTGACATGACCGTTAGTATCTACCTTAGGCTATGTATATGTATTAGGAGCATTGTAGGAGCAACTCTCTAACTCTTAATCCAATCTCCCTCTAGGAACCATTTACCCTTTAGAATAGATTGCCTAGGTCTGTGTCACACTACCTCAATTATCAACTTACCCCCTGTCCAGATAATTGACTAGTATCCCATAGCTTGACCATAAGAGTAGTATATACTTCACTCCATTGCCTTCCTTTGGGATAAATACGATACCCTTGGGAATACTCATGGGTGAAATGCTACAACGGTATCTTCGGTGCGCTTGCCGATCTCATCTCTTTATCGAAGATGATCTGTGGTGTTAAGAAATACCAACAAGCATTTCTGGCGCCATTGTCGGGGATGAATTGTTAGTATATCTTAGGAGTCATCAACAAGCATTTCTGGCACCATTGCTGGGGAAGGCAAAGGTAGTGAAGGATAGCTATCACTTGTGATTATGCTATAGGTACTAATAGTTATTAGACAGGATTATCCTTGTTTGTTTTCTCTTTTGTGTGAAAACAGGGTAGTGTTGGCCAACCCATTGTATGGGATGGCCAACGAGGATGCAAGTGCTAAACTGCAAGATGATTCAAGGCGTACGTCAACAAATGTCCGCTAGGCAACACCATTGCCTTTTGCGGGAGAATTTCAGCTTTCAGTAGGAGCCAAAGTCATCCATACCCAAGCTTGGGGAAGGCTCCAAGAAGTTCTTCTTGGTTTGCCTCCACCATGGGGTGGATAGTTGGCTCTTCATCCAACACTTGTTTCATGGGTTGGCTCCACCAATCCATGACCACATTCATGCTGGAGCTGAATGAGTCCTATTCTCATTCATCATGGATGAGAAGAAGGTCTTCACTCAAGGGGTGGATTGAAGAATGCTCGAGTTCCCATAGCTTGTCATGCACACCACTTCACAAGGTGGATATGCTGGTTATGGAACTACACCTCCCATTGAAGTTTCATGAATATCCAAGTCGTTGGAGATTTGTTTGGATAATCCAAGTCGTGGATATTCACATGATTTGTGAAAATCCATGTCATCATGGGACGCGTGGGAACTATTTCCCTAAGACACATGAGGACCTTTTTAAAACAACAACTCCAATGGCTACCATTCACAAGGAGGTCAAGGGTGGAATTAACATCACCCTTGTATTCAAGGAAGCTATGGCTTTCCAAGGGATTTAAGTTCAACTAGCCTACCTTGAAGTATCTTGGCCAAGTAGAAACCAAGACAACGTTCACATGAAGATCTTGGCCAAGGACAAGAAATTAAGGAGCATTCAAAGTCCAAGATATCCCACATCACTTGTTGGGATTCCCACACTTCGACCAAACCCATTCAACCTAGGGCAAGTGACATTGTGGATGAAGCGTTTCTTGTTTGATTGTAGAGTCCACATGTCATCATGCCCAAGGAAGCCTTTGATCCATGATCAAGGTATGGGTTGATTCAATGGAATATCAATATGGTCAGAGTGGCACCCCTAAGAAGGACAAAGCCTCACCGTGCTCACGAAGGAATACATTCAAAAGGGAGAACCCGTTGCTACAACATGTCTATATTAATACAACAGGGAGAGGCTAGGGCCACCAGGTGTCCCACATGTCCAAATGACAGCCAAATGAGTTTGGCATGTCAAAACAAAAGAAATCGTCCACATCTTCAACTCCGAGATTGGACAACAAATCATCGCGCTCAATAGAACGGAGGTAAGTCCTACTCATCGGACTTCAATAATTCGGTGAGTCCTCGCCAATAGGTTAATTGGTAGTTATCTCATATTTGTTTTCCAAATTGCATCAACCCTTGCATTTGCATGTTGGAAATTTCACACTTTCATGTTGGAAAGTAAAATTTACAACCATCATAAAACTAAAAATCTGAATTAGGGGAGAAATTTAATTGGATATGAACTACGTGCATGACCACTTGAATTTATCTTCCTAGTTCAAACAAAAAAGATTTGCTTTGACCCTCATTGCATTTACAAGTTATTTCAAGCTGGGCAAGACAATTTGAAAATTGGGTTCAATTTGCTTTTGGCTAACGTAACCCGTTTTCGAGTTATTTTGTGTGTTCTTGATTAAAGTGCAGCTAGGTATAAATTGTGAAGAGGTGGTATGGCAAGAAAGTGGAAGGTTTCATCAAGCTCAAGTCACCATTGGGAGGATTTGAGAACACTTCTCTCCTTCAAACTCATTTTGAGTTTGAGGAAGAGAAATGTTCAAGATGATGACCCAATGGAGGAGCCAGAACCAAATCCATTACCATATCCAATCTCAACTTGGCATTTGACATCAACCATCAAGTCTACGCCGAAAATCAAGGTTGTGAGTTTCTCACACAAAGACCTTCATCACCAACTACTCTTCAAATGAGGTATGAGTTTAGAATTTTTCATTGTTTGGTTTGCCATAGAACTTAATGTATTTGCTTGCATTTGTGAGGAAGGTTGACACTTCCTCATCATTTAATTCTCATGCATCCTCACAAGAGTAAGTGTGGGTATTGACTTTTGGATCTCCAAAAGGAAATCCCACCTTACTTGGAAAAATCTAAAACAAGTACCTAGAATCCTTTAAGCATTGTTTTGTAGATTTAGTCATTTTTGTCTAGGTTTAGAAAATAAAACTTTTGGACATGACTTAATTGGTGAATTGGCATATAGAAACTTGGGCATAGTGACAGCCATAATTTTTAATTGAGCTTCATGCATAGATGGTGTCACTAGATTTCAAACTCCTAGGAATAAGTGATATCCTTGCTCTAAAATTGAATTGCATTTTTTGGAGGAGTTACTAAATTTTAAATTCCTAGTGAAGTTCAGGAGGATAAAATTGATAATCTTGTTTGTCATGGTCTAAATGATAAAATTTGCTCTTGAAAGCTAAGATGGTTAGAAACTTTAAAAGATGTAGGGATCCATATAGTATATTTCTATCACATGCATTGCTATGAGTAGGAGCTTTAGAGTATATGCAACATGAATTATCCATAAAGCTCCACTCTTATCAATGAATAACACATTGATCATGGATACACTTGACATTGGAACCAATGCATCTTTGATTTTGTTCTTCCCCGTATGTACAAATGAAAGTTCGGTTACCTAACCCAAACGTTCATTTGTACAAGTATCGGGAGCTAACCAACCCTCTCTATTCAAGAGAGGAAGTTTGCAGGAGTAATATTACTGTGCAGGCATTCAAGAAGCTGATTGTTGGGATCCCTAGAGGATCCCATTTCAACATCTCTTGGCCAAGGAGTAAATGAGGATGGTTGCTACCTATCGGAAATTATGCCCGAAGGTCAATCATAACTATACGAGGTTAGAGATTTGAAATGGGAACCCTCCATGAGCAACCAATGGGCTGCCACAAATGGGTGAGAGCATTATGCTCTCAACTATTCTAAGCACTCATTCAAGCTCAAGGGATTTGCCACCATCATTGGGTACAAGTTATTCCTATGTGTCTAAGAGTTATGATGTACCATAACCAAGGAATGACAAGATCACACCAAATTTATATTGGGTGCAAGTTGTTCGTATGTCGCTAGAAGGTATGTTGTACCTTACCCAAGGAACAACTGATCATACCCAATGCATGTTGGGCACATGTCACTCCCTTATGGCAAAGAGATATGATACACCTTAGTTAAAGAATGACAAAACATACTCAATGTATGTTGAGTGCACGTCATTTCTTTGGATCTAAAGGTTATCATAATCCTAGCCAAGGAATGACAAATCACACCCAACACATGGAGACCCTGATGTGCGGACAATCAACATCAAAAACACTCTATTCAACCACACTCATGGTGTCCATGGGAGGCAACACAACAATCAACACTCAACCCTCCATTGTCAAAGCCACGCTGCAACAAGGATAGGCCAACTCATGGCCTACCTCCGTTGTTAGGGTTTCAACCCCTATCACGGACCTTCATCAAGAATAAGCATGGGGGAGGACCCCCACTTGAGGTAACTTGTATCACACCCACTGCATTTTTATTTCAAATCATCCATTGCATATTTACTTTCCATTCATCCACCATCCACCATGCATCTAAAAAAACATAAAAATAGGAACTTAGATTTGCTTTGCTTATCAAATAAAGATGTGCGGTAAGAATGATTTAGAATTCACATAGATGAAATGATGAATAGTTGCTCTATATTATTTTTCCTAAGTCCCTAGTTTACAACTTGCTACTCTCCGAATATTGTTTAAATTGGCTAAAATTAACTTTGCCTTGATTTAGAAATTGTGGGTAGCAAAAGCTTAATCTACTTCTAGGTTGGTGGGAGATTTGAATTAGTAATAGGGCTGCTATTCCTTTTTTGAAAGTGGAACTTAGATTTCTGGAGAAATTCTATCAAGATTTAAGTTTCGCTCATTTGATTGGAAATACCTACCAAAGCCATATGATATTCGTACATAGACAACACCTTATGCATATGCTATTTGCTTTCACATTGAGCCTAGTCAAACTAGTATAGACCTATGTGAGAAATCATTCAATTCGTTTTGAATTCAAGACTTCACTTGCACATGCTATACTTCTACACTAGAAGGAAGCAAAATTCCATCATATCCACCATTCCACAATAAAAAGAGAAACTTCATACTATTCATAGTTAGCACTCTCTTCAAGTTATTGCATAAAAAGGAGTAGAAGACAGGGCTACAAGAAAAAGAAAAAGAAAATGCATGCTTATATCATAAGAATGAGAAAAAAATATGCTTACTCCATAAGCATAAAAAAGGGTAGCCACGTTTCATCCTTGCAATAAAGAGAGTCCACATCAAAAGGAGTCATCTCAATGTTTCCACATCCACCTCCATTCCATCACACATGCACAAGTCTTGATTCAGAAGTTTGAATTGATTTCTCCTAAGGCTTGCTCTTTTGACTTATCAATATTATTTGTTGAAAATATGCCTACTTACTTTCCCTACCAAGCTCCACATACAAGCTATATTCAAAGTGTAGGAATAGTATAGGCATAATGCCTTGGTGAGGACATATTTCCACTACACACAAAGGAGTGATTGACAGAATCAATTGAGGTATTTATAATCTAATTTGAATCTCTCCGGAATTTAAGTGGAACTTGATATATAGGTTATGCTTGCTCCATTTGTTGTTCTATCTTTCAATTACCCATGAATAGGAGAAGGCATAACTCCCATAATGACTTAAGAAGGGTGAAGTACCATAGCCACATTTTTCAATACTAGGTAGAGTATTTTGTTGTGCACTTGGTACTTTCGAAAGGTAGAACATTGTAGCAACTCCTGATCATCAACCTAAAGTCTTGACTTTGCTCGGGACGAGCAAAGGATAAGCTTGGGGGAGTTTGTTGACAGCTGTAATATACCAATTTTAGCCGTCAATATAACTTAATTATGTGAAAGATTGATCATTTCTTGCACACATCACCTTTCTACTTGACCTATTTCCACTTGTACTTGGAGAAATATGTGTATGCAGATATTTATACAGGAATGGAGGAAAAGTATGGGGTGCAATCCTATAAAATATCATTCCAGCCAATCAGGTGATGACATGTGGCACCACATGGATCAAATGGCCCACAAACAGAAGTATCCAAGGCCATACAATGGTGTAGCACCAATATCAGACAATGGGACCCACCTGGCAGCCACCTGGAGGAAGTACGGGCCGTTTGGAGCCCTGACCAGGTCGGCCGAACCAGGGGGTCGACCGACCTGGTCCTGGCGCCAAACGCGGTCAACTTCCACGTGTTGGCTCCTCTCGGCTCCCTGGAGTCAATGACAACTGATTCGCGCGCTTTTGGTGGTGGGAACCGACCTCAACACTAGTATAAATAGGACCTCATACCCCTCACTTCAACACACACCACTTGGGCATCATTCTATTGTATACACTATCTTTCATAGTCCTTAGAGGAGTTAGGATGTAGAGAGGAGAGCCTCTTGTCCCAAGTCCAAATTGGGAAAGGAGTAGAAGGAGTCTCTCTTCCCAATTCCACATTGGGAAAGGTATATCTCATGTATTCCTTCTTGTATTTGTGACTTTATGCTCAATAAATATATTATATTTAGTCTTCTTTTATACGTATACTTGGACAAAGCGTTTCTTGTTTGATTGTGGAGTCCATGTAAGTGGAAGGTATAGTCTTTATGATTGTACTCTCATGATCACATCTTATGGTTATAAACACAATAGACCCCCACTATAGTCTATGTAGTTATGATATGATTATGTTAATATGAATAACTGTGCTATGCAATCAACATTGGTTCAACTATGATTTAGTTCATTGCCTTAGGATGGCTTGTGTTGCAGCTCTTAAGGTATTTGCTTAGTATGCTAGCATGGTGCTAGGGTATTTAAGTAGCGTTGGATGTCTCGTAGACCCACGGATTGAAGAGGTAGGTAGTAGGTGGTGACAATCCTATCTGTCCTTTGTAATCCTCCATGTCCGGCTATGCCACATGCTCTTGGCGGGAGTCGCCCTAGTATTGCTAGGGGTAAGCCCGTGCCTGATGTGTTGAATAGCATTGCATAGGAATTCATCATTGACATGACCATTAGTATCTACCTTAGGCTATGTATATGTATTAGGAGCATTGTAGGAGCAACTCTCTAACTCTTAATCCAATCTCCCTCTAGGACCCATTTACCCTTTATAATAGATTGCCTAGGTGTGTGTCACACTACCCCTATTATCAACTTACCCCCTGTCCAGATAATTCATTACTATCCCATAGCTTGACCATAAGAGTAGTATATACTTTACTCCATTGCCTTCCTTTGGGATAAATACGATACCCTTGGGAATAATAATGGGTGAAATGCTACAATGGTATCTTCCGTGCACTTGCGGATCTCATCTCTTTACCGAAGATGATCTGTGGTGTTAAGAAGTACCAACAAGCATTTCTGGCGCCGTTGCCGGGGATGATTTATTAGTATATCTTAGGAGCCGTCAACACTAAGTCAAAAGAGTAAGCCTTAGGAGAAAACAAAACATACTTTTGATCAAGATTTTGCAAGTGTGATGGAGTATTTGTGGAGTGGAAATATTAATATAACCCGTTTTTGTGGACTCTCTTTAGTGTGAGGATGAAACATGGTTACTTTTTCTCTTTTTTTATCATGCTCTTGTGCTTGAGCAGGCATTTTTTTTCTTTTCTTGTAGCCATGTATTCGACTCCTATTTTTCAAATATTTTGAAGAGAGTGTCAAACATGAAAAATATGGAGTATCTTTTGATGGTGGAATGGTATGATGGAATTTTGCTAACTTCTAGTGTAGAAGTTTAGCATGTGCACATGAAATCTTGATCTTAAAAGTATGAAAATATTCTCACATAGGTCTATACTAGTTTTACTTGGCTCAATGTGAAAGCAAATAGCATATGCATGGGGTTTATCAAGTTTGAATCATCATATGGCTTTGGTAGGAATTTATGTCAAATGGGGAACTTCCATTTTAGAATTTCTCCAAAAATCAAGTTTTACTTTTAACTATGATTTTAGCAGCTCCTATCACTATATTATATCCCACAACAACCTAGAATTGGATTAAGCTTTTGCTATCCACAAATTCCAAGTTTTAAAGCAAGAGTATTCTCGGCCAATAAACGCAATACTTGGAGAATACTAAGTTGTATACAAGAGACTGAAGAAAAATAAAACAGAGTGACTATTCATCATTTCAACTTATGAAAAGTAGAAATATTCTTATTGCACATCTTTTATTTTATTAACCTATCATAATCTACTTTTTTTAGATGCAACTGATGTGGAAAGAAAGAAATAAAATCATGGAATGCAAATGGGATGTGATACAAGTTACCTCAACTGGGGGTCCTCCCCCAAGCTTGTCCTTCATCAATCTCCATGATAAGGGTTGAACCCTTGATGACGGAAGTAGGCCATGAGGTCAGCTTGTTGTTGTTGCTGCGTGGTGTTGACGTTGTTGAACTGCGCGACGACTTGTTGTTGCTAGTCGTGGGTATGCCGGATGTGATCTTGAAGGGTGTAGAGCATGTCACCTATCCTCACTTCAAGGTCTCCTATCCATTGAGTGAGTTTCGTCATTCTTTGGCCAAGGTCACGGGAACCTCGGGCCGAGAAGGAACGATGTGTACTCATCGGTGGAGGAGGCAAGCTACTAGAACTTGAGTTGAAACCGTAAGGGTCCGATCTTCCATTGGTGGAAGTCCTCTTGCCACGATGATCCTCCGACCTCATATGTTTGAGGTTGGGTCCAGGCGGGTGCATCACCTTCAGATCCACTTGCTCTTGGCATTCATAGGCGGGAGTAGACCGTGGAGGCATCTCCATGGCTGCTCTTCTTGAGCGGCTTCTTGTGACCCTACCAGAAACATTACTCCTATGGGCCTCTTCGATGGGTTGAAGAGCAATTGTAAGCTGCCGGCATTTATATAAATGAAAATCCGGGTTAGGTAATTGAATCTCATTCACATACCCGGAATAGTAAAACACCAAAGAACCATCTATATCATGTTTAAGAGTGTGTTCATGCACTAGATAGTCTGATATGGGGTTTAGGCCCGATCTTCCGAAAGGTAAGTCGATTGAAGCGAAGAACTCGACGTTGATGATCCGTGGCACTCGAGCAGCTCGAATACTCCTGCAATCACTACACCACTACTCCGTTGGTTATCAACCATGCTGAGCACGCTTGACCTTGCCAAGAACGCTAATTCCTGCAAGTGCAACCGAGAAAACAAGCAAGAACGTATAAGGTGCGATCTGAAATGACGAAGTTGGGGTCTCACAAACCATAGAATGGCGATATTATTCATCTAATTAAAACCCAAAGAATTTGGATGGAGGCTGCGGTATTTAAAGGCTAGGGTTCAGCCAGAAATACTCTTAGACGCGTCTCTAATGGACTCTTATGGAATACAAGGCCCTTAGGCCTAATTACGCTGGCGCAGCACCGGACAGAAATCTGGACTCGGCTTGTTTTGATGATTTCCAATGACTCCGAAGGAATTTTGATGTGGGACTAGAGCCATTGGAAATTTTATCTTCTCCTCTTTCTGTTCATATGTAGAACGTCGAAAATGGAGTCCATATGCATCCTGGGCATCTGTTTTAAAGTGGACTACTTCTGGACTCCAGGTTGAACACGAGTCCGAGTTGTAAACTGTTTCCATCAACTTATGGACGTCCCAGCTGGTTCTCCATGTTCCCAAGCCCTCCTCCTTTCACCTTTTAATCTTCCCCATGTTCCTAATAACAATTAAATAATTACATAGCAATCTATTCTCAAACTCACATGAAAAGGAAGTTAGGAACGAGTTCACCTGCTGATTTAGTAACCGTGCTCGTGCTCTCGTCATTGGCCCTTGTAGTTCAATGTGTGTATCCGCTGTTGTGATGTCCTCATCATCCTCCCTCTCTTGACTCAGAGTAATCTGCGACTCAGGTTCAGCTTCTTCTCCCAAGTATGGCCGCAAATCTGAAATGTTAAATGTAGGACTAACCCCAAAATCGGAAGGCAACTCCAACTTATATGCATTATCATTAATCTTTTCAACAATCTTAAAAGGACCAGCAGCTCGGGGCATAAGTTTAGATTTTCTCAAGTCAAGGAATCGCTCTTTTCTCAAATGTAACCTTACCAAATCACCAGGTTTAAGTTTTACTTCTTTTCTACCTTTATTACCTACAATCCTATACTTCTCATTCATCCTTTCAATATTTTTCTTTGTAGTTTCATTCATATTAAGAACGAATTCAAATCGTTGTGTAGCATCCAATATTATAGTTTCAGAAGGAGGCAAAGGTAGTAAATCAATAGGAGCACGGGGGGATTGAAACCATACACTACCTAGAATGGACTTACCTTCATCGTGGAATGAACGGATCTATTGTAAGCAAATTATATATGTGGTAAACACTCCTTTCACAACTTTAAATTTGTTTTCAAGACAGCCCGCAACATAGTGGATAAAGTACGATTAACTATCTCGGTTGTCCATCTGTTTGTGGGTGACATGTAGCTGAAAACAGCAACTTGATTCCCAATTTATACCACAATGTTCTCCAAAAATGACTTAAAAATTTTGCATCACGATTAGAAACAGTGGTATTTGTCACATCATGTAAACGAACAATTTCCGTCATAAACAAATCAGCAATATGTGAGGCATTATCATTCTGACAAGGTATAAAGTGTGCCATTTTAAAAAAATGATCAACAACCACAAAAATACTATCCCTCCCCCTCTTAGTCCTAGGCAATCCCAAAACAAAGTCCATAGAAATATCTCCCAAGGTACATTAGGAACAGGAAGAGGCATATAAAGACCATGTGGGTTAAGGTGAGACTTAGCTTTATTGCAAGTAGTGCATCGTGATACGTAGCGCTCGACATCACGCATCATCTTCAGCACAAAGAAGTGTATGGAAAGCATGTCCTCAACTTTCTTCTCTCTAAAATGTCCCATCAAACCTCCTCCATGTGCTTCCAGCAAAAGCAATAGACGAACGGAGCTAGATGAAACGCATAACTTGTTAGCACGATAGAGGAGACCCTCTCGCAGCACATCTTTATTCCAGGTTCTTCCTTCTCTACAATTTTCAAAAACATCTTTGAAGTCCAAATAAGTAGGATATAATGCTTTAATTGTTTCAAAACCAAAGATTTTATGATCAAGTTGGGACAGCATGGTACAACGTCTAGATAACGCTTCAGCAATGACATTTTCCTTCCCTTTCTTATGCTTAATGATGTATGGAAATGATTCTATGAACTCAATCCATTTAGCATGTAGTTTATTGAGATTGGTTTGACACTTAATATACTTCAAAGATTCATGATCGGAATGTATGACAAACTCCTTAGACCAAAGATAATGTTGCCAAGTTTGTAAACTCTTACTAAGGCATACAATTCTTCATCATAAGTGAAATAATTCGGAGAAAGACCATGCAGTTTTTAACTAAAGAAAGCAACATGTTTACTATTGACGGCTACTAAGAAACATTAACAAATCATCCCCGGCAACGATGCCAAAAATTCCTTATGATGTTTCTTACGTCACAGATCATCTCTTGAAAGAGGTGAGGTCTGCAAGCGCACGGAAACTATCGTGTAGCATTTTATCCAAGAGTATTCCCAAGGGTATCGTATTTATCCCAAAGGAAGGCAATGTAGTAAAGTAGACACTACTCTTATGATCAAGGTATGGGATACTAATCAATTATCAAGACAAGGGTAAGTTGATAATACAGGTAGTGTGACACACACCTAAGCAATCTATTCTAAAGGGTAGATGGGTCCTATTGAGATTACACTAAGAGTTGGGGAGTTGCTCCTACAATGCTTCTAATATACATATACATAGCCTAGGTTAGGTACTAATGAGCATGTCAATGGTGAATCCTTATGCTAAGTTGTTAACCATATAGGGCACGGGTTTACCCCTAGCAATACTAGGATGACTCCGCCAAGAGCATGTGACATAGCTAAACATGGAGGATTACAAAGGACAGATAGGACTGTCACCACCTACTGCCTACTTCTTGAATCCGCGGGTCTACTAGACATCCAACGTTACTTAACTATCCTAGAACCATGCTAGCATATTAAGTAAATACCTTAAGAGTCATGACACAAGCCATCTTAAGGCAGTTACTAACATAAACATCATTGAACCAATGTTGAGACATAACATAAGTTATTCATATCAACATGATCATATCATAACTAATTAGACTATAGTGGGGGTTTATAGTGTTTATGATGATAGATTAAGAGTCATATGTCATAATCATAAAGACTACTACCACATACGTGGATTCCACAATCAAAAAAGAAACCCTTCATCCAAGTATATGAATAAAAGAAGACTAAAGATAATATCTTTATTATGTATAAAGTCACAAATATACGAAGAGATACATGATCCATACCTTTCCCAAACTGGACTTGAGACTAAAGGCTCTCCTCCCTATAGCCTAACTCCACTAAGGACTAAGAGAATTAGTGTATACAACAGAATGATGCTCAAATGGTGTGTGTTGAAGTGAGTGGTGATACGAATAGGTTTAGGCCCGATCTTCCGAAAGGTAATGGATAAGTCGATTGATGGAGATCTCGACGTTGATGATCCGAGGCTCTCGAGTAGAACACGAAAAGCCCCTGTAATCACTACACCACCGCTCCGTTGGTTATCAACTATGTTGCACACGATTGACCTCACCAAAAAGGATAATCCCTGCAAGTGCAACCAGGAACACAAGCAAGAACAAGGTAGAAGCAATCTAAATTGCTAAGTTGGAGTCTCACAAACCCATGAACAGCAAAACTGTGTATAACATATTAATCTAAGCAAAACCCAATTATTTGTGGCGGATACTATGGAGTATATATAGGTGGGAGGACATCCAAGGGGGTGTTGGGGTCGTAACCTAACCCTAAGACACGAAAATAAGAGATGTAGACTTGATATAAGGCCCAATGGCCCAATATGGTGGTGCAGCACCTTGACAGATTCTAAACTCAATTTTGTTTCGAATATTCTTGTCGACTCCGCAGGAATTTTGACATGGGACCAGCGGCATTGGAAAGGTTATCCTCTCCCTTTTCCGTGCATGTGTAGAACGTCCAAAATGGAGATCGTATGCGTTCTTAGCGTCCATTTTAGTGCGAACTGCTCCTGGACTCCGAGTTGGACACGATTATGAGTTTGGCTCGGTTTCCATCTTCTTTGAACGAATTATCTGGTCCCCCACGTCCCTAATACTTTCTCCAAGTACTCCTTGAACCTCTCCATGAGTCCTAATCACAATTAAATGATTAGGTAGCAATCTATGCTCAAAAACATATAAAGAAACATATAAGAACGAGCTCACCTCTGAAATTAATTGTTGTGTATGAACTCTATTGATTGCATCTTGCATGTTCAATGGAGTGTTTTTTGTATCCATATAAGTGATGTCCTCGTCATCCTCCCCGTCTTGAATTGGAGTCGTCCTCGACTCAAGTTCATCTTCTCTCATGTGTTGGTCCAAATGTGCAACGCCATCAAATCTTTTTGTATGCATGAATGGAGGAGGCCAAGGTGGTGGACGACATAGTGCGCCATCTTGATCTTGTCCATCAAATAAGAGTGCACATTCACTTGAGCCATGATCCAAAACAAATAAATATTGTGTCATGTTTGTAGGTGCAGTGATAACGTGCATGATCTCATCATTCTCCCATTCTTTATGACAAACTATCCTCGGCTTGCTCGTATGTCCAAAAAAGAGGCTTTTGGGGATAGTATGAGTGTTGTCCATATTGCACAACCGCAGCGAACAATGCTTCTCTTTTATTTGTTGTCTCCGCAGCAAGGAAAAAATACTAGAAAAACTTGACAAGGAATTATTAGCATTAGTGCATTTATTTACTTTACCATGTTGTTGTAGCACAAAAGGAGCTTGCACATTGAAACATATGTAAACTTTATGCACCATAAATTCACCACTACCTTCATAGTTGCCTATAGCATGAAAAATATTTCTACTTAACAAAGGCAATTCAGATTGGGAAAATATTCTCCTCTCTACAATATCTAGATCACAAAGAGTGTCAAATTCAATATATCCCAATGTATTTAGAGAAGACAACAATTTTAGTTCATCACTTTCACAAGTAATTGGAATCAAATTCTTAATTTCAGCACAAGTGGGTAATAAAGTATCAAATTCATTGATTTGATCTAGCATTGGTACAATATAATTATCAGCATACAACTCATTTTTACCGTAAGAATCAGTAGGAAAATCAACTAGGTATAATGGTGTTTTCGCAAATGGCTCCTCGAGTTGTTGTTGTCCAATAGGAGAGAAAAATTTGAGACATTCAAAACCTTATCAACATCGATAAGTGTAGTATCAGGTGCATTACCTTCATTCTCATTTTTAGCAGTAATTGTTGGTGAAATATGAATGGATAAATCTAAAAGTTCACAAAAATTGTGTATCACCTCATTTTCTTTTGCACCAGCTGCATTTCTTTCTACATTCTCCTGCAAAAGATTAGCCACAGGAGGACGTACAACAAGGACCTGCTCCTCAAATTGCTGAATTTCTTCTTTGCACATAGATACATTAGCAAAAGTTTCTCGCATAAGAATTTTCGTTTCTTTCCATGTTCAAGGTTTTTCTAATTGATTTAAATTGTTCCACCTAGTTAATGCACAGTCTACTAATGCAGTTGCAACATTTCTAATCTTTCTCCTCTCACACATATGACATTGTCCAAAAACTTTATCCAACTCTATTTCCCAAGCAATATATTCATCGTAACCAAAACCATCATAAGAAGGAAGAGATGGGAGAATGTAATTACTTTCTGTGGAAGGAGGATTAAAGATGGCCTGAATGTCATGTGAAACCTAGGTTGATGTTTGATTCTTAGCGAGCAACTCCATCGTCGTCTTCGTCATGTCAATCATCTCAACATATAATGCATGATTCTTGCTTTTACCTGACATTGTTAGTAGCAAACAGAAGACAACAAAAAATATGTTATCCCTATCAACTACAAAGGATAATGGTAATTTGGAAGTGGAATCACACACACTCAAGCGTCTTACCACGCTCTTACAAGTGTTCTTACCAACACTGCAGGTAGCAAACGGTGGCCGGTATGAAGAAACTAATGAAGCGTGGGATGATTGCAAAGGTGTATTGATTCTGCTCAAGAGTAAGGTGTAGCTTGGATGGCACTTTATATGTAGCAAGGATTAGCAAAAATGCAATCAGATAGTAAAGTTGAATAAGTGTCCAAAGTACTTGTAAAAGTTGCTGGCCTAAATGTGTTCCTAGTAGTTCAAGCTAGCAAGACATGAGACAAAACTAGATGACACAAAGAATGCAAGCACTTCTGTTTTTTGTTGTTGTTTTTTATGCTTTTTTGTGCGGCTTTTGTGTCTTGTTTTGCACTTGCTTTTTTCTTTTTTCTTCCTTTTTTTTAGAATGTGCTGAAAAGAAGAACACAATGAAAAGCAATCAAAGATATCTCGTGGGTCTGTCATAGATTTTCTGCTCAATCGTCCAAGGACAGATAGGCATACTTAGAGGCTCCAAATAGAAAAACTTACAACAGCAAGATTGTAGATATATCTCTCCTCTTTAATTTCGATATATGGAAGAACTATTTTAGACAAGAACAATAGGAGATATTGCCCCCGAAACACATACTGTTCAGAAATTCTAGGTCGAGAACAGATTAAGATCTAATGCACTTTTGACCCTGATAACTCCATTTTCTGGAAAACCTATGAATACAAAAGTTGTAGAGAACTTCTTAGGCTTTCCACAAACGACAAGAACTTCAAATTACAAGTTCCTATGTGCGAGATATGGTCAAAATACAAAACTGGACAGAGATGAATCTATTCTAGATGTGATGATGCGATTCAAAAAGATGAATCGACACAATGCAAAACTCAAACTAATACCAAAAACACTTTCTAAACAGCAATATGACTCAACAACAGACACAAATTCAACAAAAGCAAACTGAAAACGAAAGTTGCAAAGGCTCAATGGTGGTTTGGACAAAGTAATGAACAGATCTACTAAACTGCAAGTTTTCTGTGGCTTTTTTGTGGACTCTAGGTATGAAAAACAAAAATAATATAATGGATAGATGATTACCAAACGGGCAACGTAGAAATCTGATACCAATTGATAAGAATAGGTTTAGGCCTGATCTTCCTAAAGGTAATGGATAAGTCGATTGATGGAGATATCGACGTTGATGATCCAAGGCTCTCGAGTAGAACACGAAAAGCCCCTGCAATCACTACACCACCGCTCCATCGGTTATCAACCGTGCTGCACACGATTGACCTCGCCAAAAAGGCTAATCCCTGCAAGTGCAACCGCAACCGAGAACACAAGCAAGTACAAGGTAGAAGCAATATCAATTGCTAAGTTGGGGTCTCACAAACCGATGAACGGCAAAACTGTGTATAACATATTAATCTAAGCAAAACTCAATTGTTTGTGGTGGCTACTATGGGGTATATGTAGGTGGGAGGACGTCCAAGGGGGTGTTGGGGTCGTAACCTAACCCTAAGACACGAAAGTAAGAGATGTAGACTTGATACAAGGCCCAATGGCCCAATATGGTGGCGCAACACCCTGATAGATTCCTAACTCGATTTTGTTTCGAATATTCGTGTTGACTCCACAGGATTTTGACATGGGACCAGCGGCATTAGAAAGGTTATCCTCTCCCCTTTCCGTGCATATGTAGAACGTCCAAAATGGAGATCGTATGCGTCATGGGCGTTCATTTTAGTGCGAACTGCTCCTGGACTCCGAGTTGGACACGATTTTGAGTTTGGCTCGGTTTCCATCTTCTTTGAACGAATTCTCTGGTCCTCCACGTCCCTTACTTCCTCCAAGTACTCCTTGAACCTCTCCATGGATCCTAATCACAATTAAATCAGTAGGTAGCAATCTATGCTCAAAAACATATAAGGAAACATATAAGAACGAGCCCACCTCTGAAATTAATTGTTGTGTATGAACTCTATTGATTGCATCTAGTATGTTCAATGGAGTGTTGTTTGTATACATATAAGTGATGTCCTCATCAAGTGGTGAGGGGTCCTATTTATAGGTGGAGAAGGGTCTGTTCCTGCCACTAAAAGCGTGTGAATCAGCTACCACTGACTTATTTAAGATGGGAGGAGCCAAAACGTGCAAGCTAACCGAGTTTGATGCCAGGACCAGATCGGCCAACTAGGGGTCGACTGACCTGGTCTTTGTACTGTTCCGCGTGTGCTTTCTCCACGTCACTGCTAGTGGGTCCCATTCCTTGACATGGGTGCTACACCGTTGGATGGCCTCGGATACTTCTGTTTGTGGGCCATTTGATCCATGTGCACTATGTAAGAAAGGCTCATACGAGATAGGCCCGAACGAAGAAGGGATACGAACAAACTATGCATCTCCGTCGTCGCATCTTGCATTACGTTGGCACCAGAGGCGGGCTTCAAGGCGCATCGCCGATCGAACTAGGTGCGAGACACGCTCAAAAGAAGTGCGTCTCCTTTGTTTTTCTCATACAGACGTTCTTTACGGTGTCATTGGAGACACCGCTGGCACACGTCGCCCACCAGCTTACAAGTGTGATAGGCCTTACAAAGCATGTCGCAGATATATTGACTATCCGAGACGCTCTGTTATGTAGCGCGTCGCAGATTCATTAACTTATGTGAGATGGGCTTTATAGAAGCTTGTCTCCTTTATGTAGGTTATCCGATATGCTCTCTGCTACAGCTCATTGTGGATTGTTTACAGGCACTATTATTAGGAGCTAGCCAGGATTTGGCAGCCGTATTACCAGTGTCAGCAACATATTGTTCATGAACTTATGTAAAGCCAAATTTATTACACGTTGAATTATAATGACCAATCAAATATTACCAAAGTGTCAATCGTGGTTATCAAGTATACTAATTACACAACAGGGACCGTTCATCCTGATTACAATATAACTAATTACACACATCATAACTGTCATCATCTAATTCTGTATACCGTAATGAAGATTCTCCCAATCATTGACTTCATTGACAATGAGCCTTCATAGCCTCTAATGCTCTGACTAAGACATCCTAAATTCAACTGTAATAAACACAAGAACAAATTGGTATACAATTGTAATAAACACAGGAACTGTTAGTGAATGGAGAACTGAGCTTACTTGTAGCACATGCAGTTGGTGAGCATCCGCAAGGCATCAGTAGAGAAATTATTCTCATGGTAAAGGACATGGTACTGAGCTGGTGTGCTTGTCCCCTAAAAAACAAACAATTTACATTCCACATATGCTTTTATAGCCTGATATCAAAAACTCGTGAGAGAAACATCAATTATTGCATAGGTACCTTGATTCCAGCATGGTTGCGAAGGTAGAAATCAAACTCAGTTGAATGGCAAATGCTAGTGTCAACAACAGTTCTTGCAGTTTCAAGGGTTTGCAAATCAGAATATATTATACATTGATAGTCCAAACAAATAAATTACTTCCGCATTGGACATAAACAAGGAAGATGAATGTATACCGTAATGAAAATTCTCCCTTTGGATCAATGACTTCATTAACGATGAGCCTTCATTGGAAATCCTCAAATTCAATAAAATCACTGAAATGCACGCTCTGAGGGCAGGGTCGAGGCGGCGGCGTGCTCAGGGGACAGGGGACATGGCGGCATACTCCGAGACAAGCTGGCGGAGGCGCCGGAGTGGCGGTTCCTCAACTCTCTGATGATAGCAGGTCGGCGTGCTCCGGGGACAGGGAGAACATAATGATTACCAAGGTCAAGGTCGAGGCGGCGGCGTGCTCCGGGGACACGGGACGAGGCGGCATGCTTCAGCGTGCTCAACTCTCTAATGACGAAGGTCGGGGTTGACAGTGGGGTAGGGGTCGACATCGGCAGTGCGACAATGATGAAGAGCGAGTTGAGAAAGAGGGATGGTGGCCGCATGCTCCAGGGACCGGGGACGAGGCAGCATGCTCAACTCTCTGATGACGCGAAGGTCGGGATCGACGGCGGCGGCATGCTCAAGATCTGCAGTTTGTAGGTTGACAGAGCGCGTGACAGCTAAAAATTTTCGCCAAATGTTGGTAGAGAGCGCGCAATGGACAAAAACTTTCAGCGTAAGTCGGATAAGCGTCAGTGTAAAGCGCGTATCTCATTATCTTGTGGCCCCGAACACACCACAATGTCCTAGATGCACCACGGTTTGCTAAAGCTGGCCAGGAACAACATCTAGGACATTATGACGTGTCCAACTGGCAACTGTGCACGATGCCTTATATGATCATTGCATTGCGCTCAGCTTTTTGAGGTGGGACCAAAGATCTTTGGCATAAATCGGATACGAGCCACTGAAAGGCGTGCTTGCATTATTTTGTGGGCCTGAAAATGTTGGAGTGCCCTAGATGCGCAACGGTGTGTTGAAGCCAGAACAACATTCAAGACATTCCAACGTTTCCAACTGGTAACTGTGTGCAATGCCTTATATAATCGTTGCAACGTGCTCAGCTTTACGAGGTGGGACAAAAGATCTTCAGAGATAATTTGCAACTCAATGAATTTCATAGTTCATACATTGCGTGCCCTCTAAACTAATTTTAAATCTAAACTTATTCCTAAAGCTCCCATCGATCAATCTAAACTGTACCGTCCAGCTTGCTCTCGAACATGTCTCTTATATTGCCCTGGATATAGAAAATATTGACATTCTTTAAATTGACAAATGTCAAAGGAGGAATGAATAACCTACGTTGGTCACTAGCACAAAGTGTCTAACCTTGATAAGTAGATTATAGCAATCATTTTCAACATTGGGCGCATTTGGCTGATGCAGCAAACGCCGAACTTCAAGTAGTATAGTTTTGATTGTAAAACCAGTGCACCACCCCTATGAAATAGCAATTTTAGCAACATAAGAAACCAGTTCAAATAAGTTCGGCAATAATTAATAATTACATGAGCGAAATAAGTCTATCTTATAGTCTCTTGATCAAGAATCCCAATGCAGAGTGCTCCTGAGCGATGGACATTTGGGTGGAAGAAACCACTTGGAAAGGTGCATCTTGGAGGCAACAATGGATAGTCCTCTGAGAAGGAGATTGTCAGGGGGTAGTAACCACCTTCCCAGTCAGTATACAAAGGAAATTCATTCATAGGAGGATGATGGTTAAACTCATATTGTGCTTCTTCTTCATGACTTACCCCTTCTTTACCGGGGACAATGCAGTGCCACTTCAATAAATCTCCCGATTCAGGCTTTGCAAAGAAACCCTACACAGACAGAAAAACAAAACTAAAGTTAAGTTCATCGGTCCATTGCAGATCTACATATATACAACTATGCGACCGGTGTGCCATTTGTACATATATGGGGATGATTCTTGCGCCACGCCAAGCGCTCCTCCTTCAGTCGGCTACGCGCCAAGCCGATACTAGCCATGAACAGTGACGATGACGAGGAGGACGGCGATGACGAGGACGATGACGACAATGACGAGGACGACAATGATGACGACGACAAGGACGGCGACGACAACGGCGATGGCGAACAGAGGAGGCGGTCGCACTGGAGTTAGTCGATTAGTAAAGGACCATTGGTCAATTAGTAATAAAGGAGCACCAGAGGTGAAGAAGAGACAAGAGAGATAAATGTGAGATGCGCATTAAGTTCAAAAGTGTCTTCCATTGTCAAAGAGACGAGGGAGATAAATGCGAGATGCGCTATAACAAAGAGAGACGCGTGTTAATCTAAAGCAAGTCTTCCATAGTCGAAAACGGCAACGACGACGAGGGAGATAAATGCGAGATGCATTATAACTAAGAGATACGCTCGTTAATCTAAAGTGCGTCTACCATAGTCGAAAGAGAGACGCGCGACATGAGGTCTGCGTAGAACTTAATTTTGGCGGCGTGGTGCAGAGACGCGTGCGACGTCCGTGCGCGACGTTTTGTTTCCCCGAGGCTGTATCGATGTGTCCCATCATTTCATCAATGCGCGGGAAACCAACCGCTCCCTCGACGACTCCGCGCGGACCTTATTTAAGACGTGCCATCACCTGTGAGTTCTCCACAAGTGTGTCGCTCATTTTGAATCCTCTTATTTTCTTCGTCTTCTCCACCCTGACGACCCACCACCAACAAGGCCGACCTTCCGCCGCCAAGCCCTTCGAGGGAGCCACCGTGTAGGAAACTGTGTTGCAGCTCCCCTAAGAGGTTCAACACCGAGTAGTGCCTCCTTATGGCGCAAGAGGCATACAACAATACGTCTCGCGCCATGAGTTCCTTGAGTCTGGGTACCCTTCCCCAGCTTACTGGAATGGGTACCATCAGCCACTACCTCTTCACCCTTACGGGGGTGGCTGATCGTCTCGCCATTCTGTTCGAGACGATGGCCTAGGTGCTTGTCCCCGAGGGCAGCAGAAACCTGGTGGAGGTGACCGAGAGCAACCTTGTTCGCGGGGTTGCACCGCCGGTGCAGCCGGAGCAGCCGGCCCAGGCTCCTGTTGCACCGGCGCTGGAGTCGCTGCTAGAGGACGAGAAGGAGGAGGAGGAGGAGGAGGAGGAGGAGGAGGAGGAGGAGGAGGAGGATTCAGTTTTTCTTTGTTGTTTTCAGTTGCTTCTGTTTTGTAAATATTGTTAATGAATGAAACCTATCTTTGTTCATCTATGTGATTGAATATTATCTTGTGTGTTCTTCAACTGTGTGAATGAGTGAATGTGTAGCGTGTTCATCGTGTTCCTTAGGTATCTTAAGAAAAGATTTGATTATACTCGGGACAAGAGAATGATTTAGTTATCAAGTGAGATGTGTGATATCAATAGTGAACCGAAGCAAAATGGAGAAAATCACGAAGCTAAAGATGACGTGTGGAATCGGAGACGCGCTTTCCGTTAGAGAACGTCTTTCTTTTTGCAGAGGAGAGGGAGACGTCGATCATACGAGACGCACTTTGCAGCGAAGCTCGTCTCCATTTTGCATTACAGCACATACCTTATATAAGGCGCCATCAGTCTCTCCTCTTCGCTTTGTTCCGCTCAGACAACCCACCATGGCCAACGTTCCGCCGCCAAGCCCGCCGAGAGAGCCAACTTGCAAGGTGTTGCCGCTCCCCCGAGAGGATCAACAAAGAGTTGCTCGAGATGTTGTTCGATTGGTTGTTCGACCGGTTCTAGAGGCTACTCAAGACGATAGCCGAGGTGCTCGGTTCTGAGGGCCGCAGTATCCTAGTGGCAAAGATGTCAAGGAACCTCGGTTGCGAGGTTCCATGGCCGGATCTGGACCAGCCGGAGCAAGCGGCGGAGCAGTTGGAGCAACTGGAGCAGCCAGAGCAACCGGAGGAGGAGGAGGGGTAGGAGGAGTAGGATTTAGGTTTTCTTTTGTTGTTTTTTAGTTGATGTTTTTCTTTTCTTGTATCTTGTACTTCTTTCTTGTGTATTGTAATATATTTGTTATCTGTGATCAATTGTGTGAATGATTGAATGTGTTAGCTGTGTTCATCTGTCTGATGAATATTTTGTGTGTTCAACTGTGAATGAATGTGGTCATCATTTAGAGTCGTGGTCATGTATGTCTGTAAGCGAAGACAAAGGAGACGAGCTTTCAGTAAAGATGTCTCATTTCACTGGCTTATAGGAGACGCGTTGTGCTACAAGTGTATCTCCCGTTTGTCCAGAGAGTAGGCCCGTCTCGAATCCATACTTAAATGAGACGGACTGTAATGTAACGCGTCTTCTTGAACGTT
Organism: Tuctoria greenei; assembly: GCA_036927565.1. Taxonomy (NCBI): domain Eukaryota; kingdom Viridiplantae; phylum Streptophyta; class Magnoliopsida; order Poales; family Poaceae; genus Tuctoria; species Tuctoria greenei. The sequence goes on from JAYESD010000033.1 coordinate 305,900, forward strand.
CAACCGAGCCATATCAGATCCTTGCTGAAGTGTGCTCGTCTCGCATAAGCTTATGAGTGTTGACCGCCTTTGAGCGCGTCACCCATCTTTGTCTCCTATTTGGGTTTGTTACGTAGTGGTGGTGCCACATGTTGGCGTTTGATTGGCTCGGATGATATTTTATAGGATCCATCCCCTTGTTTCACTTCAATTTTGTATAAAATACCTGCATGCACCAATTTCTCCAAGTACAAGTGGAAATAGGTTAAATAGAAAGGTGATGTGTGCAAGAAATGATATTTCCTTCACCAAATTGAGTTATATTGACGGGTGAAATTGGTATATAACAGCCATCAACAAACTCCCCCAAGCTTATCCTTTGCTCGTCCCGAGCAAAGTCAAGACTTTAAGTTGATGATCAGGAGTTGCTACAATGTTCTACTTTTCAAAGGTACCATGTTCACAACAAAATACTCTACCTAGTATTGCAAAAATTGGTATGGTATTTCACCCATCTTAAGTTATTATGGAGCTTATGCCATCTCCAATTCATGGGGGGTTGAAATATAGAACAACAAATGGAGCACACATACCCTAGAGATCAAGTTCGACTAAAATTCCGGAGAGCTCAATATAGATTTTAAGTACCTCAAATTGATCCTCTCAATCTCTCTTTTATGTGTAGTTGAAATATGTCCTCACCAAGTCATTTTGCCTATTCATCCAGGCTTGTATGTGGAGCTTGGTAGGGAATATAGTAGGCATAGTTGCAACACATAATATTGCTAAGTCAAAAAACCAAGCCTTAGGGGAAATCAATTCAAAACTCTTTGATTCAAGACTTGTGCATGTGTGATGGAATGGATGTGGATGTGGATATTTGAGATGACTCCTTTTTGAGTGGACTCTCTTATTTTGCAGGGATGAAACATGGCTACTTTTCGCTCTCTCTTTTTCTTTTTTCTTTCTCATGCTTTTGATGTAAGCATGCATTTTTTTCACGTGGCCATGTATTCTACTCCCTTTTTATGCAATTAATTTGGAGAGAGTACTAAGCATGAATAGTATGGAGTTTCTCTTTTTATTGTGGAATGGTGGTATGATGGGAATTCGCTTACTTCTAGTGTAGAAGTATAGCATGTGCAAGTGAAGTCTTGAATTCAAAAAGTATGAATGAAATCTCACATAGGTCTATACTAGTTTGACAAAGCTCAATGTGAAGACAAATAACATATGCATAAGGTCTATCAATGTAATATATCAAATGGCTTTGGTAGGTATTTCCAATCAAATGAGAGTAACTTAAATCTTTTTAGAATTTCTCTGGAAATCTAAGTTTCACTTTCAAACTAGAAATAGCAGCCCTATATATATCTCACCACAACTTAGAATGATATTAAGCTTTTACTACCCACAATTTCTAAATCAAGACAAAAGTAATTCTAGCCAAGGAAAGCAATATTTTGGAGAGTAGTAAGTTGTAAACTAGGAACTTAGGAAAATTAAAACAGAACAACTATTCATCATTTCATCTATGTGAATTCCAAACCATTCTTACTGCACATCATTTAATTTATTAACCTAACCTGTACTACATTATTATTAACCTCCTTTTTTAGATGCAAATGTGGTGGAAAGAAATAAATAAAATAATGGAATGCAAATGGGATGTGATACAAGTTACCTCAAGTGAGGGTCCTCCCCCAAGCTTGTTCTTGTTCAAGGTCCATGCTAGGAGGTGAAACCCTAACGATGGATGTAGGCCATGAGGTTGGCCTAACCTTGTTGCAGCATGGATTTGAAATTGGAGGGTTGAATGTCGATGTTGGATTGACTTCCATTGGTTTCATGAGTGTGGTCGAGGTGATTGTTGTCGATGTCGCTCATCCACACTTCAACGCTTCCATAGATTGGATGTACCTTATTATTCCTTGGCTAAGGTAGTGATAACTCTTCGCACAAAGGCATGACATGCACTCAACATGCTTTGAGTGTGTTCCATAATTCTTTGGCTAAGGTGTATCATACCTTCTTGCCATTACGAAATAACTTGTACCCCTCATGCATTAGGTGTGATCCGTCATTCCTTGGCTAAGGTAATGATACCCATTAGCCACAAAGGAGTGACATGTACCCAACATATGTTGAGTACGATCCGTTATTCCTGAGCTAAGGTACAACATACCTATAACCACAAAGGGATGACGTGCACTCAAAATGGGTTGAGTGTCATCTGTTGTTCCTTGGCTAAGGTATACCTTCTAGTCACATAGGAATAACTTGCACCCAATATACATTGGATGTGATCTTTGTTATTCCTTGGTTAAAGTACATCATACCTTTTAGCCACAAAGGAATAACTTACACCTAATGATGGTGGCAATTCCCTTGAGCTTGAATGAGTGCTTAGAATAGTTGAGAGCATAATGCTCTCACATATTCGTAGCAGCCCATTGGTTGCTCACGGAGGGTTTCCATGTAAAATCTCCAGCCTCGTATAGTTATGGTTGACCTTCGGGCTTAATTTCTGATAGGTAGCAACCATCCTAATTTACTCCTTAGCCAAGATATATTGAAATGGAATCCTCTTAGGGTTTCCAAAAATCGGATCTTTGAATGCCTGCATAGTTATTTTTCTCCTACAAACTTCCTCTCTATGATAGAGAGGGATGGTTAGCTCCCGATACTTGTACAAATGAATTTTCGTGTTGGGTAACTGAATCTTCACTTGTACGCATGGGGGAGAACAAGACCAAAGATGCATTGGGTCCAATTTCTAGTGTATCCATGAACAATGTATGAATCATTGCTAGGAGTGGGGCTTTATGGATAAATCAAGTTGAACATTTTCTAAAGCTCCTACTCATAGCAATAAAAGTGATATAAATACACTTGTTAGACCTATGTGTGCTGAATACATTGGCTATAACGATAAAAGTTTTGAATACTGCCAAAACACCCGTCTAAACAAGGTCTGATGTAAGGTTCGACTTGCTTTGGCTAGGTCTGACTTTTTTGTCTAGGTCTGACTTATTTTTGGTCCGACTTGCTGTGGCTAGGTCCGACTAGCTTTGGTCAGCTCTGGTGCTAGGTCCGACTAGCTTTGGTCATCTTTGTTTCCCCGAGGCTGTATCGATGTGTCCCATCATTTCATCAATGCGCGGGAAACCAACCGCTCCCTCGACGACTCCGCGCGGACCTTATTTAAGACGTGCCATCACCTGTGAGTTCTCCACAAGTGTGTCGCTCATTTTGAATCCTCTTATTTTCTTCGTCTTCTCCACCCTGACGACCCACCACCAACAAGGCCGACCTTCCGCCGCCAAGCCCTTCGAGGGAGCCACCGTGTAGGAAACTGTGTTGCAGCTCCCCTGAGAGGTTCAACACCGAGTAGTGCCTCCTTATGGCGCAAGAGGCATACAACAATATGTCTCGCGCCATGAGTTCCTTGAGTCTGGGTACCCTTCCCCAGCTTACTGGAATGGGTACCATCAGCCACTACCTCTTCACCCTTACGGGGGTGGCTGATCGTCTCGCCATTCTGTTCGAGACGATGGCCTAGGTGCTTGTCCCCGAGGGCAGCAGAAACCTGGTGGAGGTGACCGAGAGCAACCTTGTTCGCGGGGTTGCACCGCCGGTGCAGCCGGAGCAGCCGGCCCAGGCTCCTGTTGCACCGGCGCTGGAGTCGCTGCTAGAGGACGAGAAGGAGGAGGAGGAGGAGGAGGAGGAGGAGGAGGAGGAGGAGGAGGAGGAGGAGGAGGAGGAGGAGGAGGAGGAGGAGGAGGATTCAGTTTTTCTTTGTTGTTTTCAGTTGCTTCTGTTTTGTAAATATTGTTAATGAATGAAACCTATCTTTGTTCATCTATGTGATTGAATATTATCTTGTGTGTTCTTCAACTGTGTGAATGAGTGAATGTGTAGCATGTTCATCGTGTTCCTTAGGTATCTTAAGAAAAGATTTGATTATACTCGGGACAAGAGAATGATTTAGTTATCAAGTGAGATGTGTGATATCAATAGTGAACCAAAGCAAAATGGAGAAAATCACGAAGCTAAAGATGACGTGTGGAATCGGAGACGCGCTTTCCGTTAGAGAACGTCTTTCTTTTTGCAGAGGAGAGGGAGACGTCGATCATACGAGACGCACTTTGCAGCGAAGCTCGTCTCCATTTTGCATTACAGCACATACCTTATATAAGGCGCCATCAGTCTCTCCTCTTCGCTTTGTTCCGCTCAGACAACCCACCATGGCCAACGTTCCGCCGCCAAGCCCGCCGAGAGAGCCACCTTGCAAGGTGTTGCCGCTCCCCCGAGAGGATCAACAAAGAGTTGCTCGAGATGTTGTTCGATTGGTTGTTCGACTGGTTCTAGAGGCTACTCAAGACGATAGCCGAGGTGCTCGGTTCTGAGGGCCGCAGTATCCTAGTGGCACAGATGTCAAGGAACCTCGATTGCGAGGTTCCATGGCCGGATCTGGACCAGCCGGAGCAAGCGGCGGAGCAGTTGGAGCAACTGGAGCAGCCAGAGCAACCGGAGGAGGAGGAGGGGTAGGAGGAGTAGGATTTAGGTTTTCTTTTGTTGTTTTTTAGTTGATGTTTTTCTTTTCTTGTATCTTGTACTTCTTTCTTGTGTATTGTAATATATTTGTTATCTGTGATCAATTGTGTGAATGATTGAATGTGTTAGCTGTGTTCATCTGTCTGATGAATATTTTGTGTGTTCAACTGTGAATGAATGTGGTCATCATTTAGAGTCGTGGTCATGTATGTCTGTAAGCGAAGACAAAGGAGACGAGCTTTCAGTAAAGATGTCTCATTTCACTGGCTTATAGGAGACGCGTTGTGCTACAAGTGTATCTCCCGTTTGTCCAGAGAGTAGGCCCGTCTCGAATCCATACTTAAATGAGACGGACTGTAATGTAACGCGTCTTCTTGAACGTTCAACCGAGCCATATCAGATCCTTGCTGAAGTGTGCTCGTCTCGCATAAGCTTATGAGTGTTGACCGCCTTTGAGCGCGTCACCCATCTTTGTCTCCTATTTGGGTTTGTTACGTAGTGGTGGTGCCACATGTTGGCGTTTGATTGGCTCGGATGATATTTTATAGGATCCATCCCCTTGTTTCACTTCAATTTTGTATAAAATACCTGCATGCACCAATTTCTCCTGTATAAAATACCTGCATGCACCAATTTCTCCAAGTACAAGTGGAAATAGGTTAAATAGAAAGGTGATGTGTGCAAGAAATGATATTTCCTTCACCAAATTGAGTTATATTGACGGGTGAAATTGGTATATAACAGCCATCAACAAACTCCCCCAAGCTTATCCTTTGCTCGTCCCGAGCAAAGTCAAGACTTTAAGTTGATGATCAGGAGTTGCTACAATGTTCTACTTTTCAAAGGTACCATGTTCACAACAAAATACTCTACCTAGTATTGCAAAAATTGGTATGGTATTTCACCCATCTTAAGTTATTATGGAGCTTATGCCATCTCCAATTCATGGGGGGTTGAAATATAGAACAACAAATGGAGCACACATACCCTAGAGATCAAGTTCGACTAAAATTCCGGAGAGCTCAATATAGATTTTAAGTACCTCAAATTGATCCTCTCAATCTCTCTTTTATGTGTAGTTGAAATATGTCCTCACCAAGTCATTTTGCCTATTCATCCAGGCTTGTATGTGGAGCTTGGTAGGGAATATAGTAGGCATAGTTGCAACACATAATATTGCTAAGTCAAAAAACCAAGCCTTAGGGGAAATCAATTCAAAACTCTTTGATTCAAGACTTGTGCATGTGTGATGGAATGGATGTGGATGTGGATATTTGAGATGACTCCTTTTTGAGTGGACTCTCTATTTTGCAGGGATGAAACATGGCTACTTTTCGCTCTCTCTTTTTCTTTTTTCTTTCTCATGCTTTTGATGTAAGCATGCATTTTTTTCACGTGGCCATGTATTCTACTCCCTTTTTATGCAATTAATTTGGAGAGAGTACTAAGCATGAATAGTATGGAGTTTCTCTTTTTATTGTGGAATGGTGGTATGATGGGAATTCGCTTACTTCTAGTGTAGAAGTATAGCATGTGCAAGTGAAGTCTTGAATTCAAAAAGTATGAATGAAATCTCACATAGGTCTATACTAGTTTGGCAAAGCTCAATGTGAAGACAAATAACATATGCATAAGGTCTATCAATGTAATATATCAAATGGCTTTGGTAGGTATTTCCAATCAAATGAGAGTAACTTAAATCTTTTTAGAATTTCTCTGGAAATCTAAGTTTCACTTTCAAACTAGAAATAGCAGCCCTATATATATCTCACCACAACTTAGAATGATATTAGCTTTTACTACCCACAATTTCTAAATCAAGACAAAAGTAATTCTAGCCAAGGAAAGCAATATTTTGGAGAGTAGTAAGTTGTAAACTAGGAACTTAGGAAAATTAAAACAGAACAACTATTCATCATTTTCATCTATGTGAATTCCAAACCATTCTTACTGCACATCATTTAATTTATTAACCTAACCTGTACTACATTATTATTAACCTCCTTTTTTAGATGCAAATGTGGTGGAAAGAAATAAATAAAATAATGGAATGCAAATGGGATGTGATACAAGTTACCTCAAGTGAGGGTCCTCCCCCAAGCTTGTTCTTGTTCAAGGTCCATGCTAGGAGGTGAAACCCTAACGATGGATGTAGGCCATGAGGTTGGCCTAACCTTGTTGCAGCATGGATTTGAAATTGGAGGGTTGAATGTCGATGTTGGATTGACTTCCATTGGTTTCATGAGTGTGGTCGAGGTGATTGTTGTCGATGTCGCTCATCCACACTTCAACGCTTCCATAGATTGGATGTACCTTATTATTCCTTGGCTAAGGTAGTGATAACTCTTCGCACAAAGGCATGACATGCACTCAACATGCTTTGAGTGTGTTCCATAATTCTTTGGCTAAGGTGTATCATACCTTCTTGCCATTACGAAATAACTTGTACCCCTCATGCATTAGGTGTGATCCGTCATTCCTTGGCTAAGGTAATGATACCCATTAGCCACAAAGGAGTGACATGTACCCAACATATGTTGAGTACGATCCGTTATTCCTGAGCTAAGGTACAACATACCTATAACCACAAAGGGATGACGTGCACTCAAAATGGGTTGAGTGTCATCTGTTGTTCCTTGGCTAAGGTATACCTTCTAGTCACATAGGAATAACTTGCACCCAATATACATTGGATGTGATCTTTGTTATTCCTTGGTTAAAGTACATCATACCTTTTAGCCACAAAGGAATAACTTACACCTAATGATGGTGGCAATTCCCTTGAGCTTGAATGAGTGCTTAGAATAGTTGAGAGCATAATGCTCTCACATATTCGTAGCAGCCCATTGGTTGCTCACGGAGGGTTTCCATGTAAAATCTCCAGCCTCGTATAGTTATGGTTGACCTTCGGGCTTAATTTCTGATAGGTAGCAACCATCCTAATTTACTCCTTAGCCAAGATATATTGAAATGGAATCCTCTTAGGGTTTCCAAAAATCGGATCTTTGAATGCCTGCATAGTTATTTTTTCTCCTACAAACTTCCTCTCTATGATAGAGAGGGATGGTTAGCTCCCGATACTTGTACAAATGAATTTTCGTGTTGGGTAACTGAATCTTCACTTGTACGCATGGGGGAGAACAAGACCAAAGATGCATTGGGTCCAATTTCTAGTGTATCCATGAACAATGTATGAATCATTGCTGGAGTGGGGCTTTATGGATAAATCAAGTTGAACATTTTCTAAAGCTCCTACTCATAGCAATAAAAGTGATATAAATACACTTGTTAGACCTATGTGTGCTGAATACATTGGCTATAACGATAAAAGTTTTGAATACTGCCAAAACACCCGTCTAAACAAGGTCTGATGTAAGGTTCGACTTGCTTTGGCTAGGTCTGACTTTTTTGTCTAGGTCTGACTTATTTTTGGTCCGACTTGCTGTGGCTAGGTCCGACTAGCTTTGGTCAGCTCTGGTGCTAGGTCCGACTAGCTTTGGTCATCTTTGTTTCCCCGAGGCTGTATCGATGTGTCCCATCATTTCATCAATGCGCGGGAAACCAACCGCTCCCTCGACGACTCCGCGCGGACCTTATTTAAGACGTGCCATCACCTGTGAGTTCTCCACAAGTGTGTCGCTCATTTTGAATCCTCTTATTTTCTTCGTCTTCTCCACCCTGACGACCCACCACCAACAAGGCCGACCTTCCGCCGCCAAGCCCTTCGAGGGAGCCACCGTGTAGGAAACTGTGTTGCAGCTCCCCTGAGAGGTTCAACACCGAGTAGTGCCTCCTTATGGCGCAAGAGGCATACAACAATACGTCTCGCGCCATGAGTTCCTTGAGTCTGGGTACCCTTCCCCAGCTTACTGGAATGGGTACCATCAGCCACTACCTCTTCACCCTTACGGGGGTGGCTGATCGTCTCGCCATTCTGTTCGAGACGATGGCCTAGGTGCTTGTCCCCGAGGGCAGCAGAAACCTGGTGGAGGTGACCGAGAGCAACCTTGTTCGCGGGGTTGCACCGCCGGTGCAGCCGGAGCAGCCGGCCCAGGCTCCTGTTGCACCGGCGCTGGAGTCGCTGCTAGAGGACGAGAAGGAGGAGGAGGAGGAGGAGGAGGAGGAGGAGGAGGAGGAGGAGGAGGAGGAGGAGGAGGATTCAGTTTTTCTTTGTTGTTTTCAGTTGCTTCTGTTTTGTAAATATTGTTAATGAATGAAACCTATCTTTGTTCATCTATGTGATTGAATATTATCTTGTGTGTTCTTCAACTGTGTGAATGAGTGAATGTGTAGCGTGTTCATCGTGTTCCTTAGGTATCTTAAGAAAAGATTTGATTATACTCGGGACAAGAGAATGATTTAGTTATCAAGTGAGATGTGTGATATCAATAGTGAACCGAAGCAAAATGGAGAAAATCACGAAGCTAAAGATGACGTGTGGAATCGGAGACGCGCTTTCCGTTAGAGAACGTCTTTCTTTTTGCAGAGGAGAGGGAGACGTCGATCATACGAGACGCACTTTGCAGCGAAGCTCGTCTCCATTTTGCATTACAGCACATACCTTATATAAGGCGCCATCAGTCTCTCCTCTTCGCTTTGTTCCGCTCAGACAACCCACCATGGCCAACGTTCCGCCGCCAAGCCCGCCGAGAGAGCCACCTTGCAAGGTGTTGCCGCTCCCCCGAGAGGATCAACAAAGAGTTGCTCGAGATGTTGTTCGATTGGTTGTTCGACTGGTTCTAGAGGCTACTCAAGACGATAGCCGAGGTGCTCGGTTCTGAGGGCCGCAGTATCCTAGTGGCACAGATGTCAAGGAACCTCGGTTGCGAGGTTCCATGGCCGGATCTGGACCAGCCGGAGCAAGCGGCGGAGCAGTTGGAGCAACTGGAGCAGCCAGAGCAACCGGAGGAGGAGGAGGGGTAGGAGGAGTAGGATTTAGGTTTTCTTTTGTTGTTTTTTAGTTGATGTTTTTCTTTTCTTGTATCTTGTACTTCTTTCTTGTGTATTGTAATATATTTGTTATCTGTGATCAATTGTGTGAATGATTGAATGTGTTAGCTGTGTTCATCTGTCTGATGAATATTTTGTGTGTTCAACTGTGAATGAATGTGGTCATCATTTAGAGTCGTGGTCATGTATGTCTGTAAGCGAAGACAAAGGAGACGAGCTTTCAGTAAAGATGTCTCATTTCACTGGCTTATAGGAGACGCGTTGTGCTACAAGTGTATCTCCCGTTTGTCCAGAGAGTAGGCCCGTCTCGAATCCATACTTAAATGAGACGGACTGTAATGTAACGCGTCTTCTTGAACGTTCAACCGAGCCATATCAGATCCTTGCTGAAGTGTGCTCGTCTCGCATAAGCTTATGAGTGTTGACCGCCTTTGAGCGCGTCACCCATCTTTGTCTCCTATTTGGGTTTGTTACGTAGTGGTGGTGCCACATGTTGGCGTTTGATTGGCTCGGATGATATTTTATAGGATCCATCCCCTTGTTTCACTTCAATTTTGTATAAAATACCTGCATGCACCAATTTCTCCAAGTACAAGTGGAAATAGGTTAAATAGAAAGGTGATGTGTGCAAGAAATGATATTTCCTTCACCAAATTGAGTTATATTGACGGGTGAAATTGGTATATAACAGCCATCAACAAACTCCCCCAAGCTTATCCTTTGCTCGTCCCGAGCAAAGTCAAGACTTTAAGTTGATGATCAGGAGTTGCTACAATGTTCTACTTTTCAAAGGTACCATGTTCACAACAAAATACTCTACCTAGTATTGCAAAAATTGGTATGGTATTTCACCCATCTTAAGTTATTATGGAGCTTATGCCATCTCCAATTCATGGGGGGTTGAAATATAGAACAACAAATGGAGCACACATACCCTAGAGATCAAGTTCGACTAAAATTCCGGAGAGCTCAATATAGATTTTAAGTACCTCAAATTGATCCTCTCAATCTCTCTTTTATGTGTAGTTGAAATATGTCCTCACCAAGTCATTTTGCCTATTCATCCAGGCTTGTATGTGGAGCTTGGTAGGGAATATAGTAGGCATAGTTGCAACACATAATATTGCTAAGTCAAAAAACCAAGCCTTAGGGGAAATCAATTCAAAACTCTTTGATTCAAGACTTGTGCATGTGTGATGGAATGGATGTGGATGTGGATATTTGAGATGACTCCTTTTTGAGTGGACTCTCTTATTTTGCAGGGATGAAACATGGCTACTTTTCGCTCTCTCTTTTTCTTTTTTCTTTCTCATGCTTTTGATGTAAGCATGCATTTTTTTCACGTGGCCATGTATTCTACTCCCTTTTTATGCAATTAATTTGGAGAGAGTACTAAGCATGAATAGTATGGAGTTTCTCTTTTTATTGTGGAATGGTGGTATGATGGGAATTCGCTTACTTCTAGTGTAGAAGTATAGCATGTGCAAGTGAAGTCTTGAATTCAAAAAGTATGAATGAAATCTCACATAGGTCTATACTAGTTTGGCAAAGCTCAATGTGAAGACAAATAACATATGCATAAGGTCTATCAATGTAATATATCAAATGGCTTTGGTAGGTATTTCCAATCAAATGAGAGTAACTTAAATCTTTTTAGAATTTCTCTGGAAATCTAAGTTTCACTTTCAAACTAGAAATAGCAGCCCTATATATATCTCACCACAACTTAGAATGATATTAAGCTTTTACTACCCACAATTTCTAAATCAAGACAAAAGTAATTCTAGCCAAGGAAAGCAATATTTTGGAGAGTAGTAAGTTGTAAACTAGGAACTTAGGAAAATTAAAACAGAACAACTATTCATCATTTCATCTATGTGAATTCCAAACCATTCTTACTGCACATCATTTAATTTATTAACCTAACCTGTACTACATTATTATTAACCTCCTTTTTTAGATGCAAATGTGGTGGAAAGAAATAAATAAAATAATGGAATGCAAATGGGATGTGATACAAGTTACCTCAAGTGAGGGTCCTCCCCCAAGCTTGTTCTTGTTCAAGGTCCATGCTAGGAGGTGAAACCCTAA